>CAMQGK010000485.1:9077500-9170000 GCA_947000775.1 Pterois miles | reverse complement strand
TTAAAGTGAATTTAAGTGTCACAGAGTTCGTGTGAGCGTGAAAAACAGAAAAAAGGAGGAAGTTGATCAAAACAGTCACACTTGTTTCCTCACATCCTTCCTCCTCCTCCTTGTCTCACCGTTTGCTCTGTAAAAAACAACACACATTATTATTATGTTATATTATATGAGTTTTTATCATTATTATTTAATATTAATTTGCCTTACACACAGTAGTCCAAACAAACACATACGCAACACCGTCCAACTTCCTTTGTCCTACACGGTCACCAGGACTCAAGGACAAAGAGGACGCAGCAGAGAGGGGAAGTCCCGCCCCTTCCTGTCCACCATGGGACCTTATTTCACACAAAATGTCGACAAAGAAAGATTCCCTTTGAATTCAGTCACGCAAATTATCTTTGAACATTTAAAAGATAATTTATCAACTCAAGAGAAAGAAGAATGAAAATGAGCTCATCTCAGCAGAAAACACAAAGAAAGATGTCATTCCATTCTACTACTACTACTACTAGTCACATCACAACAACACTACCATACTACAACACTACCATACTACCACACTACCATACTACCACACGACCATACTACAACACTACCACGCTACAACACTACTATACAACACTACCATACTACCACACTACCATACTACAACTCTACAAT
The DNA here is from genome assembly GCA_947000775.1 of Pterois miles. Lineage (NCBI taxonomy): Eukaryota > Metazoa > Chordata > Actinopteri > Perciformes > Scorpaenidae > Pterois > Pterois miles. Next base: position 9,169,337 of record CAMQGK010000485.1, on the reverse strand, counting down.
ACTGCAACACTACCATACTACAACACTACCGTACTACCACACTACCATACTACAACACTACCACGCTACAACACTACTATACAACACTACCATACTACCACACTACCATACTACAACACTACCATGCTACAACACTACCATACAACACTACCATACTACCACACTACCATACTACCACACGACCATACTACAACACTACCATACTACAACACTACCATACAACCACACTACCATACTACAACACTACCATGCTACAACACTACCATACTACAACACTACCATACTACAACACTACCATACTACCACACTACCATACTACCACACGACCATACTACAACACTACCACGCTACAACACTACTATACAACACTACCATACTACCACACTACCATACTACAACTCTACAATACTGCAACACTACCATACTACAACACTACCGTACTACCACACTACCATACTACAACACTACCATACAACCACACTACCATATAACAACACTACCATACTACAACACGACCATGCTACAACACTACCATACTACAACACTACCATACTACCACACTACCATACTACAACACTACCACGCTACAACACTACTATACAACACTACCATACTACCACACTACCATACTACAACACTACCATGCTACAACACTACCATACAACACTACCATACTACCACACACCATACTGCCACACGACCATACTACAACACTACCATACTACAACACTACCATACAACCACACTACCATACTACAACACTACCATGCTACAACACTACCATACTACAACACTACCATACTACCACACTACCATACTACAACACTACCATGCTACAACACTACCATACAACACTACCATACTACCACACTACCATACTACAACACTACCATGCTACAACACTACCATACAACACTACCATACTACCACACGACCATACTACAACACTACAACACTACAACACTACCATACTACAACACTACCGTACTACCACACTACCATACAACACTACCATACTACCACACTACCATACTACAACACTACCATACTACCACACTACCATACTACAACACTACAATACTACAACACTACCATACTACCACACTACCATACTACAATACTACCATACTACACTACCATACTACAATACTACCATACTACAACACTACCATACTACCACAAAACTACCAACACATACTACAACACTACCATACTACCACACTACCATACTACAACACTACCATACTACAACACTACCATACTACCACACTACCATACTACCACACGACCATACTACAACACTACCATACTACAACACTACCATACTACAACACTACCGTACTACCACACTACCATACTACAACACTACCATACAACCACACTATCATGCTACAACACTACCATACAACACTACCATACTACAACACTACCATACTACCACACTACCATACTACAACACTACAATACTACAACACTACCATACTACAACACTACCATACTACAACACTACCATACTACAATACTACCATACTACACTACCATACTACAACACAACCATACTACAACACTACCATACTACTACACTACCATATTACCACACTATCACACTACTGTACTACCATACTACCACACTACATTACTACCATACTATCACACTACCATACTACCATACTACAACACTACAATACTACAACACAACCATACTACCACACTACCATACTACCACACTACCATACTACAACACTACCATACTACAACACTACCATACAACACTACCATACTACAACACTACCATACTACAACACTACCATACAACACTACCATACTACCACACTACCATACTACAACACTACCATGCTACAACACTACCATACTACCACACTACCATACTACAACACTACAATACTACAACACTACCATACTACCACACTACCATACTACAATACTACCATACTACACTACCATACTACAGTACTACCATACTACAACACTACCATACTACAACACAACCATACTACCACACTACCATACTACAACACTACCATACTACCACACTACCATACTACAACACTACCATACTACAACACTACCATACTACCACACTACCATACTACCACACGACCATACTACAACACTACCATACTACAACACTACCATACTACAACACTACCGTACTACCACACTACCATACTACAACACTACCATACAACCACACTATCATGCTACAACACTACCATACAACACTACCATACTACAACACTACCATACTACCACACTACCATACTACAACACTACAATACTACAACACTACCATACTACAACACTACCATACTACAACACTACCATACTACAATACTACCATACTACACTACCATACTACAACACAACCATACTACAACACTACCATACTACTACACTACCATATTACCACACTATCACACTACTGTACTACCATACTACCACACTACATTACTACCATACTATCACACTACCATACTACCATACTACCACACTACCATACTACAACACTACAATACTACAACACAACCATACTACCACACTACCATACTACCACACTACCATACTACAACACTACCATACTACAACACTACCATACAACACTACCATACTACCACACTACCATACTACAACACTACCATGCTACACTACCATACTACCACACTACCATACTACAACACTACCATGCTACAACACTACCATACTACCACACTACCATACTACCACACGACCATACTACAACACTACAATACTACAACACTACCATACTACAACACTACCGTACTACCACACTACCATACAACACTACCATACTACAACACTACCATACTACAACACTACCATACTACCATACTACAATACTACCATACTACACTACCATACTACAACACAACCATACTACCACACTACCATACTACAACACTACCATACTACCACACTACCATACTACAACACTACCATATTACCACACTATCACACTACTGTACTACCATACTACCACACTACATTACTACCATACTATCACACTACCATACTATCATACTACCACACTACTATACTACCATATTACCACACTACCATACTACCGTACAACCAGTACCGTACTAGTACCGTAGTACTACCAGAGTGTATCTGTGGGGAGACTGAACTTGATGGATGTCAACATGTAAAACCAGAGTCTGAGCCTTTGAGACGTACTGAAGGTCATTAGAGGTCGAACCAGTTTGTTCTTAGAGTCACATTCCAGCTTCGTCCTGACGACCAGCTGCTTCATCCAGCTCCGCATCCACACCAGCCCTCCTGTTCTGGTCTGGAGCCAGAGCTACCACTACCTGGAGATGATGGGAATACCACGATTATGAATTATTGATTCTGGTTTCAGTGATTATACAGCTGATAAAGCATGATTATGAATTATTGATTCTGGTTTCAGTGATTATACAGCTGATAAACCACGATTATTAATTATTGATTCTGGTTTCAGTGATTATACAGCTGACAAACCACGATTATGAATTATTGATTCTGGTTTCAGTGATTATACAGCTGACAAAGCATGATTATGAATTATTGATTCTGGTTTCAGTGATTATACGGCTGACAAACCATGATTATGAATTATTGATTCTGGTTTCAGTGATTATACGGCTGACAAACCATGATTATGAATTATTGATTCTGGTTTCAGTGATTATACGGCTGACAAACCATGATTATGAATTATTGATTCTGGTTTCAGTGATTATACGGCTGACAAACCATGATTATGAATTATTGATTCTGGTTTCAGTGATTATACAGCTGACAAACCATGATTATGAATTATTGATTCTGGTTTCAGTGATTATACAGCTGACAAACCATGATTATGAATTATTGATTCTGGTTTCAGTGATTATACAGCTGACAAACCTGATTATGAATTATTGTTCTGGTTTCAGTGATTATACAGCTGACAAACCATGATTATGAATTATTGATTCTGGTTTCAGTGATTATACAGCTGACAAACCATGATTATGAATTATTGATTCTGGTTTCAGTGATTATACAGCTGACAAACCATGATTATGAATTATTGATTCTGGTTTCAGTGATTATACAGCTGACAAACCATGATTATGAATTATTGATTCTGGTTTCAGTGATTATACAGCTGACAAACCATGATTATGAATTATTGATTCTGGTTTCAGTGATTATACAGCTGACAAAGCATGATTATGTTTTTTTTTTTTTTTTTTTGGGGGGGATTTATTTTTTTTTAGGGGTTTTTTTTAGAAGGGGGTCATTATTTAAATCCAAATAAAAAAAAAATTATAGTTTAATTTGTAGTGGGAGGTGGTTTTTTTTTTTTTTTTCCCTCCTGCCCCCCTAAAAAAAACAAACCCCCAACTCCTCCGGCTCTTTAGACCCCCCCCCCCTTTTTTCTCTCTTTTTTTTTTTTTTTTTTTTTTTTTTTTTTTTTATTTACCATTTATAAATTTAAAAAAGTGTAAATTTAATTTCCCCATTTTGGACTAATAAAAGCAGATCTTCTTCTTCTTCTTCTTATAATTATTGATTCTGGTTTCAGTGATTATACAGCTGACAAACCATGATTATTAATTATTGATTCTGGTTTCAGTGATTGAAATAATAACAGCTGAGTCACTCCGTGTGTTTCAGGACTCTTCCCGCCCGCTGACTCAGCTGGATCAGACTCTGTTTCCATGAGAACAAAGGCCTCATCACCGCAACGCAAATGGCTGCTGAACAAAGGCGGCCATGTTTCCAGAACGCCGTCCTCCCATAAATCCGGGCAGCGGGCTGCTCTGAGCGGTTTGTCCCTGCGAGCTGCTGAGCATCATGCCTCTGCCCCGACGCCGCTCATCCTTCCTGGGACAGCCGTCTTCCGAGCGCCAGGCCCCCGCCTCCCACGGGCGGATCGGCTCTGCCGGCGCCGCCGCCCCCCGCGGCGTCTTCGTGGGGACCACCTCCCCCGTAGGCGGGGCATCCTGCCTGGGGACCCGGGTGTCTCGGCGGGCTCTGGGCATCAGCAGTGTGTTCCTGCAGGGGATGAGGAGCAGCGCGGCGCCAGTGCTTCCCCGGACCAGGGAGCGGGCGGCGGGTCACGGTGCGGCGGCCGCGGCCGGACTGAACAGCTGCCTGATGGAGTACAGAGACAAAGTGAGAGCGCTGGAGCAGCTGAACCAACAGCTGGAGGAACAAATCCGGCTCAGTCTGGACCGCAAAGCATCCAGCGCCGGAGCCTGGGGACCCCTCAGGAGGGAGTGGGAGGACGTCTACAGACAGGTGAGGACAGGTGAGGGGAGGTGAGGACAGGAGAGGGGAGGACGTCTACAGACAGGTGAGGACAGGAGAGGGGAGGACGTCTACAGACAGGTGAGGACAGGAGAGGGGAGGACGTCTACAGACAGGTGAGGACAGGAGAGGGGAGGTGAGGACAGGAGAGGGGAGGACGTCTACAGACAGGTGAGGACAGGAGAGGGGAGGACGTCTACAGACAGGTGAGGAGAGGTGAGGGGAGGACGTCTACAGACAGGTGAGGACAGGTGAGGGGAGGACGTCTACAGACAGGTGACGACAGGAGAGGGGAGGTGAGGACAGGAGAGGGGAGGACGTCTACAGACAGGTCAGGACAGGAGAGGGGAGGGACGGCTACAGACAGGTGAGGACAGGAGAGGGGAGGACGTCTACAGACAGGTGAGGACAGGAGGGAGGGGAGGTGAGGACAGGAGAGGGGAGGACGTCTACAGACAGGTGAGGACAGGAAAGGGGAGGACGTCTACAGACAGGTGAGGACAGGTGAGGGGAGGACGTCTACAGACAGGTGAGGACAGGAGAGGGGAGGTGAGGACAGGAGAGGGGAGGACGTCTACAGACAGGTGAGGACAGGAGAGGGGAGGACGTCTACAGACAGGTCCCTGGACATCAGACATGTCCCTGATTCGGAAACCAGCTTTCTAACAGACTCTAACTCCATGGTAACATTATACTTCCTGTTTACCTGTATATACCCCAGTGCATTATGGGACCTGTAGTTTGGCACATATTGACAGACCAGTCTGCTGTATGACATGTACATATTGGACATACTGGATATACATATACACATATATTGTGTATATGTAAAAGTGATTCCAGTCTCTAGTAATATTTCAATAAAGGCACCAGAGGGATTCCCCAAGCTTACATTTATGTTACCATGGTAACCACATTATAGTATATACAAATGAGATAACATCCTGACACACATTTAACTAAAGGCAGCATCTCCATGGCAACAACAGGAAAACAATATGTGTGTGTGAGTGTGTGCTACCCCCTGCTGGCTGCAGCTGCTCTCAGGTCTCTGATTTCCTGTGTTTCCTGCAGGTCAGTGAAGCCATCCTGGACAACGCTCAGCTGATGCTGCAGACGGAGAACGTCCAGGCCAATGCCGAGGACTTCAAGGACAGGTCAGAGGTCACGGATGCACACACAGACACACACACACACACACACACACACACACACACACACACACACACAGAAATCCAGCAGTCATCTAAGGGAACTGATTATTGATTCCTCCTACATCCAGTTCATTTCACTTCACATTTTGAGTTGTTGCTCTGAGGCAACAGGACGGATCCCGATGTGTTGCCGTCCGTATGGACACTTCTAGCATGTGAAGGTTAGTGTATGGTTTTAGAGTCTGGGTCTTTTATTTTGTGTATAGCGCTATCCTCTGATTCTGAGACAGATTCATAATAGTTTTGTGTTGTCATTTTTTTCACTTTCTTCTGAATATAGTAGATTTATTTTTTTTAGTTTTCTATATTTTTATCAACACATTTGGACTTTGTTCTCTTTTATGTTGCACCTCAAGATCCTTTAATTCTTTCTTAAGGTCCATTAGTCTTAATTGTTTTTCTCTCTTTTTAAGGGCACAAAAAATATTATTTTCCCATGTACAACAGCCATTAATACATCCCATAACTGGATCAACCTCCTCCTTATTTTAATGTCCTCATCTGAGTCATAAATTGTGGGTTATTAAAATACTCGTATTTAGTCTCCATAGTGTTGTTGGTGGGTTATCACTTATATAAACAGAGCAGGAGATGATAACATTATCAGACAAATCAATACAACCAATACCACAGCTGCTTATTCTATATTGATCAAGAGGTGATTTATTCTTGAGTATGTGTCAAAGTATAATCAGGTCCTGAAGGCGAAGAGTTCTCCACTGAACTAACGACCCAGTTCTGCCTTTAGGACGTCCGTCGATCTTTGACGTGACGTGGTGACGTTGAGACGGAGGTTCCCGTCATTAAACCAAACCAGACCACTTCCAGGAGGGGGGACGACGTTACATCGTGTTCTGGAGCTCCTGTCTCTATCTGTTACCTCTGAAATATATCCATATGGTATTTATGGTGATATTAAAATTACAACACCTCTCCTCAGTATATGATGAGCAATATACCCTTGAAAATCCCACTTACCTTCTCATGCTCTGATAAGGTGAGGGGTCTATAGTAAGAGCTCCATATCCGACTTCTCTTGACTGGGAAATCCATTCACATTAAAGGAGATGATTTTAAGGTCCTGCTTGTCTGGTGGCCCCACGTAAACCATAAATCATCTTCCAACATGGCTGATCACACTGAAAACAGAAGAGAGAAACACAAACCAGGAACATAACGGCATCCAGACGGTGTAGAGCAGCTGTTTCTGATGAAGAGGTTCTTAAGGGACCAAGTATAGTTCAGGTCCTGGGAGGGGAAAGTCCCACCTCCGCTTCACTGGTGGAACCCTGGAAAGTGGCCACATATTAGAAAGTATATCTTGGATAATCTGCCCAATCACTGGGACCCGACTCCTTTGATTAGGCAAAAAGAACAGCCGTAGGAAACCCATGTAGAAGTATATAAAACTGACAGGGCAGCTTTCTAGAGAAATGACCAAAAAGTGGTCTATCACACCTGAGCCAGATGAGACTCATCTGCGTCTATGAGGCGGTCTTGAACCATCAGACTCCTGCTGCTGGGGACTGTCTTCTGAATCCTTGGAGTTTGTCCTAAATTTGTGCACGGTGACTTCTCTGTGTGGTGCTGCCACCCGCTACACCGGGTCCCTGGTGTCCGCTACACCGGGTCCCTGGTGTCCGCTACACCGGGTCCCTGGTGTCCGCTACACCGGGTCCCTGGTGTCCGCTACACCCCTGTCCCCCCCGGGTCCCTGGTGTCCGCTACACCGGGTCCCTGGTGTCCGCTGCAACGCACTGGCTTCGGTATATTTACCGCATTTCTTCAGCGGGGAAGTTGTGATCAATTTAGAAACAAACCTCATCACAGAACTCTTATTTTGTCTGCCGTGTTCTTCGGGGAACCTCCTCCTTCATCCTGTGGCTCCTGAACTTGACCACGATGGAGCGGGGTTTCACCTGTGTGATGGTCGGCTTCAGTGCCAGCAGTCGATAAGCTCCTTCAGTTCAGAACTCCCAGTCGTGGGGAAGGTGGAATGTGCTCTTCAACAGTTTGTCAAGAAAAATGACCATGTGGGAACCCTCTTTATCTTTGGGTATCCTGGTGTTCTCCTTAAATCATCCCTCCAAGCTCGACCCTCCTGATCCATCAGCCTGGCTTCCAGATTAGCTTGGAGGTGTTAACCTCTTAATTAGCGTTGCTGCTGCTTGGAGCACAGTCTCTGTTTCGTCTATCGGCCCTCAGCCTCGTCCTGTCGGTCGTCAGCTGCTCCCTGTTGTCTCGTAGAGGACACTCTGCAGGCTATCTTCAGGTGCATCCTTGCCACGAGGAGCTGCTTGACACATTTCAGGCTCGTTTTCGGTCACATTAGTGGTTTTCCCACATCTAGGAGTAACCCCCTTTCTCCATTCTTAAAAAGATACTTACTGGGGTTTGGAAAAGTACCGTTTTTAGGCTTATTGAAGAAAACTGTTGGGGAGCTTGCAAATTAGACCAGGTTTATAAATTAAACCTCCGTCAGACCAGGTTTATAAGTTAGACCTCTGTGTAGCTAGGGGACGTTCAGGAGCAGGACTAAAGTGTACCTCGGTCCTGCAGGTATGAGAATGAGCAGCCGTTCAGGAAGGCCGTGGAGGAGGAGATCAGCTCTCTGTACAAAGTGATCGACGATGCCAACCTGACGAAGGTGGAGCTCGAGGAGCAGATGGAGAACATGAGAGCTGAACTACGCAGCCTGGAGCACAACCACGAGCAGGTCCCACCAAACTCTGTTCAAATAACACACAGTTTAACCTCAGATCACAAGAGAAAGCCTTTTCAACTGACTTCACTGAAGAACTCTCATGTCCCTCTGATGACAGGACGTGCGAGTCCTCTACAGTCAGATGGCAGGACGTGAGGTGGACGAACCCGACGCTCCCGTAGAAACCAGTCTGGACCAGATCCTGGCCTACATCAGGAGCCACTGGGAGAAGGTGACCGAGAGGAACCGAGCCGAGACAGACAGCTACCTGGAGTGTAAGGTAAGGACGTCTCACCTGAAAGTGTCTTCATATGTCGGAACGTATTTTGATGGCGTGTCACTGCAGGAGGCCCAGTGTGTGAGCAGCAGACTGAGTCCCGAGGAGGAGGAGGTGGAGGCGCTGAAGGCCGAATGTAACGACGCCGGCTGTAAGATCCAGAGTCTGCAGGCTGAGACAGAGTCCATCAGAGCGCTAGTGAGACGCATGCACCATCAATAACCTGATCACTGTTGCATCAATGATTGACCTCAGAAACGCGTCATCCTCTGTCTGTTGTGGTCCCGCAGAGACGAGGTCTGGAGAACTCCCTGGGTGACGCCCAGCACTGGCACGACATGGAGCTGCAGAACCTGGGCTCGGTGGTGGCCAAGCTGGAGGCGGAGCTCGCCGACGTGCACGGTGAGATCGAACAGCAGCGCCGCGACTATGACGCGCTGCAGAGCAACAAACAGCGCCTGGAGCAGGAGATCGGTGGGTACCACGGCATCCTGGACGGAGAGGAGAGCCGCTTCCAGCCCGCAGAGACACCGTGAGTCACCGCACAACAACGCCAAACCAGGCATCAGACCAGGTCACGTGACCAAACGCTCTGAGGTCAAACATGGCGAAAAATGTAAATCAAGACTCGTCAGCTGAATATAAAGCCTGACGTTTTAAAATGCTGTGAAAATTAATTATTAAAAATACCTCTCCAGGTGTCCGGGTCTGCATTCAGAGCCTGAGGGAGCAACCAGTGTTTCTGCTGCACCAGACACCAGGTCTGACTCTCCAGGACCCCCAGGACCCCCAGGATCCCCAGGACTATGATCCCCGTGGTGGATCTCAGTAGATATTTTTTGGATGATTGTGTTTATTCAGACGTGGACTCTGTGAGGGTGAACTGGGCTCTGCTGGAGGATTTTCTAACTGTAGATGTGTGCAGGTGTGAATGATGCTGAGAACCTGCGGCAGGAAGTCCAGAGTGTGAATGTGGTGTGGTATCGAAATAAGTCATCAGGTAAAACTGTTCCCAGAGCACCTGGACCAGACCTGAACTGGTCCAGACTGTAGAGCATTCTGGCTCTGGAACAGTCTGGCTTCTGATCTGAGACTCAGAACCAGAAAGCAACTCAGTCAGCTTAGTGAGAGGTGTATTCAGGTGCTCTAGAAGCCCAGTTCTCGGCCCGAATCTACCTGCCCTGATCATCAGGTCATAGATCTGAGGTGGTACGGCCCAAATCTACCTGCCCTGATCATCAGGTCATAGATCTGAGGTGGTACGGCCCGACTCTACCTGCCGTCAGTGATTGGTAAGGTGGATCGTGGACAGATGGCTCAAAGAACAGGACCTTAACCAGGAGATCGGAGTTTGTGTCCTGTATGAAACCCAAAGTCAATGTTCACTTATTGGAACTTGCACAATTTATTAGTTGTGTATGTGACGTGCTTAAGTGATATATACAATACATAAGTTGTATAACAAACTGCTTATTTGAACCCAAACCCTGATCTTTTCCTAAACCTAGTAGTTTGTTTCAGTTCCGACGTTAACCACTTGTTAAAAGCCATGCAGCAGTTCGCCCCATCTGAAGCTTTCTATCAGTGGGCCGGTGACATCTGGAACAGCTGGTTCCAGCAGCACCGCAGAGGCCTTCGAGAGTCTTGGTGTCATAGTGATGATCCACCAGTGGTGGAAAGTAACCAAGTACAATTACTCTAGTCATGTACAGAAGTACTTGTACGATCAAATTTCCATTATCTGCTACTCTACTTCTACTCCTCTTTATATGAAATGAAGGGTTAAGAGGGTCACCAGTCATCTGACAGTTACTAACATGCTAACATCTGTACCGGACCCCCCCCCCCCATCTGCTAACTGGGTGTAAACCAGTTCATACGATGAACAGCTAATATTAGCTTCCTCCATGTTGGACCGTCCGTCCAATCAGACGACTTCTTATTGGTCAACAGGATGTGGAAAATGTTCCGTCACACCTGCGATGTAACTGACATGATTCTCCTGCTGTAATAATCAACGACAGCTGATTATCAGAAACCTTCAGGAGGCTCACACTGCTGGTCTGAGGAGCTAGGATCCGGGTCAGAGACCCCATTCACACCTGGTGCTGCGACGTGTCGCAGTGTGAACGCTGTTATGTCTTCAAACGCGCTGCTCTCCTTTAGCTCTGACCATGACATGGGAACACCTGGAACAGCCCACAGAGACGTTCTGATCAGGTGAACAGATCCATCACACTGACAGGTGTGTTTCACCTGATGACTGACAGCCAGTGTCATGGGATCAAAGTGACTGAGTGAAATCTATTTTCTGATATATTGATATGAGCTCTGTGTTCAGCAGACTGAATGAGGAAATAAAAGGTTCTAAATGATGTAGAACGTGTTGTTTTTTTAAACAGTTTGTTTGGTGTCAGCCAATCACAGCTCAGATCAGGTCCACGTCATCATTTCATCACTTCCTCTTCAACGGGTTTAAATAAAGCATTTAGATTTCATATTGAAGTCTATGATGGAGTGTTTTATTTCTGATCATCTGTGTCGAAGCTGAACTGATCAGTGATCAATAACCTTCGCTATTAGAATCACTAGAGTAAATAAAGCTCAGAGGGCTGAGTCAGGAAACCATCTCTTTAATGATCCACAGACAAACACTAGTGTTGAGGTACGGAGGCCGCAGAGCGCCAACTCAATCACACCTGTTTAATTATATCAACTACAATGAACTTTCTATTCTTTTTGTTAATTAATAATCATACTTTTGTTAAAAATCATTTTTAATTGGACCATATGTTGAGCTTTTAGAATTATTTTTGAAATAACTACTTTCAGTCGCATGTCATGGCCTTCATCAGCAGGTCACATGATAACGACTGAACCATCTCCATGACAACTGAGGAGAATCAATGCTGAGGAAGACCACAGGCGGATGCCAAAAGCTCTGGGAGGTTTCCAGTCAGTGGATCTATGGTGTGAAAGACTTCTAACGTTATTTCCATTTTTTTATTTATGCAAATGCAAAACATTAGTAAATTCATAAATGAAAAACAGAAAAACAATGTTTTGTCTTTATATAACAGTGATGACTTGTGACGGTTGAATATTGAGGTGAATCTCTGCAGCCTCCATGAAACACGACGACTCCATATCTAATAATTATTATGACGTCTCTGATCTTCCATACCGAACCCTCGCATACACTCACTCCACCACCATCAGGACAAACTCATCTTCATCATCTTCACTCAGCTCCTCTTTTATCAGCACCATGGTGACAGGACAGGATATTATGGTCTGGAACAGACGTGGACATTCAGGAGGACAAACACAGAAGAGAAAGACAAAGCTCCTCCTCCTCGTCCTCCTCATCACAGTGATCCAGGAGCTGATCACAGATCAGTCTGACTCCATGATAATCAGCTAATAGAGACTAATTCTCTGTTTCTGTCCTCTGTCAGCACATTTACACCCATCACATGAGCAACAACATCTTTCACTTCCTCCACTTTCACAATAAAAGTGAGATTTGTCACTGAGGTGATGGTTGTGTGACAGGAGGACGAGGAAGAGGAGCAGGATGATGCTCAGCAGCCTGCAGGGCCGCTGGACGACATCTCACTCTGTTTAGAGGTTTTTCATTCATGTGTCCGCAGCTCCACTTCCTGTCTGAGGGTTCTGAAGGTTCTGAGGGTTCTAGTCCACCTGGCGCTGACCGGCAGATCTATCTAATAATACCGACTAACACCCAACACTGACTACAGCTGATGAGTACAACAGTCAGTGAACTCAGTCACAGGAAACGGATCAGAGCAACCATCCTGTTCCATGTCAGCAGCTTTGTTTTGAAGAGGAAGTGACTTCCTGTTGGTACGGAATTAATATTTAAAATTAATCAATCCACACGCTCGCTAATAGCTCAATGCTAGCTGCTAGACTCCGCCAGCTAGCTCTACAGTTTTTACCCATAATCCCACAGGCCCAGCATCAGTGTGCAGGTCTGAGCCCGGCCGTCGTACCGATAAAGCTCAGTGAGCGCCAGCGGAGGGCGCCGCTTCCCTGCCAGCGCCGTTAGTAAGTCACCAATCATCAGCCTCTGATTGCAGGCTTTATGCGGGATGCAATGGGATGCAACCGACCCCGACCCCCCCTCATGGCAGACCATGGCGGTCATGAAGGTCCAGCGGTTGGTATCGGGGTTGTACATCTCCACGGAGCTGAGGTTGGACTGTCCGTCGTAGCCGCCGACCGCGTACAGACGTCCTGACGTAGAGACCAGCGACACTCTGCTGCGCCGGGTGTTCATGGCCACCAGGACGCTCCACTGTCCCGCCGCCGAGCCGAACACCTCGGCACCGCTCAGGAAGCCCGAGCCGTCGTACCCCCCCGCCACGTACATGTGACTGCCCAGAGCCGCCGCCCCATGGCGGCAACGCTTGTTCATCATGGCCGCTGCTGGGTGCCAACGGTTAGTGTGATGGTTGTAGTACTCCACCTGCAGGACGGGAGGGGGGTGCAACAATTACTACAGTAATATATTTACAGTAAATACCCCACATTATAAAGCTAACATTAAAGAAGCTAACGTGGGCCCCTGGATGAAGCTAACGTGGGGCCCCTGGACAAAGCTAACATAGAACCACACATTATAAAGCTAACATTAAAGAAGCTAACGTGGGCCCCTGGATGAAGCTAACGTGGGGCCCCTGGACAAAGCTAACATAGAACCCCACATTATAAAGCTAACATTAAAGAAGCTAACGTGGGCCCCTGAATGAAGCTAACGTGGGCCCCTGGATGAAGCTAACGTGGGGCCCCTGGACAAAGCTAACATAGAACCCCACATTATAAACAACATTAAAGAACAACGCCCCTGAATGAAGCAACGTGGGCCCCTGGATGAAGCTAACGTGGGGCCCCTGGACAAAGCTAACATAGAACCACACATTATAAACAACATTAAAGAACAACGTGGGCCCCTGGATGAAGCTAACGTGGGGCCCCTGGACAAAGCTAACATAGAACCCCACATTATAAAGCTAACATTAAAGAAGCTAACGTGGGCCCCTGGATGAAGCTAACGTGGGCCCCTGGATTAAACTAATGTGAGGCCCCTGGATGAAGCTAACGTGGGCCCCTGGATGAAGCTAACGTGGGCCCCTGGATGAAGCTAACATAGAACCCCACATTATAAAGCTAACATGAAAGAAGCTAACGTGGGGCCCCTGGATGAAGCTAACGTGGGGCCCTGAATGAAGCTAACGTGGGGCCCTGAATGAAGCTAACGTGGGGCCCTGAATGAAGCTAACGTGGGGCCCCTGGATGAAGCTAACGTGGGGCCCTGAATGAAGCTAACGCGGGGCCCCTGGATGAAGCTAACGTGGGCCCCTGGATGAAGCTAACATAGAACCTCACATTATAAAGCTACCATGAAAGAAGCTAACGTGGGGCCCCTGGATGAAGCTAACGTGGGCCACTGGATGAAGCTAAGGTGAGGCCCCTGGATGAAGCTAACGTGGGCCCCTTGATGAAGCTAACGTGGGCCCCTGGATGAAGCTAACGTGGGGCCCTGAATGAAGCTAACGTGGGGCCCTGAATGAAGCTAACGTGGGGCCCCTGGATGAAGCTAACGTGGGGCCCTGAATGAAGCTAATGTGGGGCCCCTGGATGAAGCTAACGTGGGCCCCTGGATGAAGCTAACATAGAACCTCACATTATAAAGCTACCATGAAAGAAGCTAACGTGGGGCCCTGGATGAAGCTAACGTGAGGCCCCTGGATGAAGCTAACATAGAACCTCACATTATAAAGCTACCATGAAAGAAGCTAACGTGGGGCCCCTGGATGAAGCTAACATGGGCCCCTGGATGAAGCTAACATGAGGCCCCTGGATGAAGCTAACGTGGGCCCCTGGATGAAGCTAACGTGGGCCCCTGGATGAAGCTAACGTAGGATCCCTGGATGAAGCTAACGTGGGATCCCTGGATGAAGCTAACGTGGGATCCCTGGATGAAGCTAACGTGGGCCCCTGGATGAAGCTAACGTGAGGCCCCTGGATGAAGCTAACATAGAACCTCACATTATAAAGCTACCATGAAAGAAGCTAACGTGGGGCCCCTGGATGAAGCTAACGTGGGCCCCTGGATGAAGCTAACGTGGGCCCCTGGATGAAGCTAACGTGAGGCCCCTGGATGAAGCTAACATGGGATCCCTGGATGAAGCTAACGTGGGCCCCTGGATGAAGCTAACGTGAGGCCCCTGGATGAAGCTAACGTGGGATCCCTGGATGAAGCTAACGTGGGCCCCTGGATGAAGCTAACGTGGGCCCCTGGATGAAGCTAACGTGGGGCCCTGGATGAAGCTAACGTGGGCCCCTGGATGAAGCTAACGTGGGCCCCTGGATGAAGCAACGTGAGGCCCCTGGATGAAGCTAACGTGGGGCCCTGGATGAAGCTAACGTGGGCCCCTGGATGAAGCTAACGTGGGCCCCTGGATGAAGCTAACGTGGGATCCCTGGATGAAGCTAACGTGGGCCCCTGGATGAAGCTAACGTGGGCCCCTGGATGAAGCTAACGTGGGATCCCTGGATGAAGCTAACGTGGGGCCCTGGATGAAGCTAACGTGGGCCCCTGGATGAAGCTAACGTGGGATCCCTGGATGAAGCTAACGTGGGCCCCTGGATGAAGCTAACATAGAACCCCACATTATAAACTAACATGAAAGAAGCTAACGTGGGGCCCCTGGATGAAGCTAACGTGGGGCCCTGAATGAAGCTAACGTGGGGCCCTAATGAAGCTAACGTGGGGCCCTAATGAAGCTAACGTGGGGCCCCTGGATGAAGCTAACGTGGGGCCCTAATGAAGCTAACGCGGGGCCCCTGGATGAAGCTAACGTGGGCCCCTGGATGAAGCTAACATAGAACCTCACATTATAAAGCTACCATGAAAGAAGCTAACGTGGGGCCCCTGGATGAAGCTAACGTGGGCCACTGGATGAAGCTAAGGTGAGGCCCCTGGATGAAGCTAACGTGGGCCCCTTGATGAAGCTAACGTGGGCCCCTGGATGAAGCTAACGTGGGGCCCTGAATGAAGCTAACGTGGGGCCCTGAATGAAGCTAACGTGGGGCCCCTGGATGAAGCTAACGTGGGGCCCTGAATGAAGCTAATGTGGGGCCCCTGGATGAAGCTAACGTGGGCCCCTGGATGAAGCAACATAGAACCTCACATTATAAACACCATGAAAGAAGCAACGTGGGGCCCTGGATGAAGCTAACGTGGGCCCCTGGATGAAGCAACGTGGGACCCTGGATGAAGCTAACGTGGGCCCCTGGATGAAGCTAACATAGAACCCCACATTATAAACAACATGAAAAAGCAACGTGGGGCCCCTGAAAGCTAACGTGGGGCCCTAATGAAGCTAACGTGGGGCCCTAAAACTAACGTGGGGCCCTAATAAGCTAACGTGGGGCCCCTGGATGAAGCTAACGTGGGGCCCTAATGAAGCTACGCGGGGCCCCTGGATGAAGCTAACGTGGGCCCCTGATGAAGCAACATAAACCTCACATTATAAAGCTACCATAAAGAAGCTAACGTGGGGCCCCTGATGAAGCTAACGTGGGCCACTGATGAAGCTAAGGTGAGGCCCCTGATGAAGCTAACGTGGGCCCCTTATGAAGCTAACGTGGGCCCCTGATGAAGCTAACGTGGGGCCCTAATGAAGCTAACGTGGGGCCCTAATAAGCTAACGTGGGGCCCCTGATGAAGCTAACGTGGGGCCCTAATAAGCTAATGTGGGGCCCCTGATGAAGCAACGTGGGCCCCTGGATGAAGCTAACATAGAACCTCACATTATAAAGCTACCATGAAAGAAGCTAACGTGGGGCCCTGGATGAAGCTAACGTGAGGCCCCTGGATGAAGCTAACATAGAACCTCACATTATAAAGCTACCATGAAAGAAGCTAACGTGGGGCCCCTGGATGAAGCTAACATGGGCCCCTGGATGAAGCTAACATGAGGCCCCTGGATGAAGCTAACGTGGGCCCCTGGATGAAGCTAACGTGGGCCCCTGGATGAAGCTAACGTAGGATCCCTGGATGAAGCTAACGTGGGATCCCTGGATGAAGCTAACGTGGGATCCCTGGATGAAGCTAACGTGGGCCCCTGGATGAAGCTAACGTGAGGCCCCTGGATGAAGCTAACATAGAACCTCACATTATAAAGCTACCATGAAAGAAGCTAACGTGGGGCCCCTGGATGAAGCTAACGTGGGCCCCTGGATGAAGCTAACGTGGGCCCCTGGATGAAGCTAACGTGAGGCCCCTGGATGAAGCTAACATGGGATCCCTGGATGAAGCTAACGTGGGCCCCTGGATGAAGCTAACGTGAGGCCCCTGGATGAAGCTAACGTGGGATCCCTGGATGAAGCTAACGTGGGCCCCTGGATGAAGCTAACGTGGGCCCCTGGATGAAGCTAACGTGGGGCCCTGGATGAAGCTAACGTGGGCCCCTGGATGAAGCTAACGTGGGCCCCTGGATGAAGCTAACGTGGGCCCCTGGATGAAGCTAACGTGAGGCCCCTGGATGAAGCTAACGTGGGGCCCTGGATGAAGCTAACGTGGGCCCCTGGATGAAGCTAACGTGGGCCCCTGGATGAAGCTAACGTGGGATCCCTGGATGAAGCTAACGTGGGCCCCTGGATGAAGCTAACGTGGGCCCCTGGATGAAGCTAACGTGGGATCCCTGGATGAAGCTAACGTGGGGCCCTGGATGAAGCTAACGTGGGCCCCTGGATGAAGCTAACGTGGGATCCCTGGATGAAGCTAACGTGGGGCCCTGGATGAAGCTAACGTGGGCCCCTGGATGAAGCTAACGTGAGGCCCCTGGATGAAGCTAATGTGGATGAAGCTTACATTTATATATTTACAGCTTTGTATATTTACTGTTCATGCGTTTATATATTTACATTTAATACATTTATAAATTTCCAGTTGTGTATGTACTATAAATAAATTTATATATTTACAGTTTTTGTGATCAAACTGACCGTGTTGAAGATCTGTAAACCATCATGGCCGCCAGAGACAAAGATACGTCCGTCAAACACAGTCACACCTGCAGCGCTGCGACTGGCGCTCATCTCCGTCACCACCGCCCACCTGCAGCCGGCCAACGTCAGCCATTACTACACACATACTGTATATATATATACTCTATGTATTAGTATTACTATATGATCCATGACTATATATATATATATATATATATATATATATATATATATATATATATATATATAACTCTATGTGTTAGTATCACTATATGATCCATTACTACACACACACACACACACACACACACATATATATATATATATATATATACTCTCTGTATTAGTATTACTATACAGTTGTGTTCAAAATTATTCAACCCCCACTGTAGATGAGTGTTTTTGCAAGTTTGACATTTATTTTTCATCTTGTTTATAATCACATTAAATAATGACATTCTGTCCTCTGTCAGCACATTTACACCCATCACATGAGCAACAACATCTTTCACTTCCTCCACTTTCACAATAAAAGTGAGATTTGTCACTGAGGTGATGGTTGTGTGACAGGAGGACGAGGAAGAGGAGCAGGATGATGCTCAGCAGCCTGCAGGGCCGCTGGACGACATCTCACTCTGTTTAGAGGTTTTTCAGCAGTCAGCAGCTTTGTTTTGAAGAGGAAGTGACTTCCTGTTGGTATGGAATTAATATTTAAAATTAATCAATCCACACGCTCGCTAATAGCTCAATGCTAGCTGCTAGACAGCTAGCTCTACGGTTTTTACCCATAATCCCACAGGCCCAGCATCAGTGTGCAGGTCTGAGCCCGGCCGTCGTACCGATTAAGCTCAGTGAGCGCCAGCGGAGGGCGCCGCTTCCCTGCCAGCGCCGTTAGTAAGTCACCAATCATCAGCCTCTGATTGCAGGCTTATGCGGGATGCAATGGGATGCAACCGACCCCGACCCCCCCTCATGGCAGCCCTGTGCGATACCTGAGGCGAAAGGTGGAGAAAAATCCCCGGGTGACAGCTGAGGAACTACGACAGGACATGTCAAAGGGAGGTATTCAGGTTTCTGCCCACACAATAAGACGCACACTGCCAAATGATGGCTTCCATGCAAGAACTCCCAGAAGCACAAGAAGAGTCGACTCCAGTAGGCCAAAAACCATGTGGACAAACCACAGAGGTTCTGGGATACTGTTCTCTGGAGTGATGAGACCAAACTGGAGCTTTTTGGGCCAATGGATCAACGGTACGTGTGGAGGAGAAAGAATGATGCCTATAAAGAAAAGAGCACCCTGCCTACTGTGAAGCACGGTGGGGGGTCAGTCATGCTCTGGGGTTGGTTTGCTTCTTCAGGTTCAGGGAATCTTCAGCGTGTGCAGGTATTATGAATTCAGTTCACTACCAGGACATCTTGGATGCAAATGTCATGCAGTCAGTGACAAAGCTGAGGCTTGGGAGACGTTGGACCTTCCAACAGGACAATGATCCGAAGCATACCTCCAAATCTACCACAGCTTGGTGGCAAAAGAAGGGCTGGAAGATTCTGGAGTGGCCATCGCAACCACCAGACTTAAATCCCACTGAAAATCTCTGGTGGGACTTGAAGAAGGCAGCTGCAGCACGCAAGCCAAAAAATGTGAATGAACTGGAGGCCTTTGGCCATGAGGGACAAAGATACCTGTGGATCACTGCAAGAAACTTGTGTCAAACTATGCTTCACGTCTAAAGGATGTTATTGTTGCAAAAGGATGTTGTACTAAGTACTAAAGTTGTACATACCTGAGGGGTTGAATCATTTTGTCAACGAGGTAATCACAGAAAGGCCATTAATTGGTATATTACAAACGTTGTTGTAATTTCAGTTGTATTTGTCTATTTGACATGTCATTATTTAATGTGATTATAAACAAGATGAAAAATAAGCTAGGTGGGTGAAGCTACTGTGGGGCCCCTGGATGAAGCTAACATGGGTGAAGCTACTGTGGGGCCCCTGGATGAAGCTAACATGGGTGAAGCTACTGGGTGGGGCCCCTGGATGAAGCTAACATGGGTGAAGCTACTGAGGCCCCTGGATGAAGCTAACGTGGGTGAAGCTACTGTGGGGCCCCTGGATGAAGCTAACATGGGTGAAGCTACTGAGGGCCCCTGGATGAAGCTAACGTGGGTGAAGCTACTGTGGGGCCCCTGGATGAAGCTAACATGGGTGAAGCTACTGTGGGGCCCCTGGATGAAGCTAACGTGGGTGAAGCTACTGTGGGGCCCCTGGATGAAGCTAACATGGGTGAAGCTACTGTGGGGCCCCTGGATGAAGCTAACATGGGTGAAGCTACTGAGGGCCCCTGGATGAAGCTAACGTGGGTGAAGCTACTGTGGGGCCCCTGGATGAAGCTAACGTGGGTGAAGCTACTGTGGGGCCCCTGGATGAAGCTAACGTGGGTGAAGCTACTGTGGGGCCCCTGGATGAAGCTAACATGGGTGAAGCTACTGTGGGGCCCCTGGATGAAGCTAACATGGGTGAAGCTACTGTGGGGCCCCTGGATGAAGCTAACATGGGTGAAGCTACTGTGGGGCCCCTGGATGAAGCTAACGTGGGTGAAGCTACTGTGGGGCCCCTGGATGAAGCTAACATGGGTGAAGCTACTGTGGGGCCCCTGGATGAAGCTAACATGGGTGAAGCTACTGTGGGGCCCCTGGATGAAGCTAACATGGGTGAAGCTACTGTGGGGCCCCTGAATGAAGCTAACGTGGGTGAAGCTACTGTGGGGCCCCTGGATGAAGCTAACGTGGGTGAAGCTACTGAGGCCCCTGCTGTCAGGTGACTCACCTGTCGGTCTCTGGAGAGTAACACTCCACAGAGTTCAGAGATGATTTTCCGTCGTAGCCACCGCATACATAGATGTGTCCATCAATCACCACCGTTCCCATGGCGCTGAGGATGACAACATGTGTTATTACTCTTGTACTGTTTCAGGATCAGTGCTGATCAGTGTATGGATCAGTGTATTGATCAGGGTATTGATCAGGGTATTGATAAATGTACTGATCAGCCTATTGTTCGAGTATTGATTGGGATACTGATCAGGGTATTGATCAGCGTATTGATCAGTGTACTGATAAGATAAGATAGGATAAGATGAACCTTTATTAATCCTCGGAGGGAAATTCAGGCGTCATAGCAGCAGCAACAACAGTACAGATGAATACAGTATAGTAAAAGAGAAGGTGCACTGAAGGAAAAGGAAATAAAACCAATAAGTAAAATATTAATAAGAAAAAAGGAGGACTTCTACAAACTATCTGCAGCGGTGTGCAGTTCCATCGCTGAGCGCTCCACCCAATAACGACGGCAGAAAGTTACCGAAAGTTATGAAACAAGACAAGAAAGTGTCAACAGAGAGAGAGCTGCTGAGACAAGCTGCCGCTCCCAAGGCGGCGCAACATGACTGGGTAACTGCTCACAGTATTGATCGGGGTATTGATCAGTGTATTGATTAATGTATGGATCGGGGTATTGATTGATGTATTGATCGGGTACTGACCTGCGCTGGCTGTTCATGCTCGACACACGTGTCCAACTGTCTGTCTCCGGATTGTAAACCTCTACTGTGCTGAGTCGTGATTGGCCGTCGTATCCACCAATGGCGTACAGCAGCCCGTTAACGACTGCCACGCCCACTCTACTGCGAGCCGTCCTCATTGGCTGACAGCGCTCCCAGAAGTTTCCGACTGGATCAAACACTTCAACCACGTTTAAGGAGTCACCTGAAGAAAAAAACACTCTGTCAGCTGAGGACCAATCAAATATCTGCAGTGAAATCCCACCACCTGTGATTTGTCAGTCAGTTAAACTTCTGAAGTGAGACAGGCGTAGGACTGGTACAGCACATCGACGTCACTGATTACTTCAGTTAACGTTAATATGTGGACTTGCGGGGAATGCGTCGGGTCGCTGCTGGGATGCTGAGGACGAGTCTCCATCAACACCACATTCTGGCACATTTACAAGTTGTAAGCAGTTTGTTTGTGTGAATATAGACCTATAGAAACTTAACAATGTAGATTTATATTTAAGGATCATTTCAACATATTTCAGCCTTGACCCTATTTTCCCATCTTTTTGTTTCTAAATGTAATAATCAAGAGATTAATCGATATAATAAATAAAAAATAATCGTTAAATGCAGACTTACACAGGTGTGTTCAGACTAGGGATATTATAATTAATCACTTAACCATTAACTGACAATACATACTTTTACTGATTAATCACTTAAAAAGTTGTAAGAAATATAATTTTTGCTTTATAAAAAAAGAAAGTTGAGCAAGACTTTGAGGAGTGGATGGTCACTTAAAGGGGAATAGCTGGTCCACCTTAAAGGTCAGCCCACCTTAAGTGAGCTGGAGTTGTTCACTTCATGGTCAACGCCGAGTTTACGCCAGGGAGTGGCCAAGTTTGGCTCGCACAATAATTATATTATTCTGCGGTCTGGTCATGTGTTTCAGGAGGGAAGATATTCTTTGTAACACAGTTGACATGTCAGGCGTGCGCTGCCAGGCAGACAGGTGTGTCAACAGGGACAGACAGGTGAGCAGTGTACCTGAGCTGTTGAGTCCTCCCACTGCATAAATGAGTCCTGTGATAGACGTGCAGCACCTCTGTCTAGTCTTGAAGGCCGGCAGGTGAGGACGACGCTCTGGCATCAGGTGGAAATCTTTGGCTTCATCCACCAGATCTCTGACAGGGAACAGGAAACACAGCAGAGACAGAGACAAGAGTTAGAGACAAAAGATTAAGGATAGAACGGTTCAGGTAAAAATCAGAACCGTTCGGTTCGCTAGTCACGGTTCGGTCATGTATGTATTGTTGGGTTAATCTGAAATAGGAGGCCGATTATGTGTTTTTTTCATGGCGTTTATTGTCCCACTAGAAATTAAGGCCTATGGACAGAGGCTGGGACACGGCGGACAGGAATATGAGGTAGAACATGCACAGTGGAACTGGAACTGTGGTCTTAAGTTGTGATTGGCTCAATTTCAGTGGGGGCGGAGCAGATTTGACTGACATGCTGATGACATGTGACCCAGCCTCTTTGCTCTCAAACTTCTCAGATGGCAGTTGGCACTCACGATATGATCACGCTGGATGAAAACATCGCAAAAGGCCGTCTAACGTGCTGAACGAGAAAAATCATTATATTTAGGGCAGGCCCACAGTTATTAAACTGGCTGTGGGGCTAAAGCTGCAGCCTCTCCTCTATTCTGTCGGAGCTCTCCATTCACATCAACCCCACACAGTGAAGTCAGTCAGTGAAGAGCTCATCAGAGAGTTGAAAACAAATACGCTCGTTACTGTAAGTAACTGCAATAAAACTTTGCAAATGTAAAGCTAAATTATCATTACAGCTGTTCAACATGCAGAAACGGTTATACATGGAGGAAAGTGACATTTCAACCTGCTCTGTCTGTAGTCTCTCATCCATCACCACTGTGTTTACACAATACAGCACCTTAGCTCTGCTGCTGCTCTACAGCTAACAGTGAATGGTCAACACATGGAAGTTATTTAGTTGAGTTGTGAATGACTGTAGTTCCTTCTGGTCAGCAGTGATCAGTGGTTGTTCAGGAGTTTATTGTGAAGGGAGGAACAGCAGCAGTGAAGAGGTGATGATCTGTTATTGACGAGGGTCTGAACTACAGAGCCTCCATGTTATTGATATATTATCCTCAAAGTTTAGGAGCAACGTAACCCTCGACTACACAAGCTGAGACTAAAGCTGCCACTCTGTAGTCTGTTAGGTTAGTTTGTCATGTATCTCAGTAGTAAACTAAAGCTGGCAGTAGACTCTGTAGTCTGACTGTTAGGTTAGTTTGTCATGTATCTCAGTAGTAAACTAAAGCTGGCAGTAGGCTCTGTAGTCTGTTAGGTTAGTCTGTCATGTATCTTAGTAGTAAACTAAAGCTGGCAGTAGGCTCTGTAGTCTGTTAAGTTAGTTTATCATGTATCTCAGTAGTAAACTAAAGCTGGCAGTAGGCTCTGTAGTCTGTTAGGTTAGTTTGTCATGTATCTCAGTAGTAAACTAAAGCTGGCAGTAGGCTCTGTAGTCTGACTGTTAGGTTATTTTGCCATGTATCTCAGTAGTAAACTAAAGCTGGCAGTAGACTCTGTAGTCTGACTGTTAGGTTAGTTTGCCATGTATCTTAGTAGTAAACTGAAGCTGGCAGTAGACTGTAGTCTGTTAGGTTAGTTTGTCATGTATCTTAGTAGTAAACTAAAGCTGGCAGTAGACTCTGTAGTCTGACTGTTAGGTTAATTTGTCATGTATCTCAGTAGTAAACTAAAGCTGACAGTAGACTCTGTAGTCTGACTGGTAGGTTAGTTTGTCATGTATCTTAGTAGTAAACTAAAGCTGGCAGTAGGCTCTGTAGTCTGACTGTTTAGGTTAGTTTGTCATGTATCTTAGTAGTAAACTAAAGCTGGCAGTAGGCTCTGTAGTCTGACTGTTAGGTTAGTTTGTCAGGTATCTCAGTAGTAAACTAAAGCTGGCAGTAGGCTCTGTAGTCTGACTGTTTAGGTTAGTTTGTCATGTATCAATAGTAAACTAAAGCTGGCAGTAGACTCTGTAGTCTGACTGTTAGGTTAGTTTGTCATGTATCTCAGTAGTAAACTAAAGCTGACAGTAGACTCTGTAGTCTGACTGTTTAGGTTAGTTTGTCATGTATCAGTAGTAAACTAAAGCTGGCAGTAGGCTCTGTAGTCTGTTTAGGTTAGTTTGTCATGTATCTTAGTAGTAAACTAAAGCTGGCATTAGGCTCTGTAGTCTGACTGTTTAGGTTAGTTTGTCATGTATCTCAGTAGTAAACTAAAGCTGGCAGTAGGCTCTGTAGTCTGTTTAGCTTAGTTTGTCATGTATCTCAGAAGTAAACTAAAGCTGGCAGTAGGCTCTGTAGTCTGTTTAGGTTAGTTTGTCATGTATCTCAGTAGTAAACTAAAGCTGGCAGTAGTCTCTGTAGTCTGACTGTTAGGTTAGTTTGTCATGTATCTCAGTAGTAAACTAAAGCTGGCAGTAGACTCTGTAGTCTGACTGTTAGGTTAGTTTGTCATGTATCTCAGTAGTAAACTAAAGCTGGCAGTAGACTCTGTAGTCTGACTGTTTGGTTAGTTTCTCATGTATCTTAGTAGTAAACTAAAGCTGGCAGTAGGCTCTGTAGTCTGTTTAGGTTAGTTTGTCATGTATCTCAGTAGTAAACTAAAGCTGACAGTAGGCTCTGTAGTCTGACTGTTAGGTTAGTTTGTCATGTATCTCAATAGTAAACTAAAGCTGGCAGTAGACTCTGTAGTCTGTTTAGGTTAGTTTGTCATGTATCTCAGTAGTAAACTAAAGCTGGCAGTAGGCTCTGTAGTCTGTTTAGGTTAGTTTGTCATGTATCTCAGTAGTAAACTAAAGCTGGCAGTAGGCTCTGTAGTCTGTTAGGTTAGTTTATCATGTATCTCAGTAGTAAACTAAAGCTGGCAGTAGGCTCTGTAGTCTGACTGTTAGGTTAGTTTGTCATGTATCTCAGTAGTAAACTAAAGCTGGCAGTAGACTCTGTAGTCTGACTGTTAGGTTAGTTTGTCATGTATCTCAGTAGTAAACTAAAGCTGGCAGTAGACTCTGTAGTCTGACTGTTTGGTTAGTTTCTCATGTATCTTAGTAGTAAACTAAAGCTGGCAGTAGGCTCTGTAGTCTGTTTAGGTTAGTTTGTCATGTATCTCAGTAGTAAACTAAAGCTGACAGTAGACTCTGTAGTCTGACTGTTAGGTTAGCTTGTCATGTATCTTAGTGGTAAACTAAAGCTGGCAGTAGACTCTGTAGTCTGTTTAGGTTAGTCTGTCATGTATCTCAGTAGTAAACTAAAGCTGGCAGTAGACTCTGTAGTCTGACTGTTTAGGTTAGTTTGTCATGTATCTTAGTAGTAAACTAAAGCTGGCAGTACGCTCTGTAGTCTGTTTAGGTTAGTTTGTCATGTATCTCAGTAGTAAACTAAAGCTGGCAGTAGGCTCTGTAGTCTGACTGTTAGGTTAGTTTGTCATGTATCTCAGCAGTAAACTAAAACTGACAGTAGGCTCTGTAGTCTGTTTAGGTTAGTTTGTCATGTATCTCAGTAGTAAACTAAAGCTGGCAGTAGGCTCTGTAGTCTGTTAGGTTAGTTTATCATGTATCTCAGTAGTAAACTAAAGCTGGCAGTAGGCTCTGTAGTCTGTTAGGTTAGTTTGTCATGTATCTCAGTAGTAAACTAAAGCTGGCAGTAGGCTCTGTAGTCTGTTAGGTTAGTCTGTCATGTATCTTAGTAGTAAACTAAAGCTGGCAGTAGGCTCTGTAGTCTGTTAGGTTAGTCTGTCATGTATCTTAGTAGTAAACTAAAGCTGGCAGTAGGCTCTGTAGTCTGTTAAGTTAGTTTATCATGTATCTCAGTAGTAAACTAAAGCTGGCAGTAGGCTCTGTAGTCTGTTAGGTTAGTCTGTCATGTATCTTAGTAGTAAACTAAAGCTGGCAGTAGGCTCTGTAGTCTGTTAAGTTAGTTTGTCATGTATCTCAGTAGTAAACTAAAGCTGGCAGTAGGCTCTGTAGTCTGTTAGGTTAGTTTGTCATGTATCTCAGTAGTAAACTAAAGCTGGCAGTAGGCTCTGTAGTCTGACTGTTAGGTTAGTTTGTCATGTATCTTAGTAGTAAACTAAAGCTGGCAGTAGACTCTGTAGTCTGACTGTTAGGTTAGTTTGTCATGTATCTCAGTAGTAAACTAAAGCTGGCAGTAGGCTCTGTAGTCTGTTAGGTTAGTTTGTCATGTATCTCAGTAGTAAACTAAAGCTGGCAGTAGGCTCTGTAGTCTGTTAGGTTAATCTGTCATGTATCTTAGTAGTAAACTAAAGCTGGCAGTAGGCTCTGTAGTCTGTTAAGTTAGTTTATCATGTATCTCAGTAGTAAACTAAAGCTGGCAGTAGGCTCTGTAGTCTGTTAGGTTAGTCTGTCATGTATCTTAGTAGTAAACTAAAGCTGGCAGTAGGCTCTGTAGTCTGTTAAGTTAGTTTGTCATGTATCTCAGTAGTAAACTAAAGCTGGCAGTAGGCTCTGTAGTCTGTTAGGTTAGTTTGTCATGTATCTCAGGAGTAAACTAAAGCTGGCAGTAGGCTCTGTAGTCTGACTGTTAGGTTAGTTTGTCATGTATCTCAGTAGTAAACTAAAGCTGGCAGTAGACTCTGTAGTCTGTTACGTTAGTTTGTCATGTATCTCAGTAGTAAACTAAAGCTGGCAGTAGGCTCTGTAGTCTGACTGTTAGGTTAGTTTGTCATGTATCTCAGTAGTAAACTAAAGCTGGCAGTAGGCTCTGTAGTCTGTTAGGTTAGTTTGTCATGTATCTTAGTAGTAAACTAAAGCTGGCAGTAGGCTCTGTAGTCTGTTTAGGTTAGTTTGTCATGTATCTTAGTAGTAAACTAAAGCTGGCAGTAGGCTCTGTAGTCTGTTAAGTTAGTTTATCATGTATCTCAGTAGTAAACTAAAGCTGGCAGTAGGCTCTGTAGTCTGACTGTTAGGTTAGTTTGTCATGTATCTCAGTAGTAAACTAAAGCTGGCAGTAGACTCTGTAGTCTGTTTAGGTTAGTTTGTCATGTATCTCAGTAGTAAACTAAAGCTGGCAGTAGACTCTGTAGTCTGACTGTTAGGTTAGTTTGTCATGTATCTCAGTAGTAAACTAAAGCTGGCAGTAGACTCTGTAGTCTGACTGTTAGGTTAGTTTGTCATGTATCTCAGTAGTAAACTAAAGCTGGCAGTAGGCTCTGTAGTCTGTTGGGTTAGTTTGTCATGTGTCTCAGTAGTAAAGTAAAGCTGGCAGTAGGCTCTGTAGTCTGTTTAGGTTAGTTTGTCATGTATCTCAGTAGTAAACTAAAGCTGTCAGTATGCTCTGTAGTCTGTTAGGTTAGTTTGTCATGTATCTTAGTAGTAAACTAAAGCTGGCAGTAGACTCTGTAGTCTGTTAGGTTAGTTTGTCATGTATCTTAGTAGTAAACTAAAGCTGGCAGTAGGCTCTGTAGTCTGACTGTTAGGTTAGTTTGTCATGTATCTCAGTAGTAAACTAAAGCTGGCAGTAGGCTCTGTAGTCTGTTAGGTTAGTTTATCATGTATCTCAGTAGTAAACTAAAGCTGGCAGTAGGCTCTGTAGTCTGACTGTTAGGTTAGTTTGTCATGTATCTCAGTAGTAAACTAAAGCTGGCAGTAGACTCTGTAGTCTGTTTAGGTTAGTTTGTCATGTATCTCAGTAGTAAACTTCAGCTGGCTGAGACAAAGCAGCTCCTCCTCTCTACCAACAGGACCTGTAGTGGTTCACATCAGCAGAGAGAGGACAGAGGACAGGAGGACAGAGGAGAGGAGGACAGGAGGAACGAATGATACTGACAGACAAGAGTCATGGACAAGAGTCAAGAGTCAAAGACATGACTCAGAAACCAGAGTCAGAGACAAGAGTTAAAAGACAGAGACAAGAATCAGAGAGAAGAGATACAGACAAGAGTCCAAGACAGGAGGCAGAGAAAAGACACAACAATCAAGCGACAAGAGACAGAACTAAACTGTAGCTTCTTCACAAATGTTAACACTCTTTAGTTACCAGGCAACAACAAGGAGCATTTTTTAGTTTTTGAAAGTTCCTCTTTATTATAACTTTTGGGCAACAATAGGGGGTTGGCAAGATGAACATATTATTTCATAACATATTATTTGTGCATAGTGACAAAGTCGTCTCACCTGCATTTATGGCAGCAGCGTACGAGTTCGTCCTGCTGGACTCGATCTGACAGGAACTGAGGTCGACACAGAGGAAGTCTGATCTTTGACAGCAGCTCCGGCAGCAGTGATTCCCTCAGGTCCTGGTCATGATGAACCCAGGCCAGCACTGCCTCAAACACCTGCACAGGTATGACACATTCAGCATGTCTCAAACGCCTGCACAGGTACGACACATTCGACAGGTGAGTTTCTCTCTTATGTCTTCAAATGTCTCACCTGCTCCTCTGCTTTAATGTTGAGTTCGTCACAGCCAACCAGCTCCAGCACCTCCTCTGTCCTCAGACCCAAAAACTCCTCAGACACAGAAACCTCCACAAAGTGCTGGTGGAGGAAGCTGTTGGCTGAATCGTACAGAGTTGTGCACATCATGGTCTCTGCAAACTGACGCACACCGAGGCAATTTTTCGGATGTAACCTGAACACACCAGACAGGAGGGAGACACGGGTCTCGAGTCGTTATTTGAGTTCAGTGGTCCATGTCTTGAGGATGAAGTTGAATCCCCAAACACAAAGATTCAGAGATTCAAAGATTATTTTTTCCAAGTTCAGTCATTTGATTTTATTACATTAAACTAAACAGCTCATAACATACGGACATTTTATCAACGCTGATTTCATGGTACTGCCATCTGCTGATGAGGGGAGGGAATCACACAGTAACTCACAATACGCTGCCCACAGTAACGATGATATCGTGATACGCTGCCCACAGTAACAATGATATCGTGATACGCTGCCCACAGTAACAATGATATCGTGATACACTGCCCACAGTAACGATGATATCGTGATACGCTGCCCACAGTAACGATGATATCGTGATTCGCTGCTCACAGTAACTATGATATCGTGATACGCTGCCCACAGTAACGATGATATCGTGATACGCTGCCCACAGTAACGATGATATCGTGATACGCTGCCCACAGTAACGATGATATCGTGATTCGCTGCTCACAGTAACTACGATATCGTAATTCGCTGCCCACAGTAACGATGATATCGTGATACGCTGCCCACAGTAACGATGATATCGTGATACGCTGCCCACAGTAACGATGATATCGTGATACGCTGCCCACAGTAACGATATCGTGATACGCTGCCCACAGTAACGATGATATCGTGATACGCTGCCCACAGTAACGATGATATCGTGATACGCTGCCCACAGTAACGATGATATTGTGATACGCTGCCCACAGTAACGATATCGTGATACGCTGCCCACAGTAAAGATGATATTCTGATACGCTGCCCACAGTAACGATATCGTGATACGCTGCCCACAGTAACGATGATATCGTGATACGCTGCCCACAGTCACGATATCGTGATACGCTGCCCACAGTAACGATGATATCGTGATACGCTGCCCACAGTAACGATGATATCTTGATACGCTGCCCACAGTAATGATGATATTGTGATACGCTGCCCACAGTAACGATGATATCGTGATACGCTGCCCACAGTAATGATGATATTGTGATACGCTGCCCACAGTAACGATGATATCGTGATACGCTGCCCACAGTAACGATGATATTGTGATACGCTGCCCACAGTAACGATATCGTGATACGCTGCCCACAGTAATGATGATATCGTGATACGCTGCCCACAGTAACGATGATATCTTGATACGCTGCCCACAGTAACGATATCGTGATACGCTGCCCACAGTAATGATGATATCGTGATACGCTGCCCACAGTAATGATGATATTGTGATACGCTGCCCACAGTAATGATGATATCTTGATACGCTGCTCACAGTAACGATATCGTGATACGCTGCCCACAGTAATGATGATATCGTGATACGCTGCCCACAGTAACGATATCGTGATACGCTGCCCACAGTAACGATGATATCTTGATACGCTGCCCACAGTAACGATGATATCGTGATACGCTGCCCACAGTAACGATGATATCTTGATACGCTGCCCACGGTAATGATGATATCGTACGCTGCCCACAAAAGATGATATCACGAGAGAGAATTTTGGAAAACTTCACTCAGGTGCTTCCCACATAATCAGCTGTGCTGCTCATCCCACAAATACATTATCCTCACAGGTTGGACATCATTATGAAGGTGAATAAACAGGCTTTCAACCATGTCAGATACAATGACAGTTTTTATATTATGATAGTTATTATTCCCAGTTAAGTTTCTTTTCATCCGTCTCCATGCGGCGTTTAGAGAGCCTGCACATTTTAATGAAAATATCAGTATTTGGCACCAGTTTATCAATAATGAATCACGAGGAAGGAAAACAATATTTTTCCACACAGCTACAACTTGGAGGCAGCATCAAAAAATGACGCTTACATTCACATCTCCAGGACATTTAGAGTCATCAGTTAACCCAAAATTGCATGTTTTTGGACTGTGGGAGGAAGCTGGAGAACCCGGAGAAAACCCACGCTGACACGGGGAGATCATGCAAACGCAGAAGAGTCCCAAGCCAGATTTGAACCTGCGACCCTGTTGCTGTAAGGCGAGAGTGCTAACCACTGCACCACCGTGCAGCCCATCAGATTACACTGTTCTTGAAAATTATTCTGAATCTTACCAACAAAAATGTGCAAAATATGTCTTTATTCAAAGACAGACTGGTTGCATGTCCAACCCTGGGTCCACTCTGAATGTGTGCACCTCCTTTCAACCATATCCTGTACTAAATCTACACCTGTTTTATATCTCTAACTCCACACTGTGATTTGCGTGGCGGCGTCACTCACCTCTCCTGCAGGAAGGAGCAGCAAGCGTCTTTAACGTTCTGCAGCTGTAGGAAGCTCGAGCCAATCAGAAGAGACTGGACGTTCTGCTGGTCGATGGCAACATGGCCGCTGTACGCAAAGTTTATCAGCGCCTCCAGAGCACTGCAGGGAGACAGCACTGGTCAGACTGGAGTCAGACTGGAGTCAGACTGGAGTCAGACTGGAGTCAAACTGGAGTTAGACGAGTCAAACTGGAGTCAGACTGGTGGTAGACTCGAGTCAGACTGTAGTTAGACTGATGTTAGACTGGAGTCAAACTGGAGTCAGACTGGAGTCAGACTGGAGTCAAACTGGAGTCAAACTGGAGTTAGACGAGTCAAACTGGAGTCAGACTGGTGGTAGACTGGAGTCAGACTGGAGTCAAACTGGAGTCAGACTGGAGTCAGACTGGAGTCAAACTGGAGTTAGACGAGTCAAACTGGAGTCAGACTGGTGGTAGACTGGAGTCAAACTGGAGTCAAACTGGAGTTAGACTGGAGTCAAACTGGAGTTAGACGAGTCAAACTGGAGTCAGACTGGTGGTAGACTCGAGTCAGACTGTAGTTAGACTGATGTTAGACTGGAGTCAAACTGGAGTCAGACTGGAGTCAGACTGGAGTCAAACTGGAGTCAGATTGGAGTCAGACTGGAGTTAGACTGGAGTTAGACTGGAGTCAAACTGGAGTCAGACTGGTGGTAGACTGGAGTCAGACTGGAGTCAAACTGGAGTCAGACTGGTGGTAGACTCGAGTCAGACTGTAGTTAGACTGATGTTAGACTGGAGTCAAACTGGAGTCAGACTGGAGTCAAACTGGTGTCATATTGGAGTCAGACTGGAGTTAGACTGGAGTCAAACTGGAGTGAGACTGGAGTTAGACTGGAGTCAGACTGGAGTCAGACTGGAGTTAGACTGGTGGTAGACTGGAGTCAGACTGGAGTCAAACTGGAGTCAAACTGGAGTCAGATTGGAGTCAGATTGGAGTCAGATTGGAGTCAGACTGGAGTTAGACTGGAGTTAGACTGGAGTCAAACTGGAGTCAAACTGGAGTCAGACTGGAGTCAGACTGGTGGTAGACTCGAGTCAGACTGTAGTTAGACTGATGTTAGACTGGAGTCAAACTGGAGTGAGACTGGAGTCAGACTGGAGTCAGACTGGAGTTAGACTGGTGGTAGACTGGAGTCAGACTGGAGTCAAACTGGAGTTAGACTGGAGTCAAGCTCTAGTTAGAGTGGAGTCAGACTGGAATTAGACTGGAGTCAAACTGGAGTTAGACTGGAGTCAGACTGGAGTTAGACTGGAGTTAGACTGGAGTCAAACTGGAGTCAGACTGGAGTCAGACTGGAGTTAGTCTGGAGTGAAACTGGTGTTAGACTGGAGTCAGACTGGAGTCAAACTGGAGTCAGACTGGAGTCAGACTGGAATTAGACTGGTGGTAGACTGGAGTCAAACTGGAGTCAGACTGGAGTTAGACTGGAGTCAGACTGGAGTCAAACTGGAGTTAGACTGGAGTCAAACTGGAGTCAGACAGTCAAACTGGAGCAGACTGTGGTAGCTCGAGCAGACTGTAGTTAGACTATGTTAGACTGAGTCAAACTGAGCAGACTGGAGCAGACTGAGTCAAACTGAGCAAACTGGAGTAGACGAGTCAAACTGGAGTCAGACTGGTGGTAGACTGGAGCAGACTGGAGTCAAACTGAGCAGCTGAGTCAAACTGGAGAACGAGTCAAACTGGAGTCAGACTGGTGGTAGACTGGAGTCAAACTGGAGCAAACTGGAGTTAGACTGAGCAAACTGGAGTAACGAGTCAAACTGGGCAGACTGGTGGAGACTCGAGCAGACTGTAGTAGACTGATGTTAGACTGAGCAAACTGGAGCAGACTGGAGCAGACTGAGCAAACTGAGCAGATTGGAGCAGACTGAGTACTGGAGTAACTGGAGCAAACTGGAGCAGACTGTGGAGCTGGAGCAGACTGGAGCAAACTGAGCAGACTGGTGGTAGACTCAGCAGCTGTAGTTAGACTATTAGACTGTAGCAAACTGGAGCAGACTGGAGCAAACTGTGCATATTGGAGCAGACTGGAGTAGACTGAGCAAACTGAGTGAGCTGAGTAGCTGGAGCAGACTGGAGCAGACTGGAGTAGACTGGTGGTAGACTGGAGCAGACTGAGCAAACTGGAGCAAACTGGAGCAGATTGGAGCAGATTGGAGCAGACTGGAGTAGACTGGAGTAGACTGGAGCAAACTGAGCAAACTGAGCAGACTGAGCAGACTGTGGAGACTCGAGCAGCTGTAGTAGCTATGTTAGACTGAGCAAACTGAGTGAGCTGGAGTCAGCTGGAGCACTGAGTTAGCTGGGGAGACTGGAGCAGACTGGACAAACTGAGAGACTGAGCAAGCTCTAGAGAGGGAGCAGACTAAAGACTGGAGCAAACTGAGAGCTGGAGCAGCTGGAGAGACTGAGTAGACTGAGCAAACTGAGCAGACTGGAGCAGACTGGAGAGCTGGAGGAAACTGGTGTAGACTGGAGTCAGACTGGAGCAAACTGGAGCAGACTGGAGCAGACTGAAAGGGAGACTGGAGTCAAACTGGAGTTAGACTGGAGTCAGACTGGAGTCAGACTGGAGTTAGACTGGAGTTAGACTGGAGTCAAACTGTAGTTAGACTGGAGTCAGACTGGAGTTAGACTGCAGTTAGACTGGAGTTAGACTGGAGTCAAGCTGTAGTCAGACTGGAGTCAGACTGGAGTCAGACTGGAGTCCGACTGGAGTTAGACTGGAGTCAAACTGGAGTCAGACTGGAGTCAAACTGGAGTCAGATTGGAGTCAAACTGGAGTTAGACGAGTCAAACTGGAGTCAGACTGGTGGTAGACTGGAGTCAGACTGGAGTCAAACTGGAGTCAGACTGGTGGTAGACTCGAGTTAGACTGTAGTTAGACTGATGTTAGACTGGAGTCAAACTGGAGTCAGACTGGAGTCAAACTGGAGTCAGATTGGAGTCAGACTGGAGTTAGACTGGAGTCAGACTGGAGTTAGACTGGAGTCAGACTGGTGGTAGACTGGAGTCAGACTGGAGTCAAACTGGAGTCAGACTGGAGTCAAACTGGAGTCAAATTGGAGTCAGATTGGAGTCAGACTGAAGTTAGACTGGAGTCAAATTGGAGTTAGACTGGAGTCAGACTGGAGTTAGACTGGTGGTAGACTGGAGTCAGACTGGAGTCAAACTGGAGTTAGACTGGAGTCAAGCTCTAGTTAGAGTGGAGTCAGACTGGAGTCAAACTGGAGTCAGACTGGAGTCAGACTGGTGGTAGACTGGAGTCAAACTGGAGTCAGACTGTTAGTAGACTCGAGTCAGACCGTAGTTAGACTGATGTTAGACTGGAGTCAAACTGGAGTCAGACTGGTGTTAGACTGGAGTCAGACTGGTGTTAGACTGGAGTCAGACTGGAGTTAGACTGGAGTCAGACTGGAGTTAGAATGGAGTCAAACTGGAGTTAGACTGGAGTCAAGCTCTAGTCAGACTGGAGTCAGACTGGAGTCGGACTGGAGTCAGACTGGAGTCACACTGGAGTCAGACTGGAGTTAGACTGGATTCAAGCTCTAGTCAGACTGGAGTCAGACTGGAGTCGGACTGGAGTCAGACTGGAGTCAGACTGGTGGTAGACTGGAGTCAGACTGGTGTTAGACTGGAGTTAGACGAGTCAAACTGGAGTTAGACTGGAGTTAGACTGGAGTCAAACTGGAGTCAAACTGGAGTTAGACTGGAGTTAGACTGGAGTCAGACTGGTGGTAGACTGGAGTCAGACTGGTGTTAGACTGGAGTTAGATGAGTCAAACTGGAGTTAGCCTGGAGTCAAACTGGAGTTAGACTGGAGTCAGACTGGTGTTAGACTGGAGTCAGACTGGAGTTAGACTGGAGTCAGACTGGAGCCAGACCAGTGTTAGACCAGAGTCAGACTGGTTAGACTGGAGTTAGACTGGAGTCAGACTGGTGTTAGACTGAAGTCAGACTGGAGTTAGACTGGAGTCAGACTGGTGTTAGACTGGAGTTAGACTGAAGTCAGACTGGTGTTAGACTGGTTAGACCGGAGTCAGACTGTAGTTAGACTGATGTTAGACTGGAGTCAGACTGGAGTTAGACTGGAGTCAGACGGGAGTTAGACTGGAGTCAGACCAGTGTTAGACCGGAGTCAGACTGGTGTTAGACTGGAGTCAGACTGGCGTCAGACTGGTGTTAGACTGGAGTCAGACTGGAGTCAGACTGGAGTCAGACTGGAGTCAGACTGGTGTTAGACTGAGCAGACTTAGACTGATGTTAGACTGGAGTCAGACTGGAGTTAGACTGATGTTAGACTGGAGTCAGACTGGTGGTAGACTGGAGTCAGACTGGAGTTAGACTGGAGTCAGACGGGAGTTAGACTGGAGTCAGACCAGTGTTAGACCGGAGTCAGACTGGTGTTAGACTGGAGTTAGACTGGAGTCAGACTGGTGTTAGACTGGAGTCAGACTGGAGTCAGACTGGAGTCAGACTGGTGTTAGACTGGAGTCAGACTGGAGTTAGACTAGAGTCAGACGGGAATTAGACTGGAGTCAGACCAGTGTTAGACCGGAGTCAGACTGGTTTGTGGGTACCTGTGGATATCTTTGGTTACCTGGGATCCATGCCCTGCATCAGGATCTCATCCTGTTTACACTCCACCATGTCGTTGGTGAACATAGCGTGAAAATACGGGATGGAAGCTGCCAGAACGATCCGGTGAGCGCTGAACTTGTGATCCCCGACCTGCACAGAGGACCAGACCACATCAGCATACTGTGTTCTCCACTGATACCCAGACCAGGGTCCAACAGGGCTCCAGTACAGGGTTCCCACTGCAGGACCAGCCCACATCAACATACTTTTACTGTAGTACTTTAACTACATTTAGATGGTAATACTACAAACTTTTACTTGTATTGAAGTATTTTCAGTGTGGTATTAGTACTTATACTGCAGTATTGCACATCACCTGTCAGTGAGTCAGTAACTGACACTTCTCTGTCAGCTTGCATTGTATCCCTCCACCGCAGCGCGGAGACCTAAAGTAGGACCCACTCTGGGAACTTTAAAACACCGGAAACACCTTGCAGTTGTCAACCCTCTGATCACCATGACAACATGGCAGCCGCGGGTCTCAGGAGGTCAAAGGTCAGCTGAGTTAGTAGCCTCTAATATCTCCCAACTGTCTAAACTGGCTGTTAGCTTGGTTTAATAATCCGCTGTTCGCATGTTGTTAGCCTCTACGCTGTTAGCTTACGGGCTGTTAGCTAGCTAGCATGCTAAGTTCAGCCTCAAGCGTCGTCAGATTTACCTTGAGCGTGACGTCACATAGTTTTCCCTGACGTCGAATCTCCTCCATGACGACATAGCCTCGTGCCGGCAGGTCGTGCACTGAGAAGTGAACTAAATCCTCGAGCTCTTCGCAGAGAACGTCTCCCATCGTCAGCAGGAGCGGCGGCGCGGCGCGGACTGAGCGAGACTGAGCCCTGCGAGCCGCCGTAGCACACATCCGGCCACCGCCTTCACAATAAAACACACCATCACCTTTTGACTCTTTCTGTAAATTTGTCCGTCTGTGGTGATGATGATGACGATGATGATGATGATGATGATGATGGCGTTCATCCATAAATGTAAATTTAACATTATGTTTTTAGTTTTCCAACACAACAACAACATTACCTTGTACTCTAAACAAATATCTGCATGTTTATGATATTTATACTCCTGGCTGTTTAGTTATTGGTCTCTTTATATACTATACCCTGTATACTGGATCTGCATTATGTTTTTAATTTAAATAAATAAATAAATAAATAAATAACACTATTAGCTTCAATAGGTAAAATATTTTTGGCATCATGAGGTGAAAATCCCATAATAGCCTCTCAGCATGTTATAATTGAAGAGTTCTGAGAGAATCTAGTGATGGGAGAGTTTGACCAATCACAGGTCAATTCAGAAAGAGAGAGCGTTTCTATTGGCTGTGCTCTGGCTGGTGGGCGGTGCTTGGTATTTGCTCAACATGGCTGCCATGTCAGAAACTTTGTTATTTTACATTTAAACAGTAACTACAAGATGTTTCTGAGAACATGTGAGGAGAGAAATAGTAATTACAGGAGCAGAATATTGATCAAAATCTGATCAGAGACCACAGACTCCAGATCAGCTCTGATTCTACCTGCTGCTGCTTTATAATCACATCACAATCTGCTAAATTAGGATTCCATTTCTGGTTGAGTGAGAACAGTATAAACTGGTCTGTGCTGTGTCTCTGCAACCCAGTGACTCTGAGGGACTCTTTTAATGTAGTAAGCCTCCTGTTACATTAGCTTAGCATGTCTCACCTGTTAGCATCAGCTTAGCATGAATCCACAGTTAGCGTTGGCTTTGCATGTCTCACCTGTTAGCATTAGCTTAGCATGTCTATACTGCATTAGCAGAGAAGCAAAAAGACCCCTTTCACTTTCATACCACTGAAACTGTGACCTCTCCTTCTCCTCTCAATGAGTGATTTCAAAATAAAAGATGTCTGCAATGAGTGACCTCTAAATAAAAGACATCAGCAGGATTTATGGACAGAAACTACTCATGAACATGTTACAGTGTGAATGTAGCGGTCCTCACCGGTCCCAGAGAATCACATCCGAATTATGCTGCTAGCTGACAGTTTGAGTCCATGTTTACTTCCTGTCAGCTGATGTCATTCACTTCCCCTGAAACAGGAAATAAACTGGGACACACTTACAATGTTTAAAACTCTACACATTGTAGAGTTGTGACATCACAAAGTTAGATAAATCCTGACAGCTCGTCAGGCGACAACTCGTGTCCGTGTACTCGTGTATGAATGTGTTAAATGTTTTGTGTGGTGGACCAGAGCTCAGTCTCATCTCATCACTCTAATCAATAACTGTCCATGTCAACCACTTACTAATGAAGCTTTCACTGATCTTCTCATGATTGATAAATTATTGATTTATTAATTTGTGTTTGACTTCATTAACACATTTGAATGGTGAACACATATACACATTATTATTACTAATATTCTCATTATTACACATCATATTGACACTCACCTGCACACATTATACAGCATGCTAGCAATAAGAGATCAATAACTGATCAGTACCTGATCAGCACAGACTGCAGCTGCTTTCATCCACCACATGCTACCATTAGCTTTTATATTAGCATCCAGTTACCATGGCAACAGTGATGGTCGTCTCTTGTTTGAATCTCTGAGGGAACCGAAGACAGTCAAGTCTGAGTCAGTCAAATTCATCTTTAACTTGAGTTCTGTCTCTTTTCTGGCATGCTGAATCAGGTGAAAAGCATCTTGAAGAACCCAATGACAGGGTTCTATGAGTCAGAGCTGTTTCTACTTGAGGGGACAGGAGAGCCGGATGGTTTAGAAGAACAGGTTTACAAAACCACGCACCAGGTTCTACAACAGTAGCTGTAACTCAAGAACATTGTAGATTTCCCCCCATATAAAGTGTCTGTAATGGTTTCATTAGGTCAGCACTGGAGTGAAGGTTCTAGGACTTTGTGGTGTTCCAAGCAAGAGACGGGCCTAGATCTTTAAGATGGTCTCAAGTTGATTGTAGAACCATAGAAAAGTTGTAGTGGAAGGGTTGGACGGATGGTGGTAGAACCCAGACATCCAACAGAATGTATAGACCTGGTGCAGAGTGAGTCGCTTATGTGTGTGTGTGTTTGTGTGCATGTACCATGTATGAGTTAAACAGAGTGTAAATTGAATTTCCCCATTGTGGGACGAATAAAGGTTGATCATCTTCTTCTTCTTCTTCTAGACCTCCAGACGGACCAGGTTTTAGAAGGTTCTAGAAAGGCATTCCTCCAGAGATTTGGCGGGCCACCTGCTCGTCCAGGCTCTCCTCTTTGTCCTTCCTCTCCTGGTTCCAGTCCTTCAGACCCTCCGGCAGCGTCGTGTCCTCATCCACGCCGCCAGTACCCTCCACAAACTCCTCATACGTAGACTTCTCTGCAAACGGACGTTTGCCCAGCAGCTCCACCATGTCGCTCTTATCCAGAACCTCCTTCTCCAGCAGTCGCAGCGCCACCTGCAAAACCACACAGGAACACAGAGCACAGGGTCTGAGAATGACCTAGAACCCTGCTGATCTGGGTTCTACCACCGCTGTTCTAGACCAGAGAACAGTTGTCGACCGTACCTTCTCCACCTCGGGCTTCTTGTCGCTCAGCAGGCGGTGGGTTCTCTGGTGGGCCTCTGTGATGAGGGTTCGGACCTCAGTGTCAATGAGACGGGCCGTGGCCTCACTGTACGGTCTCTCCAGAACCATGTCACCCTGCCGGGGCAGGTCAAAGGACACCTGGCCCACCTTGGCATTCATCCCAAACTGAACGATCTGCGGCAGAACACCAGAACCAGACAGTATATAAACACAGTATATATGTACATAAGTACTGTGTGTAAATACAGCTGCAAGAAGAAGCCTGTGAACTCTTTGGGATTTCTTGGATTTCTGCATAAATTGGTCATAAAATGTGCTCTGATCTTCATCTAAGTCACAACAACAAACAAACAGTCTGTTTAAACTAATACTGCACAAAAAATGATATGATTTCAGTTTTTATTGAACACAACATGTAAACATTCACAGTGCAGGGTAGAAAAAGTATGTGAACCTCTGGATTTAATAACTGGTCGACCCTCCTTTGGCAGCAACAACCTCAACCAGACGTTTCCTGTAGCTGCAGATCAGACCTGCTCAGCGGTCAGGAGGAGTTCTGGACCGATCCTCTTTACAAACCTGGTTCAGTTCAGTGATGTTCTGGATGTCTGGTGTGAATCTCTCTCTGGAGGTCCTGAGGTCAGGACTCGGACTGGGCCGCTCCAGAAGGCCTATTTTCTTCTGTTGGTGATCTACTTCTCTGCTTTGGGTCGTTGTCCTGTTGGATCACCATCCTCTGCTGAGCTTCAGCTGGAGGACAGATGGTCTGAAGTTTTCCTGCTAAACGTCTCCATAAAATAATGAATTCATGTTTCCGTCGATGGCGGTGATCCGTCCAGGTCCTGAGGCAGCGAAGCAGCCCCGAACCATGATGCCCCTCCACCACATTTCACAGTGGTGATGAGGTTTAGATGTTGGTGTGCTGAGCCTTTTTCCCTCCACATAGCGTTGTGTGGTCCTTCCTAACAGCTCAGTTCTGGTTTCATCTGTCCACAGAGTATTTAGCCAGTAGTGCTGTGGAGCATCCAGCTGCTCTTTGGCAAACTTCAAACCTGCAGTAGTGGTTTTTGGACAGCAGTGTCTTCCTCCGTGGTGTCCTCCATCAGCTCCATTCTTCTTTAATGTTTCACTGATTGGAGATCAGTCAACTAAAATGTCAGCATGTACCAGAGATCTCTGTTAGTCTTTAGCTGACCCTCTAGGACTCTTCTTCACCTCATTGAGCGTTCGGCGCTGGGCTCTAGCGGCCATCTTTACAGGACGACCACGCCTAGGGAGAGTAGCAGCAGTGCTGAACTGTCTCCATCTGTAGACAGTCTGTCTCACCGTGGACACGTGGACATCAAGGCTTTTAGAGAGACTTCTGGAACCCTTTCAGCTTCATATCAGTCAGCAGGTCTTGATCGTAGGTCTTCTGAGAGCTCTTTAGTCCGAGGCATGGTTCCCATCAGGCAATGCTTCTGGAGAACAGCTAACTCCAAACTGCTGTGTTTTTATAGGGCAGCTTTAACCAACACCTCCAATCATCACCCTGACTGGACTCCAGGTTGGTCATTAGCCTCGGGGTTCACACACTTTTTCTTGCAACTGTATATGTATACATACACACCCACACTGTATGTGTAATATACTGTGTATATATATATATATATATATATATATATATATATATATATATATATACAGTACAGACCAAAAGTTTGGACACACCTTCTCATTCAAAGAGTTTTCTTTATTTTCATGACTATTGACATTGTAGATTCACACTGAAGGCATCAAAACTATGAATTAACACTTGTGGAAATATGTACTTAACAAAAAAGTGTTAAACAACTGAAAATACGCTTTATATTGTAGTTTCTTCAAAGTAGCCTCC
Source organism: Pterois miles (assembly GCA_947000775.1). NCBI lineage: Eukaryota > Metazoa > Chordata > Actinopteri > Perciformes > Scorpaenidae > Pterois > Pterois miles. The sequence continues at coordinate 9,127,045 of CAMQGK010000485.1, read as the reverse complement.
TTTTGCTCTGATTACTGCTCCACACACTCTGCATCCTCTTGATGAGCTTCAAGAGGTCGTCACCTGAAATGGTCTCCACTTCACAGGTGAGCCCTGTCAGGTTTAATCAGGGGGATTTCTGGCCTTATAAATGGGGTTAAGACCATCAGAAGTCAGGTGGAGACACAGCTGATAGTCCTGCTGAATAGACTGTTAGAATTTGGATTATGGCAGAAAAAAGCAGCTAAGTAAAGAAAAACGAGTGGCCATCATTACTTTAAGAAATGAAGGTCAGTCAGTCCCAAAAATTGGGAAAACTTTGAAAGTGTCCCCAAGTGCAGTCGCAAAAACCATCAAGCGCTACAAAGACAGTGGCTCACATGAGGACCGCCCCAGGAAAGGAAGACCAGGAGTCACCTCTGCTGAGGAGGATCAGTTCATCCGAGTCACCGGCCTCAGAAATGGCAGGTTAACAGCAGCTCAGACTAGAGACCAGGTCAATGCCACACAGAGTTCTAGCAGCAGACACATCTCTAGAACAACTGTTAAGAGGAGACTGTGTGAATCAGGCCTTCATGGTAGAAGAGCTGCTAGGAAACCACTGCTAAGGACAGGCAACAAGCAGAGAGACTTGTTTGGTCTAAAGACCACAGGAATAAGATAAGATAAGATAAGATAAGATATTCCTTTATTAGTCCCACAGTGGGGAAATTTACCCATTACAGCAGCAAGTGGATAGTGCAATAGAAGACATGCATAGATTTAAAAACAATATTGATACAAATAAAAAATAATAATTTAGTATATACATAATAGAAAAAGAAAAGAAAAATAAAGAAAAATAAAAATAAAAATAAAAATAAAGCCAGAAGTATGTCCATTTATATCAATAAATAATTGTCCGGTTCCTATAATTCAAGCAGATGACATAGTTGCACATGAGTCCTTATTGCACGTATGTCCGGTGAGTTTGTTGTGAATGTGACTGTGATTGTGGTTTACTGGGAGCAGTGCTGGTTGTGAATGTGTATGTGGTTTACTGGGAGCAGTGCTGGTTGTGAATGTGTATGTGGTTTACTGGGAGCAGTGCTGGTTGTGAATGTGTATGTGGTTTACTGGGAGCAGTGCTGGTTGTGAATGTGTATGTGGTTTACTGGGAGCAGTGCTGGTTGTGGATGTGTATGTGGTCTACTGGGAGCAGTGCTGGTTGTGAATGTGTATGTGGTTTACTGGGAGCAGTGCTGGTTGTGAATGTGTATGTGGTTTACTGGGAGCAGTGCTGGTTGTGGATGTGTATGTGGTTTACTGGGAGCAGTGCTGGTTGTGGAGTCTAACAGCTGCAGGCAGGAAGGACCTTCTGTAACGCTCCTTCGTACACTTAGGGTGTAGCAGCCTGTCACTGAAGGAGCTCTCCAGAGCTCTGATGGTGTCTCTCATGGGGTGGGAGTCCTTCTCCATCATGGATGACAGCTTAGCCATCGTCCTCCTCTCTCCCACCACCTGCACTGAGTCCAGAGAGCATCCCAGGACAGAGCTGGTCCCTTTTGATAATCTTATCCAGCCTCTTCCTGTCTGCAGCTGTGATGCTGCTGCCCCAGCAAACCACTCCATAAAATATGGCTGATGCCACAACAGTGTCATAAAATGTTTTCAATAGTGTCCCCTGCACTCCAAAAGACCTCAGTCTCCTGAGCAGGTACAGCCTGCTCTGGCCTTTCTTATGGAGTGCAGAGGAGTTTGTAGTCCAGTCCAGTTTGTTGTTCAGGTGAACACCCAGGTATTTATAAGATGTCACCATCTCAATGTCTGATCCCTGGATGTTCACCGGTGTTGGAGGGGGATGAGTTTGCCTGCGGAAATCCACCACCAGCTCTTTAGTTTTCCCCGCGTTGATCTGGAGGTGGTTCCTCAGGCACCAGTCCACGAAGTCCTGGGAAAGTTCTCTGTACTCCCCATCGTCCCCATCAGTGATGAGGCCGACGATAGCAGAGTCATCAGAGAACTTCTGCAGGTGACAGGTTGGTGAGTTGTAAGTGAAGTCTGCAGTGTAGAGCGTGAAGAGGAACGGAGCCAGAACCGTTCCCTGAGGAACCCCCACACTGCAGACCACCGTGTCGGAGGTGAAGTCCTGTGTCCTCACATACTGTGGGCGGTTTGTGAGGTAGTCCAGTATCCAGGATGTTAGATGTTGATCTACCCCTGCAGTCTCCAGTTTGTCCCCCAGAAGTGTCGGCTGGATGGTGTTGAAAGCACTGGAGAAATCAAAGAACATGATCCTCACAGTGCTGCCAGGTTTCTCCAGGTGAGACAGAGTTCGGTCCAACAGGAAGATGACGGCATCGGCCACCTAATGTCTAATGGACATTAGACCAGTGGAAATCTGGGCTTTGGTCTGATGAGTCCAGATCTGAGATCTTTGGTTCCAACCACCGTGTCTTTGTGGAACCAGAAAAGGTGAACGGATGGACTCTACATGCCTGGTTCCCACCGTGAAGCCTGGAGGAGGAGGTGTGATGGTGTGGGGGGGCTTTGCTGGTGACACTGTTGGGGATTTATTCAAAACTGAAGGCCTACTGAACCAGCATGGCTACCACAGCATCTAGCAGCAGCATGCTATTCCATCCGGTCTGCGTTTAGTTGGACCACCATTTATTTTTCAACAGGACAATGACCCCAAACACACCTCCAGGCTGTGTGAGGGCTATTTGACCAAGAAGGAGAGTGATGGGGTGCTGGACCAGATGACCTGGCCTCCACAGTCACCGGACCTGAACCCGATCCAGATGGTTTGGGGTGAGCTGGACCGCAGAGTGAAGGCAAAAGAGCCAACAAGTGCTCAGCATCTCTGGGACTCCTTCAAGACTGTTGGAGACCATTTCAGGTGACGACCTCTTGAAGCTCATCAAGAGGATGCAGAGTGTGTGGAGCAGTAATCAGAGCAAAAGGAGGTACTTTGAAGAAACTACAATATAAAGCGTATTTTCAGTTGTTTCACACTTTTTTGTTAAGCACATATTTCCACATATGTTAATTCATAGTTTTGATGCCTTCAGTGTGAATCTACAATGTCAATAGTCATGAAAATAAAGAAAACTCTTTGAATGAGAAGGTGTGTCCATTGTTTTGTATTTCATGTGTTACAACTGAAAAATGTTGAGAGTTATTGACGTTATATCTTATACAGTATATAGGGTTCGAATCCAGCTTGGGGCCCTTCTGTGTGGAGTTCTGTGTTGGTGCTCCGGTTTCCTCCCACAGTCCAAAGACATGCAGAATGTGAGTGTGAACGGTGTCTGTCTCTATGAGTCCTGTGATGGACTGGAGACCTGTCCATGTGAACCCACCTTCACATAATACCAGCTACCCTCCCCCCGCCACCCCTAAGCGGTTGAAGATGGGTGGATGGATGGATATACACATATATATGTTCTCTACTGTGTGAGGACACATCTTTTTACCACAATTAAAGTAGCAGTCCTTGCATATACACATTATATCATGATATTCAATATTTTCTTCCACCCGTAACCATTGATAGTCAGTATTCTGGACGACCTCTGACCTGTGTGACCTCTGACCCGTGTGACCTCTGACCTGTGTGACCTCTGACCCGTGTGACCTCTGACCTGTGCGTAGGCACTCTGGGTGACCTTGCGGAGGTCGTCCTGAGCTCCGGTGGTGATCCGGCCGAAGAAGATCTCCTCGGAGACCCGCCCCCCCAGAGTCATGCACATGCGGTCCAGCAGCTGCTCTTTGGTGTACAGGTACTGCTCTTTGGGCAGGTACTGGGCATAACCCAGCCCCTTCCCTCTGGGGATGATGGACACCTGTACAAGTAACAACATCGGGACTAGAGCATCATGGGAGATGAAGTTGTTCAGGTTCATGTCGTAAACAATCATTAAAACATTAAAGATGTGTTACAGATACAAGAAGTCAACTACTACTCCCAGGGTGCACTTCACTGACAAACAGCCTATCACAGCGTCTCTAAAAAAAACTAGTTTTACACTTCCCAGCTTCTCCATAGCAACAGTAGCTGAGGCTCATGGGTACTGGAGTGTTAGTTATAACTCAAACTGGTGTTCAGATCTCAAACCAGTCTTTCAGAGGTCCATTAAAGAAACACTTGAAATAAACAAAGAGTCAAACAGGAAGTGTGACCTTTAGCAGAGGGTCGGCATGCTCCAGGAACCAACCGGCGACGGCGTGACCGGCCTCGTGATACGCCACTGTCTTCTTCTCCTCTGGCTGCAAGACCTGAGTCTTCTTCTCCAGACCTGCAACACGAACAGGTTAAATAAACCATTTCACCTACGGGAAAGCTGCCAAGCCGAGGTCACCTGTTCATCTACAAGACGCCGCCAAGCCGAGGTCGCCTGTTCACCTACGGGACGCCGCCAAGCCGAGGTCACCTGTTCATCTACGGGACGCCGCCAAGCCGAGGTCGCCTGTTCACCTACGGGACGCCGCCAAGCCGAGGTCACCTGTTCATCTACGGGATGCCGCCAAGCCGAGGTCACCTGTTCATCTACGGGACGCTGCCAAGCCGAGGTCTCCTGTTCACCTACGGGACGCCGCCAAGCCAAGGTCACCTGTTCACCTACGGGATGCCACCAAGGTCACCTGTTCACCTACGGGACACCGCCAAGCCGAGGTCACCTGTTCACCTACGGGACACCGCCAAGCCGAGGTCGTCTGTTCACCTACGGGACGCCACCTCTTCACCTACAGGACGCCGCCAAGCCGAGGTCACCTGTTCACCTACGGGACGCCGCCAAGCCGAGGTCGCCTGTTCACCTACGGGACGCCGCCAAGCTGAGGTCACCTGTTCACCTACGGGACGCCGCCAAGCTGAGGTCGCCTGTTCAACTACGAGACGCCGCCAAGCCAAGGTCACCTGTTCACCTACGGGATGCCGCCAAGGTCACCTGTTCACCTACGGGACGCCACTTCTTCACCTACGGGACGCCGCCAAGCCGAGGTCACCTGTTCACCTACGGGATGCTGCAAAGCCGAAGTCACCTGTTCACCTACGGGACGCCGCCAAGCCGAGGTCGTCTGTTCACCTACGGGACGCCGCCTGTTCACCTACGGGACGCCGCCAAGCCGAGGTCACCTGTTCACATACGGGACGCCGCCTGTTCACCTACGGGACGCCGCCTGTTCACCTTCACTTCTCAGGGCCATTCAATCCCTGTACTCCCAAAGCGAGAGCTGCGTCCGGGTTCTCGGCAGTAAGTCGGACTCGTTTCCGGTGGGCGTTGGCCTTCGCCAGGGTTGCGCCTTGTCTCCAATCCTGTTCGTGATATTCATGGACAGGATATCGAGGCGTAGTCGGGGGAGGAGGGTTTGCAGATTGGTGTGCTGAGGATCTCATCGCTGCTTTTTGCAGATGATGTGGTTCTGCTGGCATCATCAGTCTGTGACCTCCAGCGCTCACTAGATCGGTTCGCAGCCGAGTGTGAAGGAGCTGGGATGAGGATCAGCACCTCAAAATTGGAGGCCATGGTTCTCAGCAGGAAACCGATGGATTGTCTACTCCAGGTAGAGAATGAGTCTTTAAGTGAAGGAGTTCAAGTACCTCGGGGTCTTGTTCACGAGTGAGGGAACAATGGAACGTGAGATTGGCTGGAGAATCGGAGCAGCAGGGGCGGTATTGCAGTCGCTGTACCGGACCGTTGTGACGAAGAGAGAGTTGAGCCGGAAGGCAAAGCTCTCTATCTACCGGCCAATCTTCGTTCCTACTCTCACCTATGGTCATGAGGGCTGGGTCATGACCGAAAGAACTAGATCGCGGGTGCAAGCGGCCGAAATGGGGTCCCCTGCTGGAGCTGTTGCCCCCGCGACCCGACACTGGATAAGCGGTTGAAGATGAAGTTTCACGATATCAGACAGTGAATCAAACATTTACTCAACAAAATGGTGTGATGGATCCTGTAGCAGTGACACTAGTCAGTAGTGTGTACATCCCAAAAGGAAACACTCGTTATGTCTCTTTGAAGACAAACAGGAAACAGACCTGATGTTCTATAAACAATAACGTGACCTTATTCGACGACCTGCCTCCTGACTGGTCAGAGTGTTTCCTCCGTGGGTATCAGTGACGTTAGCTAGTGTTAGCTAGTGTTAGCTCAGCACTCACCTCCGATCACTCTCTCGATGGCCTGTTCAAAGTGTTTCTGGTTGATGGCGTCCGAGAGGTGGCGAGCGCCGATCAGAGCCGCCTCGTTACAGACGTTGGCGATGTCGGCACCTAGTAGACAGAGACCAGGAAGAGTGAAGCACACAGACGCTGCAGCTGATTGGTGGAGAGAATGTCACACGGTGTGTTTACCTGAGAATCCAGGCGTGAGGGCAGCCATCTTCTTGGACAGAGCATCCTTGTCCAATTCAAGCTCCAGCTTCAGAGGACGGAGGTGGACTTTAAAGATGGACGCCCGACCTTTAATGTCAGGAGGACCTGAGACACCACGCATACACTCACTGTAATACACACTGTAACACACACCCTGTAACACACTCACTGTAACACAAACTCACTGTGACACACTGTATTACAAACTATAACACACTCACTGTAATACACACTGGAACACACAGTGTAACACATTCACTGTGAGTTTCACTGTGACACACACACACTATAACACATTCACTGTGACACTCACTGTAACACATTCACTGTAACACACACTGTAACACATTCACTGTGACACACTAACACATTCACTGTGACACACACTGTAACACATTCACTGTAACACACACTGTAACACATCCACTGTGACACACACTGTAACACATTCACTGTGACACACACTGTGACACACACTGTAACACACTAACACATTCACTGTGACACTCACTGTAACACACACTGTAACACACACTGTAACACATTCACTGTAACACATTCACTGTGACACACACTGTGACACACACTGTAACACACTAACACATTCACTGTGACACTCACTGTAACACACACTGTAACACATTCACTGTGACACTCACTGTAACACACACTGTGACACTCACTGTAACACACACTGTAACACATTCACTGTGACACTCACTGTAACACACACTGTAACACATTCACTGTAACACATTCACTGTAACACATTCACTGTAACACATTCACTGTAACACATTCACTGTGACACACACTGTAACACATTCACTGTGACACTCACTGTAACGCACTCTGTAACACATTCACTGTAACACACATACTGTAAAACACACACTATAACACACTCACTGTACTATTACATGATCTAGATTAGTATTATTACTATTGTGATTATTACCGTTATTATTATTATTGTGATTAAAATTATTATTGTTATTACATTATCATTGTTATTATTATTGTGATAATTATTGTTGTTACTCTTCTTCCAGAGACCTCCATTTGAGTTACTGAGCTGATTTTGGCTGGGAATGATGTCGATGTATAATAACTAAAAGCAGCTGAGAACCCAGTGACTCTTCTCACCGATATAAATCTGCCTGTCAAAGCGTCCGGGTCTCATCAGAGCCGGGTCCAGGATGTCCGGTCTGTTGGTTCCTGCTAGAACCACAACGTTGGTCGCCGTGTTGAACCCTGAAAAAAGGAGGAGTGAGACCTCTGTCACATGCAGCTCCTTTTCTTTCTACCGGTGTTTAGAAATGACTCAACATGTGGTTCAACAGAGAAACCGTCACTGATATCTTCATGTTGGTTTCACCTTTTAACTAGAAATCAGTCTGAACAGGAAAAACCCAAAGCTGAAACTGAGAGGAGACATTCAGCTCTATTTATTGATGAATAATCAATGTAACAGGACTCACCTGGACAACAGAAACACCTGTCAGTCACATGATCAATAATTTAGCTCAGTAGAAAAATGGGTTCAAACAGTGCTATCTGCTGAGTGGTGGATCAGATCTAGATGGAAATACCTGAATAGAAGCTGAAACCTTGATCTCTGGTCTCAGATTCGTCTGTTGGTGTTTGCATTGATCAGCAGAAATAAAGGATCTGGCCTCACTGGTCCAGTGGTTTTAGAGAGGACTGTATATTGACATAAAGCAGCATATTTGTCCACTCCCATGTTGTTGAGTGTATTTAATACTTGACAAATCTCCCTTTAAGGTTCACTTTGAACAGATTAAAAATGTGAGATTAATTTGTGGTTACCGTAAATATTTTAATAGAATGACAGCTCTGCCAAATATCCATTAATTTATCTCATATCTGGGATGAACCACTGAATTTGGCAAACAGGTGTAAATTGAGAGAAGCCATGAAGCCCTTAAAATCTAATGTGTAATGTCTAATCTAATCCTGTGTTCAGGCTTTACAAATGAAGGTTTTTATAAGGGCTTTATGTTGCAGGTGATAATAAGGTAATAATAATACCCGAGCTTCCCTCCGGGGATTAATAAAGGTTCATCTTTTCTTATCTTAAGTGTGTGCAGGAGCTCTTCTTCCTCCCATGATGCCTCTGTAACACCTCCTGACTTTAAAGGAGCATTTCTATTGCCTCTGCACGGCTCTCAACATGGCGACAGCTGAGTCCGAAAGTTTGAGTATTTTTACATTTTTTGAATATTCATCACCAAATAAATGTGTATAAGATTTTAATCTGTCAATATGAGCCGTTTAGTTTGAGGCCGTGTGAAGATACTCGCGGCGCTACTTTCTTTCCCATGATTCCCATCACCCACCGTCCATCTCCACCAGCAGCTGGTTCAGCGTGTTCTCCTGCTCGCTCTGTCCTCCGAAGTTCCCTCGTCCTCGTTTTCGTCCAACGGCGTCGATCTCATCGATGAAGAGGATGCAGGGAGCGTTCTTCCTCGCCATGACGAACAGATCTCTGACCTGCACACGAAATGACATCAGGATGACTCTTGAAGGTCAAAGGTCAGCTGCTCTGATAGATGTTGAAGGTGAATGTCTAGATTGTACTTTAACTGTCCACAGAACCTGAATCACTGCATCAATATCAGTCGATCCATACTGCTCATACTGCACCACCCCATCTGAAAATATGCTATATACACAGGATATACCGTGTGTGTACATATATACAGTATGTATATACTGCATATATACCGTGTGTGTGTACATATATACAGTATGTATATACTGCATATATACCGTGTGTGTGTACATATATACAGTGTGTATATACTGCATATATACCGTGTGTGTGTACATATATACAGTATGTATATACTGCATATATACCGTGTGTGTGTACATATATACAGTGTGTATATACTGCATATATACCGTGTGTGTGTATATACTGCACATTTTATTTACATATTTGTCATTTTTGTATTTCTTTCTGTCACTAAACATCCAAACTGAAGTTAGGTGAAATGTGTAAATCATATCCCGACTCTGCATTTACGGTTACTAAGTTGAATTTTTAGGGCCTGAGCACCGATCCCAGGTCGACGAGGACCCTGTTGTTCTTCTAAGGATCGTTATTTTTATTATTCAAATGTGTCTTTGAGCGGAAAAACGAAGTGCCTGGGCTAATCAAAAAGTTGTGAAATGTGGAGCACCTGTCAGAAGTGCGTGAACTGGGATTTTGACGTGGGTCCCACAGTCGGGTGCAGCAAACTGGCTCGGTAGCGCCCCCTACTGATTTCAACAGCACAAGTTTCTCCTAGAAGTATGAAATCTGGCAGGTAGGTTTAACACATGGAGACACACAAAAAAGTCAGTGGGAGGTATCCTCCAAACCCGACAGGAAGTCGGCCATTTTGGATTTTCTGTTGGTTTTTTTACTATTTGTAGGCTCTGTATTTTAACAAACTCCTCCTACAGATATAACCCCATCGACTTCAGATTTGGTCAGTACCATCTTAAGACCATTGTGATGAAAAGTTGTTCAAAGATCAAAAAGTTATCGAACGATGTGGGCGTGGCGGCAAACAAGTCTTTCATCAACTAAAAGGAAGTTGTCATAACTTTGTCAAACTTTAGGAGATCTGCTCCAAACGTCTCAAGCATGATGAAAGTCCCTCTGTGACTCTGAGTGTCCTCATTCATCCAGGTCATATCCATCCTGGCAACAGCTGGATCGAAGGCAACTGGACTTGGATTTGTCTCTGAAGACGTTTCGCCCCTTATCCTCACAGATGAATCAGATCCTCCTCATATTATGTGAGAAAAGCCTGAAGAACTTGATGTTGCTTCCAAATGAAAATTGTGACTTTTCACCGAATGGCGGCGCCGTGACGCCATGGCGAATTTCGATGACTCACCATGACCAAACAAGCCGTCGTAACTCGACTGCAGTTGAGCAGATCTTTATCAAATTTGATTCATTTGATAAGCATCCAGACCTGAAGACATCTACAGTCTCATTTTGAATCATACTCATAGCGCCTTCTAGTGGTAACAGGAAATAAAAGTCTTTACATTTTGGTGTATTTCTCGCAGCAGGTTAACCAGATCAACCTCAAGTTAGGTCTGGGAAGTGGTAACTCATTCATGATGCCAGACAGTGAAGCATTTGAGTGTTCGTGAAATGGTGTTGCCATGGAAACATTTTGTTCACCATGAAACAGGAAGTTATTTTAGAGCAGCTAGGCTTGCTTAAAAGTGAATGAACTTGGCACAATCGTTAACAGTCCAACGCTGGGTTGACAGATATGGTTTTTGTGCTTGGGCATGGTAATGGGGCTTGATAGCACCCCCCTAGAAAATTTCTACAAAGCAGCCCCTGCGGTACATTTGACCTAGATGTATGAAATTTGGCAGGTAGGTGTAACACATGGAGACGCACAAAAAAGTCAGTTGGAGGTATCCTCCAAACCCGACAGGAAGTCAGCCATTTTGAATTTTGTGAGATTTCCAGGCTCTGTACTTCAACAAACTCCTACAGATTTAACCCGATCGACTTCAAATTTGGCCTGAACAGTCTTAAGACCTCTGTGATGAAAAGTTGTTCAAATTATGAGCTTTTATGAAACGACGTTGACGTGGCGGATATTCACCATTGAAAGATAAACTGCTGTAACTCAACCGTCCTGAGACCAGTCCCAAACTTGACCTGTTTCAACAGTCCAGGTCTGAGGACGTCTACCTGGCTATATTGATTCATACTCATAGTGCCACCTCCTGGCATCCGGAAATCAGTGTTATATCGCAACAATCATCTGATTCACGGGATTTACATTACATGATCTACACTTGATAATGACATAATGCATATTCAGTGTGTGTTCTCTAGCGCCACATAGTGGACACAGGAAGCGCTGAAAAAACTGTGATACATAGTTTCCTGTGCTGCTCAGTCCATGCATGAAATAACATGTAACCTGCATGTGCATCATGCAATGGACATTCAAATGTACGGGTGTGTTGACCGGCGTCCCGCCGGTACCACCGAAATGTGGGAGGGTGCGCGAGCCCGTTCATCGCTGCTTGCAGCTTTAATTCATTTTTGTTTTCTCACAGTTTCTATTTGCTTCATTGCCTGATGAACTCAAACAAACTCGTCACTTAAAATAATGATGAGACATTTAAACAGGCGACGCCTCGACAGACAGGAAGTCAGCAGAGATGGCGTCCTGTGTGTGTGTTCCTCACCCTGGCGGGGCCGACGCCCACAAACATCTCCAGGAACTCAGAGCCGTTGACGGTGATGAATGGTACGTTGGCCTCACCGGCTGTCGCTTTGGCCAGAAGAGTCTTTCCTGTTCCTGGAGGTCCCGTCAAGATGGCTCCCTACACATCAGAAACTGTCATTAAGTGCTGAACCCCACCCTCACCTGAGAAGTCCTGGTCCCACCCCTACCCTGAGATTTCATGACCCTCACTTTTGAGGTCCTGGTCCCACCCTCACCTGAGGATCTTGACCCCACCCTCACCTTGGGGATCTTGACCCCACCTCAGGGATCTTGACCCCACCCTCACCTGAGGATCTTGACCCCACCTCAGGGATCTTGACCCCACCCTCACCTTGGGGATCTTGACCCCACCTCAGGGATCTCGACCCCGCCCTCACCTTGGGGATCTTGGCACCCAGGTCCTGGTACTGTTTGGGGTTCTTCAGGAAGTTGACAAACTCCATGATCTCCAGCTTGGCCTCCTCGCAGCCCGCCACGTCTTTGAACTTTACATCGATCTCATCTTTTAGGATCTTGGCTGTCGTCTCGCTGACACTGAACAGCCCACCCATTCCCCGACCAGGACGCCCTGCCCCCGCCGGGCCCCGTCGTAGCATGAACAGCAGGAAGCCAATGATGAGTACCGTGGGAAGCATGCTCAGTAGAAAGGTGCTGATGAGGGGAAGGGCAAGCATTAGAGTAGAAATGTAAACCTGTATAAACCAGTGTGAGGTGAATATAATGTTCCTCACCCGTCGCTCTCGGTGGAATAAACCACCGGCAGTCTGTTCTCTCCCTCGATGCCGAGCTCGTACTGAACCGTCTCCAGATTCCTCTCAAATGTGTCCACACTGCCGATGTTGAACCACACATACTGCTGAAAGAGATGAAGACAGTTTGAATCTGCTGCTTCCCTTCATGTTCGTTCACTAAAACCTAGAACTAAACTAAAAAAACTAAAACGGTTTCACCCAGCCGCCAGTGAATGAAAGTATGGATGGTATGCCACTTCTTTTTTTTTTTTGATATTCTTTATTTATTATGATTTTCCAAGGTCCAAAAAAACAAACATGACCATTTCTTGTAACAAAATTAAGTAAGGACCCATTCAGATAAATAATATTAATAGACAAACCAAACATGTAACCCATTAACTAGAACCTGAACATAGTGGGGGTGAGGGGTCTTAATCCGGACCCTGAGAGGGCCCCGATGTATGGGGGCTTAAAGGGGAACCTCCCCCCGTCGTGGGAGAGGGCCTCCGTCTATCTGGTGACTTGGGCCAGAAAGGTGATATTGTACAAGGACTCCAAGCCAATGAAGCTGTGCTGCAAGCACAGTTACACCACAGAACCCTGGTGGGAGAAGTGACTTTGGGAAGACCTGGTCTGGGAACCTTTCCAACTCCTCAGTATGACTGGTCCAAGAGGAGGTGAGGGCCAGCAGAGCGGTTGGCCAAAGAGAGGAGGGGCCGAGACGAGGTGGCAGCAGGCCATAGACTGAACAGTCACATGGACTGATCTGTGGAAGGCTGAACCACTGTGCATCAGATCCTAGTCCAGGCAGTGTACAATGTCCTGCCCAGTCCATCGAACCTCTTCATCTGGGGAAAAGCGGAATGTCGAGCAGCTGCACATGAGCACGCCCCACGACCTAGATGACTATCTTCCTGAAGGCCGGAGTGTAGCTGCCAAGAACCACAGCAGCCAGGAATATATCAGTCCTGGCAACTTTCTGTGGACCTGGTGAAGTAGCTGAAGTTCCCACTGCACATCGCCATGTCCATCCTGAGGCCAGACATCCTCCTGGTCTCAGAGGTAACCACCAACACTGTCATGTTAGAACTAACAACTAACTAACTAACTGCTATGGGAAAACTGGCTGGAGGAGGCCCATAAGAGGACGAGGACTACGAATGAAGAGCTGGTCATCGACTTTGCCATCGACTGAAGGCGAAGTGTACGTCCATCAAGCTGCAGAGGTTTAGTAGGGCAATCGTTCCACAAAGCCCTGAGTGCACTGGGCATCACTGGAATGAAAAGCCATCAATTACACCACAGAGACACCAGTGAACGCCTCAAGATGGCTCTGGATTATGAGAGAAGGTCCATGCGTCATTGTTTGACCAACCACAGAAGGGTTGCCTGGGCGAGGGTGTCTGATGTTGAAACACCCAAAACACCCGATGACCCCAGGTTATATCGCTGATGGTGTGTGCAAGAGCATCGGAGAGATGTATTCAATATATTCAATCAACAAAAACATTCAATGACATGACAGACATGACTCTGGCTGCTGCTCAAGAAATGGGAGATGTTATTTATAGATGATGATTGCATAACATCACAAAAGTAAAATAGAAAAGTAAACAAAATAAAGTATGAACTGGTTCTAAATAAAAAGAGCAGCCGATTCTAAAATGTTCTGTGTAAACAGTTTGTAACTCACCCCGTCCACCGGTGTCTTGCCTGGAGAGAAGACTACTTTAACATAACGCTTGTTGACCACCTCTAACCGGTCGACCTGGTGAACAAAACAAACACCAACTCTTATACCATCATCTGTGGTAATACAGTTACATACTGCTGTACTTTGTTGTTAAATCTGATTTATGGTGTCAGATTATCAATATTAACAAATCTAACAAAGTCAGATTAATTTTAGGTCTGATTGGGAAGTCCAGTAACTTAATGGGGATCAGGTTAATGGCGTTAAAGATGTTGTTCTCACCACTCCTTTGGACAGGTAGTTGACGACAAAATCCTTCCAGGTGACCTCTCGTCCTCCGTCCCTGAAGAAGAAATAATAAGTGACGGTGGTCCAGAAAGCCGCTCCGCTCAAGAAGTACATCCGAAACTCTTTATCATCCCAGGGAACATCACCCTGAAACAACACAACCTTAGATCAGGTCCATGGCGCCAGGTGAGCAGCAGCTTCACAGGTGGAGCTCGAGGACAAGAACACAACCTGATCTCTTTGTCCACCACACTGACCTTCTGCAGACGGCTGTACCAGTGGGATTCCTCCCTACGGCCTCCTCGTTTTCCACCTCCTCCACCTGCTCCTCCTCCACCTGCTGTGCTGGTTCACCAGCTCCTCCTCCTCCATTTGCTCCTCCTCCTCCTGCTGCTTCACCAGCTCCTTCACCAGCTCCTCCTCCTCCTCCACCTCCTCCTCCTGCTCCCGCTGACTTCCCAGAAGCTCTCTGAGCATTGGCAGGTTTGGCCTCTGGGAACAGAACAGACAATCCATCGATCAGTTAACAGTCAGTAGAGTCTGGAGACAGGAGGACTCTGTAGGCGACAGTAGATGTCAGGCGGTGTCAGTAGTTTCTACCTTTGGTTGCTGTTTCAGCTTCAGTGTTTCTTGTTTTCTGACTTTCTGGAAAATATTTCTCAAAACCTGAGAAAATAAACACACAAGAGAAATGAATGCTTAAAAAACTTTGATAATCACACATGAAATGTGACATCTGCATTTAACTTGTGGTAAACATCAGGAGCAGTGGGAGCAGTAGAAGTGGGAGCAGTAGAAGTGGGAGCATTAGGAGCAGTAGAAGCAGTGGGAGCAGTAGAAGTGGGAGCAGTGGGAGCAGTAGAAGTGGGAGCAGTAGAAGTGGGAGCAGTAGAAGTGGGAGCAGTAGGAGCAGTAGAAGCAGCGGGAGCAGTAGCAGTGGGAGCAGTAGAAGTGGGAGCAGTGGGAGCAGTAGAAGTGGGAGCAGTAGGAGCAGTAGAAGTGGGAGCAGTAGAAGTGGGAGCAGTAGAAGCAGGAGGAGCAGTAGAGGCAGCGGGAGCAGTAGAAGTGGGAGCAGTAGAAGCAGTAGGAGCAGTAGAAGCAGTGGGAGCAGTAGAAGCAGAAGGAGCAGTAGAAGTGGGAGCAGTAGAAGTGGGAGCATTAGGAGCAGTAGAAGCAGTGGGAGCAGTAGAAGTGGGAGCAGTGGGAGCAGTAGAAGTGGGAGCAGTAGAAGTGGGAGCAGTAGAAGTGGGAGCAGTAGGAGCAGTAGAAGCAGCGGGAGCAGTAGCAGTGGGAGCAGTAGAAGTGGGAGCAGTGGGAGCAGTAGAAGTGGGAGCAGTAGGAGCAGTAGAAGTGGGAGCAGTAGAAGTGGGAGCAGTAGAAGCAGGAGGAGCAGTAGAGGCAGCGGGAGCAGTAGAAGTGGGAGCAGTAGAAGCAGTAGGAGCAGTAGAAGCAGTGGGAGCAGTAGAAGCAGAAGGAGCAGTAGAAGTGGGAGCAGTAGAAGCAGTAGGAGCGGTAGAAGCAGCGGGAGCAGTAGAGTGGAGAAGTGGGAGCAGTAGAAGTGGGAGCAGAGAAGTGGGAGCAGTAGAAGTGGGAGAAGAAGTGGGAGCAGTGGGAGCAGTAGAAGCAGTAGAAGTGGGAGCAGTAGAAGTTGGAGCAGGGGGGGGAGGGGAGGAAGGGAGGAGAGAAGGGGAGAAGGGGAGAGAGAAGAGGGGAGAGTAGAAGTTGGAGCAGTAGGAGCAGTAGAAGCAGTGGGAGCAGTAGAAGTGGGAGCAGTGGTCCTGTACCTTTAGGAGGTCTGGAGCTTAGTCTCCTGTATTCTCCCAGCAGGTCACTCAGTAGGCTCCGCCCCCTCTCTACATGTGCCGCCGTGGTCGAACAGGTCACCTGACAGAGAGGAAGTAGACGTCATACTGAAAAGACCTACACAGGAACTAACAGTTAATAACAACAATAATCTTTACTGGTTGGTTCAAACACATCACAGTAAATGACAGTCAAAGCAATAAATAGTGAACGTGTCAGTAAAGTTACTACATTTGTGATGGAACCATTGGTGAATGCTGCTGGTTGCTGCGGCAGATCGACAGCATCTTCCTGAGGGCAGTTTAAGAAATCCTTTAAAACTTCATATATACTACACATTCCACCTACTTTTAATGACCTGTCAAATACAGCTGATGAATTGATCCTGTATTAAATAAAACGCCTGAATGCAGTCAGACTTGTAGAGAAACTGGGAAGTAAACTAGAAACAAAAAGCTGACAGACAGCTACAGGCCTCACTATATTGCTAATCATATCACCGCCCCCGAGCACACACACCATATCAGACAGCGCACTACACATTTTAGCACTTTTAATGTGTGCCAAATGTCTTGAGTTTTTGAGCAACCCCAGCCCATCACAAAGAAGTCGGTAGATGTGGGTAGAACTCGGTAGAAGTCGGTAGATGTGGGTAGAAGTCGGTAGAAGACAGTAGAAGTCGGTAGAAGACGGTAGATGTGGGTAGAAGTCGGTAGATGTGGGTAGAAGTCGGTAGAAGTCGGTAGATGTGGGTAGAAGTCGGTAGAAGACGGTAGATGTGGGTAGAAGTCGGTAGAAGACGGTAGATGTGGGTAGAAGTCGGTAGATGTGGGTAGAACTCGGTAGAAGTCGGTAGATGTGGGTAGAAGTCGGTAGAAGACAGTAGAAGTCGGTAGAAGACGGTAGATGTGGGTAGAAGTCGGTAGAAGACAGTAGAAGTCGGTAGAAGACGGTAGATGTGGGTAGAAGTCGGTAGATGTGGGTAGAAGTCGGTAGAAGTCCGTAGATGTGAGTAGAAGTCGGTAGATGTGGGTAGAAGTCGGTAGATGTGGGTAGAAGTCGGTAGAAGTTGGTAGAAGTCGGTGGATGTGGGTAGAAGTCGGTGGATGTGGGTAGAAGTCGGTGGAAGACGGTAGGAGTCGGTAGATGTGGGTAGAAGTCGGTAGATGTGGGTAAAAGTGGGCAGATGTGAGTAGAAGTCAGTAGATGTGGGTAGAAGTCGGTAGAAATCGGTAGATGTGGGTAAAAGTCGGTAGATGTGGGTAGAAGTCCGTAGAAGTCGATAGATGTGGGTAGAAGTCTGTAGATGTGGGAAGAAGTCGGTGGAAGACGGTAGAAGTCGGTGGAAGACGGTAGAAGTCGGTGGAAGACGGTAGAAGTCGGTAGATGTGGGAGAAGTCGGTAGAGTGGGTAGAAGTCGGTAGATGTGGGTAGATGTGGGTAAAAGTGGGCAGATGTGGGTAAAAGTGGGCAGATGTGGGTAGAAGTCGGTAGACGTGGGTAGAAGTGGGTAGAAATGGGTAGATGTGGGTAGAAGTGGGTAGATGTGGGTAAGTGTGGGTAGAAGTGGGTGGAAATCGGTAGATATGGGTAGAAGTGGGTAGATGTGGGTGGAAGTTGTAGATGTGGGTGGAAGTCGGTAGAAGTCGGTAGATGTGGGTGGAAGTTGTAGATGTGGGTGGAAGTCGGTAGAAGTCGGTAGATGTGGGTGGAAGTCGTAGATGTGGGTGGAAGTCGGTAGATGTGGGTAGAAGTCGGCAGAAGACGGTAGATGTGGGCAGAAGTCGGTAGATGTGGGTAGCAGTCGGTAGAAGACGGTAAATGTGGGTAGAAGTCGGTAGAAGACGGTAAATGTGGGTAGAAGTCGGCAGATGTGGGTAGAAGTCGGCAGATGTGGGTAGAAGTCGGCAGATGTGGGTAGAAGTCGGTAGAAGTGGGTAGAAGTGGGTAGATGTGGGTGGAAGTGGGTGGAAGTCGGTAGATGTGGGTGGAAGTCGGTAGATGTGGGTGGAAGTCGGTAGATGTGGGTGGAAGTGGGTAGATGTGGGTGGAAGTGGGTAGAAGTCGGTAGAAGTCGGTAGATGTGGGTGGCTTGTGCGTGGCTCGTTGGTCTAGGGGTACGATTCTCACTTCGGGTGCGAGAGGTCCCGGGTTCAAATTCCGGACGAGCCCAACCTTTCCCAGTTTCCCTCCGGGGAATAATAAAGGTTCATCTTATCTTATAAGTCGGTAGATGTGGGTGGAAGTCGGAAGATGTGGGTAGAAGTCGGCAGAAGTCGGTAGATGTGGGTGGCTTGTGGGTGGCTTGTGCGTGGCTCGTTGGTCTCGGGGTATGATTCTCGCTTCGGGTGCGAGAAGTCCCGGGTTCAAATCCCGGACGAGCCCAAACTTTCCCGAATGGGAGGCCAGTATAAAGCACAGTACAGTAGTCAGGCCTGCTGAGAGGAAGCATGTGTTAGTGTTTCAGCTTCTTTTTGGTCTGAACATGGTCGTCCTGTAGCTGTTTCTCAGGAGGAAGACAGATGTCTTCGTCACCTTACTGATGGGGGACTTAATCTGAATCTAATACAACGCCAAGACTAGAGACCTCAGATCTAATCAGTGGAGCTAATTTCTCCAGATTACTGGACAGCTAAACCCTTTTAGCTTTGGGGCCAACTAACAGGATTTCAGTTTCATCCTCCGTTAACATTAGAACATTATTGCTGATCCAGCTGTTCACAGTTGCCAGGCGATGTGACGAGTTAACGGCTGCAGCCTGGTTCGGTTCAGCAGATGTGTCCAGCTGTGTGTCATCAGCATAGCTATGGAGGTTCACGTTATGTTCTCTGATGGTGTCACCGAGTGGTAACACGTATAATGAGAACGGTAACGGGCCGAGACAACTCCCTCGTGGAACCCCACAGCAGTTATCATGTTCCTTAGCTGCACGATCTCTGAGGCTGACGTAGAACCTTCCCCCTTTAACAGATGACTAGAACCAGTGTAGACCACCATCAGTGAGACCAGCCAGCTGATCCAGCTGATTGATTAGTATGTCGAGTGTAATTGTCACTACTGTTAATACTGTTAATGCTCTATAAGTTTCACTACTCGGTACGTAAGGTTTTATAAACAGCACATTTTATTTTTCTAATTCTTCTGGATGGAGTATTCCGACACTTTTCTTACACTTTAGCGCTTCGTTTCTTCCCTCCACGCTGCTCCTGCTGCGAACATACATTTCTCCTCAGGGAATCAATAAAAGCTTATCTTATCTTATCTTAGTTTATAAGGAGGTTCCTGAACGTTACATGAGCCACTGACAGAGCAGCCCTGACACGTCATACAGGTGAATCTACCGGACGGAACACGCATGTCATTAAACAGCTGTGGGTCCGAACAGGGCCGGTGGGTCCGCGGGCTCAGTGTTCGGGCTCGTTTCGGCCGCTGGCCCGGTTAGCACAGTTAGCATGTTAGCATGCGATCCACCTACCAGCCTGGCCGGAGCGCTGGAGGGCAGCAGCAGGCGCAGCGCGGTGCTGCAGCCGGCTGACAGCCGCAGGTAGCGGTGGGCCATCCTCTCACCGGACTCCCGCCGACCCGAACCGACACAAACAACAGCACCGGGCTCTCAACACCACTCAACACCAGTATTTACTGTGTGTTCCGTAACCACACTGCGCCGCCATCTTTACTGGAGCCTTCTTCTTCTTCTTCGTCTGTGGGTTTTGGCAGTTTGCCGCCGCTGGGCGCATTACTGCCCCCGCTGGGTGGCCGGAGACACTGCAGCCTGACACACCAGCCGCCTTCTAAATATCAATAAATACAAATGACGAGATTAAAAAATAAAAAAAATTGGATGGATAAATATCACTCAGAAATATTATTATTATTATTATTATTAGTAGTAGTAGTAGTAGTATTAGCTGCATAAAAAGGCTGATTTACAGCCTGATCCCCGTGTGGGGCATAAACCGATCTGTGACTGGACTCAGGATGTCAGGGAGTAGTGATGGGGAGGTGGGAGTGAGGAGGAGATGGATGGAGTGAAGTAGTGAGGAGGAAAAGTTCGAGGAAGCGTTCATGTGTCAGTGGCGGCAGTTCGGAAAGCGAGGCGAGGCAGGAGCGTAGAGTGGTGCAGAGGAGGATTGTGGGAAATGACGAGTTTAAGTTGGTCTTAATGTTGAAGGAGGGACATGATGTAAGGAAAGTGAGTCCGGTGACTCTGTCTCGTTGGATGAAAGGAAAACTTAATTAAATGTAAAGACAAGCAGCAGAGAGAGAAAGCGATGAAGTTAAACGAAGTGTGTAACAAAAAGGTCGAGAACGCCGAGAAGACAGGAAATGGTCCCTTTGTGAGGGGGGGGGTTATCTGTGGTACTCCAGCGGAGGGAAAGTTAGAGGATGTGAAGGCAAACATTAAAGGGGGTAAAGTGATAGCCATTAAACGGTTGATAGTTTATCGATTCTGTTGGATGTTCAAGAGCGAGTGTTGCCTGACAAAGTGACAGTGGGGTATTTAAGCTACAGTGTTAGAGCTTATATCCCGCCTCCACTGAGATGCTTCAGGTGTCAAAGACATGGCCACATGGCAGCAAGCTGCAAAGGAAAACAGAAGTGTGGAAGGTGTGGAGGGGACCACGAGTACGGGGCTGACCTGTGGAGGAGCACATAGTGTGGTCGATGGTGGCTGTGAAGCCAGAAAGATGGCAGTACAAGTGCAGAAGAGGAGAGTGAACAGGGATTTATCTAATGCAGATGCAGTAAAAGTGGTTCGGAGTGAGAGAAGAGTGGAAGAGAGAGAAAACGAAATCCTGGGGAGGAAACTGATCGAATAACGGACTGTGGCAGAAATTAAGGAGGTGGATCAGAATATATTGATGGTGAATAAGGAGAAGTTTGTGTATTTCATGGCAGAGGTAATAAATTGCTCCTTTCAAGCAAAGGGGAGATCTGAGAGGATTGAAATGATTGTACAGAGTGCAGTGAGGTTTCTAAATATCCGTGGAGTATCTGGGAAGGACGTGCAGGAAGAACTTAAAAAACAGGAACAGTTATGGAAAGAGTCATGTTCACAGAAATAACTTAAATCATGTTCATGCTTCAGTGGGATGCTAAGAGTCTGCTGTTGAATGGGCAATAACTCAAAGGATTTATCCAGGAGTTAGAATGTAAACCAGATGTAATATGTGTTCAGGAGACCTGGATAAAACCTAATCTGGACAGAGGATGTGCTACCGTTATCAAGCAGGGCATATCATACCAGGATATAGAAAAAGGGAAAGAACAGAGTATATAGTTGTTGAAGTTTGGCTGAAGGAGGGGAGCTGGAGCATGGTGAGTTTTTATAACCCATGCCAGAGGCTGCAGTTGGAAGAAGTACTTGCAGTAAAGGGGCTGGACAGAAGGAGGGTCATTTGGTGTGGAGATTTTAATGGCCATAGTCCACTTTGGGGAGGGGAGAGGACGGATAGGAAAGGACTGATAATGGAGGAGTTGATGGACTGTTTAGGGCTGGTGTGTTTAAATGATGGAAGTTTAACCAGAATAGGTTAAGAGTCAAGTTTATATCTGACACCGGCCTCTCAGTCTGTAGCAGGTGGTTGTCTGTGGGAAGTAACGAGCCACCATTGGAAGTGATCATTATCCAATCGGAAGCAGGTCACTGCCAGAAGCATCATTAGAAAGGTGGATTTTTGGAAAGACGCAGTGGGATAAATTCAGAGAAATTAGTGAGGCAAACTTCAAAAAGATAGATAGAGAACATGATATAGACGAGTTTAATGGTAATGTATGTGGTGCTATAACTGAAGCAGCCAATCAGACAATCGTAAAGAAATCAGGTATCACAAGGAGAAAGTTAGTTCCCTGGTGGAACGAGGAATGTACGAAATTAAGAAAGAAGCGTAATTTATTAATTTAATTTATTTATTATTTATTATTTAGGCATTTAAGTTACTAAAAATACTCACACTTTTGAACATCTTATACAGTACAAAAGGATGCAGGCATTAGTTTGGAAAACTATCAAAGAAGCAAAAAGGAGGTAGTGGAGGGATTTTTGTGGTACGGTAGGAAGAACAACCCCAACTGGGGAAGTGTGGGGAATGATGAAGACGATGAGGGGAATAAGACAGGATATCCAGTGTTAGAGAAAGGTGGAGTACTGGCAGCACAGATATGTTAGCTGAGGAATGGGTTGAAGTCCATAGTTCAGAAAATATGTCAGAAGAGGGAAAACAAGGAAGACAATAAACAAGTGAAGGAAATAAACAATTGTTAGATAGAGAAGAAGAAAGTGATGATGCAATAAATGATGATGAAATGAAACGTGCAATAAGTAAATCAGGTCTTACTTCTCCAGGGAAAGATCAGATATGTTATATTATGATGAAACTGTGTCTGATGTGTCACTGGAGATCATTTTGGAGTTATATAATGAAGTACGGCAGGAAGGGAAGTTACCATGTAATTGGAAACAAGCAGTAATAATACCCATCAGGAAACCAGGAGAAGATCCCACTAATCCAACTAACTACAGGCCAGTGGCATTAACGTCACATATGGGTAAAAGATTTCCTTCAAAGCTGATCTATAGAAGTGAGAGTGGGACAAATGTGGTGGATAATAACGGTACACCACAGGGGAGTGTGATAAGTCCATTGTTGTTTTCAGTTATGATTGATGATGTTTATGAATCTGGGGGTCAAGTTGGGAGGTCGCTGTTTGCAGATGACGGGACTCTGTGGAAAAGAGGAAAGGATGTAAAATATGTGGTGAAACAAATGCAAGAATCAATTCAAAGGGTGGACCAGTGGGCTTTTCAATGGGGATTTAAGTTTTCTATCGAAAAAACAAACGCAACTTTCTTTACAAAGAGGAAAACAGGAGCAGATGGACATCTATATGTATATGGGAAAAAGCTGAAAAGGGTGGATATGATATAATTTTTAGGGGTGTGGTTTGACTCTAAGCTCACCTGGAATGTACATATTGATAAGGTTGTAAATAAATGTAAAAAGGTGTTAAATGTGATGAGGTGTGTGGTGGGAACGGAGTGGGGAGCTGACAGATCTGCATTGAAAGCTATATATGTAGGCTTAATAAGGTCGGGTCTGGACTATGGTTGCGTGGCATACAGGTCAGCATCCAAAACGTTGCTGAGGAAACTGGATGTAATACAAGCAAGACTCAAGCATTAAGGATTTCAAGCAGGACTTTAAAACAACAGCTGTACCAGCACTACAGGTAGAAATGGGGGAAATGCCTTTGGAGTTAAGGAGACAGCAAGTCATGATGACATACTAGGTCAATCTGCAAGGACATAACATTATTAACCATCAAGCAATAAACATTATTGAACCATGCTGGGAACACGGTGAAAAGCAGACAAAGAGCTTTGGCTGGGTGGTCAAAAAGAAGGCCAGTGAGACGGGATTATCGGATAGGAGTTACTCTCCAGCTGTACCTCCTTGGTTTCTGCCACAGCCGGTGGTTGATCTGAGCCTCCTTCAGACGGTACAGGAGGAAGAGGAGGTCAAGGCTGAAGGAAGTTTTACAGTCATTTATGTATTAATACAGATGGCTGTAAGGACCCAGAGACAGCCAGGGCGGCAGCAGCTTCTGTAGCTCCAGCATTTGATGCTGACTGTGGGAAGAGAAGTAATGATGATGTGAAATGATGGCCATGATTATGGCATTTCAACGGGTGGAGGACATCAGGCCTGAGAGACAGGATTGATGAGTTTACAATCCAGCAGCTCCAGATGTAGACAGGACTTATTATTAGAGTTATTATTATCATTATTTAGAGTTCAGCTTGTCTGTTAGCTCTGTGTGGGTGCCGGTCCACGTTGGAGCTGAGGAGAATCGGAGGATGGATAAAGCAGCTAAAAGAGCTTTGAGGAGTGGAAGTGATCACATCACTGTAAATATCAGTAAACTGAAAGCTAAAGTGGTGATTAAAGGGCAAATCAAAAAGAAGTGGCAGGACGAATGGAGCAACGACAGGAAAGGAAGATTTCTCTCTAAACAGAAACCATCAGTGGGGGTGAAGAGTCTGGAGGACGACGTCGAAGGAGGAGAAAATCCTAACAGAAGGAGGACTGGGCATGATGGACTCAACAGGACACCGACTCTAACTGGAACCAGTGTAATGGCTGATGGGAATACTGTGGAGAGGAGGACACAGCGGAGAAATAGCTAACCGAGAGGGAAGTTTTCAACTCTGAGACTGACAGCTCCCATCCTGCCAGAGACGGACTCTGCTGGACTATTTAAGATCCAGATCAATGAAGACAATCTGACACATTTTGGGTTTATTTATTTCTATTTTCTTCTTTTCATTTATTAGACTTTAGAAGGATAATGGAGCCTTCGTCCTCGCTCCACGTCAGTGGGTGGCGGTAAACTAAAAGAAGAACTTGATCCCCCCCCACCCACCGGTGCATGCCGGGTAAACCGGGATGGCGTCTGCGGGTTGTGTGGAGGAATGAAGCGGCTGACCGCTGACCGTTTCCCCGGTGAACCCGCACTCTCAGCGGCCTCAGGTGTTTCAGCAGAGCGGAGCTGCGGATGTCACTGAGCTATGAGGTAAACACACAGCTCAGCATGTTAACCCGGGTTAGTATCAGGTTAGCTACCAGGTTAATAGACAGGCTAATAGCCAGGTTAATCACCAGGTTATACGGCTGACAGCACACACTGATGCTAACAGGCTAACAGATCAGCTGGTGAAGGACCGGAGTTGACAGCTAGTTTAGCTTGGCTTACAGTTTGTTTTAACTTAGCTTAGCTTGTAGCCACGGTTAGCTTGTTTTGTCCCGGAACACTTAGCTGCACGGCTTCTGTCGTGCCCGAATGCTCTGGCATGCTACCGGTAGTCGGGCTAAGCGGGCTAACTGGGCTGCTAACTGACAGCCGGAGGAGATGGCTCTGTCTTCGCCGGTTGTCTGTTAGCAGTGCGGCTACCTCGTTAGCCTGTTAGCTTATTAGCCTGTTAGCCGGACAGACGGCCAGAAAAAAACGTCATCAAAACACCTCAGGAACGTCAGAGAGGACATTACGTCATCAGATATTTGACACAATAGTGAATAGTGACATTCCGGGGGGGGGGGGGGGGGGGGGGGGGGGGGTAGTGAGCTGCTGGGTCATCAATTGATTGATTCTGTTTTCTTGATTAAGTAAAATCCAATCATGGTCACTCAGGGTTACTTACTTCTTACTGGAGCTTTCGACCAGCTGCTGCTCTCTGAAGCTGATCACTTCAATTTATCATGTCACCTGTCTGTCTCTTAATGTGTTAATGACATCACCTCTCCCTCTCCCTCCTCCTCCTCTCCCTCTCCCTCCTCCTCCTCTCCCTCTTCCTCCTCCTCCTCCTCCTCTCCCTCCTCCTCTCCCTCTCCCTCCTCCTCCTCTCCCTCTCTCCTCCTCCTCTCCCTCTCTCTCCTCCTCTCCCTCTCCCTCCTCCTCTCCCTCTCCCTCTCCCTCCTCCCCCTCCTCCTCCTCTCCCTCTCCCTCCTCCTCCTCCTCTCCCTCCTCCTCCTCTCCCTCTCCCTCCTCCTCCTCTCCCTCCTCCTCCTCTCCCTCTCCCTCCTCCTCCTCCTCCTCTCCCTCCTCCTCCTCTCCCTCTCCCTCCTCCTCCTCCTCCTCTCTCTCCTCCTCCTCTTCTCCCTCCTCCTCCTCTCCCTCTCCCTCCTCCTCCTCTCCCTCCTCCTCCTCTCCCTCTCCCTCCTCCTCCTCCTCCTCTCCCTCCTCCCCCTCCTCCTCCTCTCCCTCTCCCTCCTCCTCCTCCTCTCCCTCTCCCTCCTCCTCCTCCTCCTCTCCCTCTCCCTCTCTCCTCCTCCTCCTCTCCCTCTCCCTCCTCCTCCTCCTCCTCCTCCTCCTCTCCCTCTCCCTCCTCCTCCTCTCCCTCCTCCTCCTCCTCCTCTCCCTCTCCCTCCTCCCCCTCCTCCTCCTCCTCTCCTCTCCCTCCTCCTCCTCCTCCTCTCCCTCTCCCTCCTCCTCCTCCTCTCCCTCCTCCTCCTCCTCCTCTCCCTCTCCCTCTCCCTCCTCCTCCTCTCCCTCTCCCTCTCCCTCCTCCCCCTCCTCCTCCTCTCCCTCTCCCTCCTCCTCCTCCTCCTCTCCCTCCTCCTCCTCCTCCTCTCCCTCCTCCTCCTCCTGTAGGAGCTGTGATCTGTTGTGTCCAGGTATCCTGGCTGTTGGACTATGCTGTGTTTGTCCACTGGGTGGCGTCTCCTGAGCCGAGCTCACCGCCTCCCTCGCTGCCCCCTTCGCCCTGCTGTTCAGTCAGTCTACATGTACGCCACCCGCCTCTACAGTACTGCAGGGGGAGGAGGCGGAGGAGGTGGGGTTAAACAGGGGCGAAGGGCGGGGCTGGCCATGCTGGAGGCGCCCCACCCCCCTCACCCCCACCTCCCCCACCACCCGGCCCCACCTCCCCCCACCTTCCCGCTGTATCCGGGTCGCCCTGACACCCACCGAGGAGCGCACTTCCACCACCAATACCATCCCCACCCACAGCCTGCCCACCTGGCCCCGCCCCCACTGCACCCCCACTACCAGCACCATGCCCATTTCCACACATATGGAGGGGGGGCTCCCGCTGGAGGCGCCACCGCCACCAGCAGCAAGAAGAAGACGTGGAACTTCATCCATGAGAAGATGAGCTATGACACTTTCTTCACCATGAAGCGTCTGATTGAGCGCTCTCGGCGTCCCGATGAGGTGCTGCGTTGGGTCACCCAGAACCCTGCCAAGATCTCCCACAACCACTACCCCGTCGCCCTGCAAAAGATTGGACAGCTGCTACAGGCCACGCCGCTGCCACAAGGTGGGGGAGACAACCCCGATGCTGAGGCTCCAGGAGGAGGAGCAGAGGGAGGGGACAGACGCCAGATCCTGGAGCATCAGGACTTTCAGACACTTTGTAATGCCATCATCAATGACTGCGCCAAGTTTGACAACTTCAGCATCGTCAACTGTCTGTATGCCGTGGCAGCACTCGGTGAGTGGATCAATGAAACTGATCAGGTTTAACAGACAGGTGAGGCTCCTCAGTGGAGGTGTAGTTCTACTGCAGTGGTCAATATCAGGTCTGGTCTGAAGTGGTCTGGTGTTTGTGGTCTCTGCAGGTCTTCCCAGTGACTCTCAGGTGGTCCAGGTGTTGGAGGCAGAGTCCCAGTCCAGACTGAATCAGTTCAACCAGAAGGACGTGTCCATGGTGTTCAGCTCCAGTATGAAGCTTCACCCGGGCAGCCAGCACCCTCTGACTGAGGCCTGCCTGGCTGGCCTGGAGAAGAACCTGGAGAGAGAGCGCCACCCGCAGACGCTCTTCCTGCTGCTCTCCTACTACAGACTCAAGTGGCGCTCGCTGCAGCCGCCAGAATCCACTGCTCCTACAGGGGGCGCTAACGCCGCCACCACTAACAATAGCATCACGCCTCCAAACCCTGAACAGCTGCTCGCCAACAGGTGAGAAGATACAGCTGTGCTCATAGTTTCCATACGCTGGCAGAGTTTATGGATTCTTGGCCATTTTTCAGAGAACATGAATGATAACACAAAAACCTTTTTTCCTCTCATGGTTCGTGGCTGGTGAAGCCGTTTATTGTCAAACAGCTGTGTTTACTCTTTTTAAATCATAATGACAACAGAAACTTCCCAGATGACCCTGATCAATAGTTTCTGGTGATTGTGGCCTGATAACGTGCTCACTAGCTGACACAGAAAGGTGTGAACGGCAGCTACAGGTAACCATCCTCACCTGTGGCCTGTCTGCTGTAATCAATGAGTCTCTAAAGCTCTCTGAGTTTCTGTCCTCCCGATAGACCCTCGTTTCTTTCATCCAGAGCTGCTGACGGTTCTGGATTCGGAGTCAAGGCGAAAGCAAAGAGCTGTCAGAGGATCTACGGGAAAAGGAAACTGACCTGTATGAAACAGGACAGATATAAAAAGATATCCAAGGAGCTGAGAACGCCAACCAGCAGTGATCAACTCTGATGAAGAAGAGGAAAGTGAGATTCTGTTGAAACCAGACTACGGTCAGGTAGACCAACAAACATTTCTGCCACAGCTGCCAGGAAAACTGTTAGGGATGCAAAGACAAACCCACAAATAACTTCAGCTGAAATACAGGACTCTGGAAAAATGTGGTGTGACTGTTTCAAGATGCACAATACGGAGGCAGCTGAAGAAAACTGGGCTGCACGGTGGAGTCGTCAGAAGAAAGCCGTCACTACGCAAACGCCACAAAGCATCCGGCTCACAATACGCCAAACAGCCCAGAGACCAGCCTCAAAACTCTGGAACAAAGTCATCTGGAGGGATGAGACCAAACAACCATCAACGCTGCATCTGGAGAGGAGTCGACAACGATGATGAACGAACGGCGTTCCCACTGGGAAACACGGAGGCCGATGACGAGTGAACGGCGTTCCCACTGGGAAACATGGAGGCCGATGACGAGTGAACGGCGTTCCCACTGGGAAACATGGAGGCCGATGACGAGTGAACGGCGTTCCCACTGGGAAACACGGAGGCCGATGATGAACGAACGGCGTTCCCACTGGGAAACATGGAGGCCGATGACGAGTGAACGGCGTTCCCACTGGGAAACATGGAGGCCGATGATGAACGAACGGCGTTCCCACTGGGAAACATGGAGGCCGATGATGAACGAACGGCGCTCCCACTGGGAAACACGGAGGCCGATGATGAACGAACGGCGTTCCCACTGGGAAACATGGAGGCCGATGATGAACGAACGGCGTTCCCACTGGGAAACATGGAGGCCGATGACGAGTGAACGGCGTTCCCACTGGGAAACACGGAGGCCGATGATGAACGAACGGCGTTCCCACTGGGAAACATGGAGGCCAATGATGAACGAACGGCGTTCCCACTGGGAAACATGGAGGCCGATGATGAGCGAACGGCGTTCCCACTGGGAAACATGGAGGCCGATGATGAACGAACGGCGTTCCCACTGGGAAACATGGAGGCCGATGATGAACGAACGGCGCTCCCACTGGGAAACACGGAGGCCGATGACGAGTGAACGGCGTTCCCACTGGGAAACACGGAGGCCGATGACGAGCGAACGGCGTTCCCACTGGGAAACATGGAGGCCGATGACGAGTGAACGGCGTTCCCACTGGGAAACATGGAAGCTGCTCATGGGACGTACTCGGACGTTCCACCATGACGCCGGTCCAGAACACGAGGCCTAGTCCAGCTGTCATCGGTTCCAGCAGAATAAAGTGGAGGTTCTGGAGAGGCCGTCTCAGGATCACTGAGCCTCTCTGGGCAGATCTCAGACCAGCAGTTCATGCAGGACGGTCCAACAATCTACAGGAACTGGAGGCCAAGAAGCCCAGAAGAACGGGCTGCTTTACCATCAGAGGAGATACAGGACCTGATCCACAACGACCACCAGAGACTTGAAGCTGCCACTGATGTTAAAGGAGCAATACGAGGTGTTAAGACCTGGGGATGGAAACTATTGATCAGGGTCATCTGGGAAGTTGCTGTTCTCATTATGATTTAAAGAGTAAACACAGCTGTTTGACAATAAGTGGCTTCACCAGCCACTAACCATGAGAGGAAAAAGTTAGTTAAAAGTTGTTATCGTTCATATTCTCTGAAAAATGACCAAGAAATCATAAAGTCTGCCAGCATATGGAAACTATGAGCACAGCTGTACATACATCCTGATGTTGTCATCTTTGGCTACAAACAAAGTGATTTAGCTTCAGGTGTTTGTGTGTTTTCAGGCTTAATTAAGGTGATTTTAAAGATATTTTGATAGCTTTGGTCACTGTTTATTTACGTCTATCTCTGTCTTTTTCCGACTTTCAGGAAAATCTTGCGTCTGGTCAAACACACTCTGGCGAGTGTCAGTGGTGTTCGTGACCAGGAGATGGCACTGTTGGATGAGATGTTGGCGGCGTGCGTTCGGGAGGCGAGCAACAAGAGTCTGGAGTTGATCTTCAGCTCTCACCTGTTCTACCAGAACAGACAGGAGAGGTTCATCAGCAGCCTGGCAGGTGAGGTTCGGTAGGGTTCATACCAGGTTTACATCAAGTTCACAATGGGTTGACACTAGGTGTACAGCATAAACCTGTAAACATGAACCTTAAACTTGACCCCAACCATAAACTTATGGTAAATGGACCTGCATTTATACAGCTCTTCTCTAGTCTTCTGACCACTCAAAGCTCTTTACACCACATGTCACATTCACCCGTTCACACACTGATATCTGAGGCTGCTGAGAGTCAACTTTGCTCATCGGGATCTGATCTAAATAATCATTCATCTCATTCACACACCGAGGGATATGGGGTTAAGTGTCTTTCTCAAGGACACATCGACATGTGACCGGAGCAGCCGGGGATCGAACCACGACCTTCCGATTTGTGGAGGACCTGCTCTACCCGCTGAGCCACAGCTGCCCCAAACTTGAACCTTAAACCTGAACCCAACAGTAAACCTGAACTATAAACCTGAACCGAACCATGGGGGACAGCTCTGTCCGAAGTACTGTACTGATCATGTGACTTGTTGCTCTCAAACAGAGGAGTTGCCAAAGAAGATGGACAGCATCACTCCGTACACGATGGCTCTGATCGCCAAATATATTGCTCGCCATCGACTGAGAGAGACTGGACTGCTCGACACCATCGCAGACTTTCTCGTGAAGAAAGCTGAGTACCTGGACAGTAAGGTGAGGATCGGACAGACAGTCATGTGGTCTTCGGTACTTGTATACAGGACTTTGCAGGTGTGTTTGTCTGTGTGTCTTCAGGTGATCCAGAAGCTGGTGTTCCCTTTCAGCAGGATGAGTTACCGTCCGTCCAGTGAGCAGCAGTTCTTCTCTCGGTTAGAGGAGGTGGTGGAGCTGAAGGCACTCAGCTCGCCGCTCGCCACGGTCAACATCCTCATGTCTCTGTTCCAGCTGGGACATTTCCCTGGCCTGGTGCTGCATCGAGTCTTCTCCTCCACCTTCATTAGCAACGTCACCAGTCAGTACCCAAAAAACAACCAGTAAAGACCCCAGTATGACTGTAGAGTTGCCCAGAGTACTTATTACTGTGTGATGAGACTTTCTCAGCCACTTAAAGTAACACGCCTGGTGTATTTCTGTGTTTTACAGACAGTCCATATGCTCTGATCGTCCGACGGTACCTCTCTCTGCTGGATGCTGCCATTGAGCTGGAGTACCAAGAGTACACTGGACCACGACTGCAGGAAGCCCACAAGGTCCTGATGTTTGACCACGCCCTCACTGCTGACGAGGTCAACCGCAAGTACAGGTAAAGCTGGGGATGCGCTGACCAACATCAGAGAACTAAGGCCACCTGTTGCGCCGCCTCGCATCTCCTTTGTCTTGGCCAAAAGTTAGACCCAAACACAACGCAAAGACTACAGGTGTTGGCCAGCTACCACGTATGTTCTGCACCTCTGTGAGAGGTAATAACCACAAAACTAGAAATTGACCTGACTCAAAACTGAAAAACAAAAATGTATGCACCAGCTACAACCCAGATGGGTACCAGACTCAATGGGATCCATCTCAGCAGAACTGGATCTGCATCAGCAGAAATTATTCTTCCTAGTACTCAAGTGGGTCTGACCAGTCTGGTCCTGATCACTCCTGACTTGTTGTGACTGGACCTTCTGAGGTTCCAATTGGTTATTTTGGCCTTTGACTCATTCTGACTGGTTGAGACTGATTCTGATTGGTTCTGACTGGTTGTCCTTCTGTCAGTTATAAAGGTCTGGTGGCTGAAGCTCTGAGGCAGCTGGTTGGAGAACAGAACTACAAACAGGATGAAGTACTGGCCCCGGGATACTACACAGGTATTGTACACAGAGTACTACACCCAGTGTACTACACAGAAAGTACTACACACAGAGTACTACAGTTTTCATGGTGATTTGACGATCACCTGTTGGTCTCCAGACTTCGTGTTGTGGATGGACTCTGCTGGTCGGGTTCTACCCATCAGGACTGGTGCAGGTCTGGCTCTCAGCATTGTTCCTTCATCCTGCGTCGCCGTGGCGCCCAAGTCAGCTGATGGTGCGGTTGCCGTGGTGACTTCAGAGTTCCAGAAGTTCTCTCCATTTGCGCCACTGGAGGAGGGTGCGGAGCAACCATGTCAGCTGGCCGATGCAATGGGCGGGGCCACGGACTCTCGGTCCTTCTTGCCCCACCACATCCGCAGCACGCCGGGGGCCACGGCGCCCTCAGGGCCCCCACGGCCTGGGACTAACGGCGGCCCTTATGGCCCCTACTACGTCCCTGCAGCGGAGTATTACTCCAGTCTAGCAAAGGAGCACTCTCTGGAGAGCCAGGACAGCTCCACCCTTAGCAGCCCCCCTCTGATGGCCTGGCCCCGCCCGGAGCCCAGGGACCTGCAGGGGCCTCAGCCACAGACTCACTCTTCCAGTTCTCCATCGGAAAGATCCTGGAGGACGAGGGGGGGCCCCAGGGAGCCCGGGGACAGATTGCGAGTTGCCGGGATTCTACGAGGGCGTGACATATTCTGAGGGGCCTGGGGCCGACAGAGGGCCCCCATCGCCACAGCTCCACCCCTCCGACAGACCTGACTCCGACAACCCCCCAACAGACCAGAGACAGATCAGGAGGTCAGTCCATCTCAGAGTGAACCTGCTGGAACCTGAACGTGTGTCATGATGTGTAACTGGGTCACTGTGTCTCTGCAGGGTCATCATGTCCGTCAATGATAAGTGGCACTACTGCCACAACTCTGAGGTTCTGGTCGGTTCTCGGGCCATGAGGGACAGACACCTCAGGCTTCTGGGGTACATCATCCTACAGGTGGGTCCACCCACAGCTCACACATAGACCTCCTCCCTAGCCTTGTCCTCCCTCCTGGGGGATCCCCAGGTGTTCCCAAGCCTGATGGGATCTATAGTCTTTATATTAATGCTCATTACTATTTTATCAGTGTACATGAAGGAATGGTGACATCAGAATGGGCCAGAGGAGCCACAGTTATTCTGTGGAGGATATGCCTCCGGACCTACTCCATATCCTTGGTCTGCCAACGGGGTCTTCTCCCAGTCGGATGTGCCTGGAATACCTCCAGACCACATCAGTGGACCCCTTTAGACATGGAGCTGTTTATTTATCAACTGGTCACTGCTAACTGCTGCTAAAACCACAACATGTCAGAGCCAGGCTAACAGTTTCCCTCTGCTTCCAGCTGTTGTGCCAATCTTTGTGTTTGTTGTATGACCTGAGTTCTTGTTCCCAGCTGCCGTACCACGAGCTGGAGAAGCTGAACGGCATCGAGGAGGTGAAACAGTACCTGCACAAGAAGCTGCTGGATGTCCCGCTATGACGCTGTGTGTGTGTGTGTGTGTGTGTGTGTGTGTGTGTGTGTGTGTGTGTGTGTGTGTGTGTGTGTGTGTGTGTGTGGCGTGTGCGTGCGTGGTCTCAGCTGTTTCGGGTCTGTAGTTTGAATCTTGGTTCCCTGGGGTCAAAGGTCAACCTGCTAATCAATGAGAACAATCAATAGATGATTACAGAATGAAGTACTGGGAGCTCATGTCATTAATGTAAAGGTGGACTCAGACTCCCAGCAGGCTGTGCAGCTTCTTAAAGGACCAGCCCGCTGCTTTCTGACCACTTTCCATGCATGTTTTCACATTGACCTGCAGGCTGCTGTTCACATCTATAAAATCCATTTGAAAGTGGCTGCAGACAGAATCCAGTCCAGTGTGTCCCTGCAGAACCTCCCCAGCCACCAGCCAAACTCTGTTTTCAGTCTATTTAAGGAAAGAACGGTTCTATTTGCTAAGTCACCCTATGTGATGTGAGGTGTTTAATTCTGGTTTATTTCATATTATATTTATTGCCTCAAAACAGTAAAATGTAGCGTAAAGCAACAGGAACAGTATGTGCGTTATGTTTGCTGTTCTGCGGAAGTCCTGCAGCTGACCAAAACTCAGAACCACCAGTAATCATGGATGTTTTGACTTTAAGTGTCCGTGAACACAGCATCAGAGCTGCTGTCACCTGCTCTGTGATGGAAGATTGTTTTGGAACATGCTTGGCAGAAACACCCAACTGGTCCTTTAACGTGTCATCGAGTGCAGGCTGTGAACTGATTGGTCATTGTGTGAGTGAACAAACATACCTTTTATTTTCTTGGGGGGTATTTTTTTTTTTTTTTATAGAGTTTGGTAACCATGGTAACGATGCATGTGCAGGACTGTTTTTTGGGGCATGTTTTATAAAATCAGATGAAGCTTGGAGAGCAGGGGCTGATGGGTACTGTAGTTCTCTGAATGCACACAAAGGGGTGGGGGAGAGTTACCATGGTAACGTGGTGAGTGTGCCAAAGGCCCAGAGATGATGTGTGGGTGATTTATGTTGGGGTCAAAGGTCAAATTATTTATTTGTGTATCGGGGATGGACAGACAGATGTTCGATGGGAAAGAATCTTGTTTATATTATATAAGATGTATGTATGTGTATATGTGTATATATATACACACACATACACACACACGCACAGTATGTATGTGTACATATACTGTGTGTGTGTACTGTATGTATATACAGTATATATTGTGTATATACACAGTATACACTGTGTATATGTATACATACGTACACACTGTATACGTATATATATGCATGTAGTGTATATATACTGTATATATCATTCAAATGTCTATAAAACCTGAAACTGAACTTGTCTGTGTGATTATTATTATTACTATTATTTTTTTAACCTGCATCATGGCGCAGTCTTAGAAAAGATACTGAAAAATGTAGAGTAACATGAGGGAACGAAGCATCTGAAATGCATTGCTGAAAGTCTGGACCTGAACCATGAAGATAAGATAAGATGAACCTTTATGAAAGTAGCAGAGCTGAAATACATCAGCAGAACAGCAGGAAGCTCATTCGTCAAAGGTGGACAGTTAAACGAAGGAACTCGCTACAACGTTTTTGGGTGGAATGTATCTTTAAATGTATAAGTGCGTGGACAGAAAGAAGTATTTTGACTGAACGAACCTTTAAAAACTATGTCATGAGACAAAAAGTGATATTTTGGTGGAAAATAGTAGTACTAGCAGTAGAAGGAGCGGCAGTAGTACTAACAGAAGGAGAAATGGTAGTAGTATAATATTGAAAATAAAGAATATAGATGAACATATGTTGTGAATGCTTCCCAGTATTTACTCCAATTATTTTACATAAGTCATTTTACTTTTGGTACATTAAGTGTATTTTAATTATGATACTTTAGTACTTTCACTTAGGTCAAATTTTGAATGCAGGACTGAAGTACATTTAACTACAATAGGCTACTTAGGTAGGATTTTGAGGTACTAACACTTAACTGGAATCTTTCTATTTCCTGCTATTTTCTACTCCACTACATCTCAGAGGGAAATATTGTACTTTATACTCCAATATATATTTAATAACTTTAGTTGCTTTGCAGATTCATATTAATTAAATTACTTAAAACAAAACTTAATCTAGAAAATGCATTTTCTGCTGAAAATGTGTGTGAATGCTGACAGCTGAAATTACTTGGTGAAATGACTCGCTCAAAGCCTTTTCAACTCGAACTGAATAAAAAAGCTGAACTGCATTACCTAAAGTGCTGAATCAGCATTCACACAAATAGGTGGACAACAGGTAGGTCTCAGGTCTCAGCTATCACCAGTCAAGACCAGCAAATTAGGTTCAGGCAAAAACCAGGTCCAACAAGTCCAGATCCAGGTCCTACAAGTCCAGGGAAAAAGTCCAATGCCAGATTCATAAAGTCCAGAGCCAAGGCCAACAAGTCCTGAGTCAACGCCAACAGGTTCAGAGTCAGGACCAACAAGTTTACATCCAGGTCCAAAAAGTCCAGAGCCAAGACCAACAAGTCCTGAGTCAACGTCAACAGATTCAGGGTCAGCACCAGTAAGTCCAAAGTCAGGTCCAACAAGTCTACATCCAGGTCCGAAAAGTCCACAGCCAAGACCAACAAGTCCATTAAGGTTCAACATGTCCAGAGTCAGGACCAAAACGTCCTGAGTCAGGAACAACAAGTCTACATCTAAGTCCAAAAAGTCCAGAGCCAGGTCCAACAAGTCTTGGGTCAAGACCAACACATACAGAGCAAGGTCTAACAACTCCAGGGCCAAAGGCCAGAGTTGGATCCATCAAGTCCAGAGTCACATCCAATAGGCCCCATGTCAAGACCAACAAGTCCACATCCAGGTCCAACAAGTCCAACAGGTCCAGAGCCAGGCCCAACAAGTCTTGGGTCAAGACCAACACATACAGAGCAAGGTCTAACAACTCCAGGGCCAAAGGCCAGAGTTGGATCCATCAAGTCCAGAGTCACATCCAATAGGCCCCATGTCAAGACCAACAAGTCCACATCCAGGTCCAACAAGTCCAACAGGTCCAGAGCCAGGTCCAACAAGTCCAGAACCACATCCAACAAGTCCCCAGTCAAGACCAACAATCCAGAGTCAGGACCAATAAGTCCAGAGTCAGGTCCCACAAGTCTTGAGTCAAGACCAACAGCATTACTTTAAAAAAAACATCAACAACTTAAACTCATCATTCAGGGGACATTAAGGGGATTCTTTTAAAAGGGATAATCGTTTCATAGTCCTGATGTCACGCTGATGTCACGCTGATGTCACGCTGTGTTTGGGTACACACTGAAATCAAACAACAGATATGAGAAAAAAGTGCATTTATTTGTTAATTTTCTCAGGCAGGCAGCTGATTGGATGCCGAGCACTGGCTCCTCCCTCAGCGTGAACAAATGACAACCTATAGGCTCCACCCTTACGCTGCCTGTCAAACTCTGCCATGGCAACAAAACAAAATCAGCTCTCCATCTGACTGAAACATTCCGATAAAAACCAACAAACATTCGCTAAAAACAAACACACAATTAACAAAACGCTGTCAGGCTCCGCCCCTTCAGAGGGAGGGGCCAGCGTGACCGCAAAATTACGTCACTCGTTCCATTGGTCTGCCTGGATAATTGGCATGTGAGGAGGGCGTGGCCTGCACAGCCTGTCCTCTCCAATGAGGGGGCGGGGCTAGTCAGAGTCTGAGTCACTGGATTCCTCAGAGGAGGTCTGATCTTCATCGTCCTCGTCGTCCTCGTCGTTCTGAGGAAATAACAAAACAGGAAGTGCCGAAGTCAAGAATATTTCAAGAACATTTCTACCTTTCCTGAAGTTGTGTGGACCATGTTAACTGGGCGGTTAGATATTAGGTGGTTGCCATGGTGACTCTAGGTAGTTATGATGTCATCAGACAGTTACTTACTTAAACTATTGTTGATGTTTTTTAACTGATTTTAAGGAGATAATTGTTTGCAAGTGTTTTCTGTATCAATTAAGTTTTTTTTAAAGGTAAAAAAACCCACCTTAATATAGACAAAATAACATGAACACCATCCCTGAATTTATACATTGACGTTAAATCACAGGAAGAATTCAGGGACGGGATACAAATCCTTAAAAGTCCATTAAAACCTTAATATATTTCAATCCATTAAGTTGTTAATTTATTAAACGTACAATTTGTCACAAAACCCTGAAGACAAAAATTAAGGGACTTTTAAGGTATAAACTGGCTTTCATGATATTTGATATTTTACATTTCAGAGTTCTGCTGCTAAAAAGCCCCAACATTAACCCTCTTAAGACAATACAAGTTTTAATTAATCCACCCTTGATTTGGGTACTTTGTAAAGAGACATCTTAAAAAAAGGATTTTGTGTTGTCACCTCATCATCATCATCATCATCATCATCATCATCATCATCGCTGTCTGTGCTTCCTGAAGTCTCGTCATCTTCGTCAGAGTCGGACGAGTTGCTCCTCTCCTCGTCCGAGTCGGACATGTCCTGCTGGAAGACAGACAGCCGCTTTACGGCAAGAACCCTGACAGACCCCACTGAGAGCTCAAAATGTCCACCGCGTCCATGTTATAATCAATAACCATCAATAACAAGCAAACTATCAATAACCATCAATGACGAGAAAACTATCAATAACCATCAATAACGAAGAATCTATCAATAACCATCAAAAACTATCAATAAATCATTCAATAACAAGAAAACTATCAATAAATCTATCAATAACAAACTATCAATAACCATCAATAACAAGAACACTGACAAAATGTGTAGTGTTGTGTAGTTGTGTGTACTGTAGTGTAGTGTATTGTAGTGTGTAGTCGTGTAGTGTAGTGTGTTACCTTGGCTCGGTACGCCATGGCCCTCTTGGCGACCCCGACCGTCTGTGTGGCGGCTCTCGAACCGACCGCCTTCCCCTTCGCCGTCATACGAACTTTAGCGCCAGGACTGCTGCGAACTTTAGTGGTGCTGCGACGCTTCTGATGGAGCGACAAGTATACAATGACAGACCATAATAACTGTCAATGACGGACCATAATAACTGTCGATGACAGATAATAACTGTCAATGACGGATAATAACTGTCAATGACGGACCATAATAACTGTCGATGACAGATAATAACTGTCAATAACGGACCATAATACCTGTCAATGACGGACCATAATAACTGTCAATGACAGATAATATCTGTCAATGACAGATAATAACTGTCAATAACGGATCATAATAACTGTCAATGACAGATAATATCTGTCAATGACAGATAATAACTGTCAATGACGG
The DNA here is from genome assembly GCA_947000775.1 of Pterois miles. Lineage (NCBI taxonomy): Eukaryota > Metazoa > Chordata > Actinopteri > Perciformes > Scorpaenidae > Pterois > Pterois miles. The sequence goes on along the minus strand of CAMQGK010000485.1, from coordinate 9,088,205 downwards.
ACCATAATAACTGTCAATGACGGACCATAATAATAGTCAATGACGGACCATAATAACTGTCAATGACGGATCATAATAACAGTCAATGACGGATCATAATAACTGTCAATGATGGACCATAATAACTGTCAATGACGGACCATAATAACAGTCAATGACGGACCATAATAACTGTCAATGACAGATAATATCTGTCAATGACAGATAATAACTGTCAATGACTGGCTAGATCTGTGTTGTGTAGTGTAGTGCTGAGTAGTGTAGTGTAGTGTTGTGTAGTGTAGTGTCGTGTAGTGTTGTGTAGTGTTGAGTAGTGTAGTGCAGTGTTGTGTAGTGTAGTGTAGTGTAGTGTCGTGTCCTGTAGTGTTGTGTAGTGTCAATGACAGATAACTGTCAATGACGGACCATAATAACTGTCAATGACGGATCATATTAACTGTCAATGACGGACCATAATAACAGTCAATGACGGATCATAATAACAGTCAATGACGGATCATAATAACTGTCAATGACGGATCATATTAACTGTCAATGACGGACCATAATAACAGTCAATGACGGATCATAATAACTGTCAATGACGGATCATAATAACTGTCAATGACAGATAATATCTGTCAATTACGGACCATAATAACAGTCAATGACGGATCATAATAACTGTCAATGACGGACCATAATAACAGTCAATGACGGATCAAAATAACTGTCAATGACGGACCATAATAACTGTCAATGACGGACCATAATAACTGTCGATGACAGATAATAACTGTCAATGACGGACCATAATAACTGTCAATGACAGATAATAACTGTCAATGACTGGCTAGATCTGTGTTGTGTAGTGTAGTGCTGAGTAGTGTAGTGTAGTGTTGTGTAGTGTAGTGTCGTGTAGTGTTGTGTAGTGTTGAGCAGTGTAGTGCAGTGTTGTGTAGTGTAGTGTAGTGTAGTGTCGTGTCCTGTGTGTCCTGAGTGTAGTGTAGTGTAGTGTCCTGTAGTGTAGTGTAGTGTAGTGTAGTCGTGTCGTGTCCTGTAGTGTAGTGTAGTGTAGTGTCGTGTCCTGTAGTGTAGTGTAGTGTAGTCGTGTCGTGTCCTGTAGTGTAGTGTAGTGTAGTGTCCTGTAGTGTCCTGTAGTGTAGTGTAGTCGTGTCGTGTCCTGTAGTGTAGTGTAGTGTAGTGTAGTCGTGTCGTGTCCTGTAGTGTAGTGTAGTGTAGTCGTGTCGTGTCCTGTAGTGTAGTGTAGTGTAGTGTCCTGTAGTGTAGTGTAGTGTAGTGTAGTCGTGTCGTGTCCTGTAGTGTAGTGTCGTGTCGTGTCCTGTAGTGTAGTGTCCTGTAGTGTAGTGTAGTGTAGTGTCCTGTAGTGTAGTGTAGTGTAGTGTAGTGTCGTGTCCTGTAGTGTAGTGTAGTGTCGTGTCCTGTAGTGTAGTGTAGTGTAGTCGTGTCGTGTCCTGTAGTGTAGTGTCGTGTAGTGTAGTGTAGTGTCGTGTCGTGTCATGTCGTGTCGTGTAGTGTCGTCTAGTGTAGTGTTGTCTAGTGTAGTGTAGTGTGTGTCGTGTAGTGTAGTGTCGTGTAGTGTAGTGTCATGTCGTGTCGTGTAGTGTCGTGTCGTGTAGTGTCTTGTCTAGTGTAGTGTAGTGTCGTGTAGTGTCGTGTAGTGTAGTGTAGTGTCGTCTAGTGTAGTGTAGTGTCGTGTAGTGTTAGTGTAGTGTCGTCTAGTGTAGTGTAGTGTCGTGTAGTGTGTGTCGTGTAGTGTAGTGTAGTGTAGTGTAGTGTAGTGTCGTGTAGTGTAGTGTAGTGTCGTGTCGTGTAGTGTCGTGTAGTGTTGTGTCCTGTAGTGTTGTGTAGTGTCGTGTAGTGTAGTGTCGTGTAGTGTTGTGTCCTGTAGTGTCGTGTAGTGTCGTGTAGTGTCGTGTAGTGTAGTGTTGTGTAGTGTCGTGTCGTGTAGTGTAGTGTCGTGTCCTGTAGTGTTGTGTCCTGTAGTGTAGTGTAGTGTAGTGTAGTCGTGTCCTGTAGTGTAGTGTCGTGTAGTGTAGTGTCGTGTCCTGTAGTGTAGTGTAGTGTCGTATCGTGTCGTGTAGTGTCGTGTCCTGTAGTGTCGTGTCGTGTCGTGTCCTGTAGTGTCGTGTCGTGTCGTGTCGTGTAGTGTCGTGTAGTGTAGTGTAGTGTCGTGTCCTGTAGTGTAGTGTAGTCGTGTCGTGTCCTGTAGTGTAGTGTCGTGTAGTGTAGTGTCGTGTCCTGTAGTGTAGTGTAGTGTAGTCGTGTCGTGTCCTGTAGTGTAGTGTCGTGTAATGTAGTGTAGTGTCCTGTAGTGTCGTGTCGTGTTGTGTAGTGTCGTCTAGTGTAGTGTCGTGTAGTGTCATGTCGTGTAGTGTCGTCTAGTGTAGTGTAGTGTCGTGTAGTGTCGTGTAGTGTAGTGTAGTGTCGTGTCGTGTAGTGTAGTGTCGTGTAGTGTCGTGTAGTGTTGTGTCCTGTAGTGTCGTGTAGTGTCGTGTAGTGTAGTGTCGTGTAGTGTTGTGTCCTGTAGTGTCGTGTAGTGTCGTGTCGTGTAGTGTAGTGTCGTGTAGTGTTGTGTCCTGTCGTGTCGTGTAGTGTAGTGTCGTGTAGTGTTGTGTCCTGTAGTGTCGTGTAGTGTCGTGTCCTGTAGTGTAGTGTCGTGTAGTGTTGTGTCCTGTAGTGTCGTGTAGTGTCGTGTCCTGTAGTGTCGTGTAGTGTCGTGTCGTGTCGTGTAGTGTCGTGTAGTGTCGTGTCGTGTAGTGTCGTGTAGTGTAGTGTCGTGTCCTGTAGTGTCGTGTCGTGTCGTGTTGTAGTGTAGTGTCGTGTCCTGTAGTGTCGTGTCCTGTAGTGTCGTGTCCTGTAGTGTCGTGTCGTGTCGTGTAGTGTCGTGTCCTGTAGTGTCGTGTCGTGTCGTGTCCTGTAGTGTCGTGTCGTGTCGTGTAGTGTAGTGTCGTGTCGTGTCGTGTAGTGTAGTGTAGTGTCGTGTCCTGTAGTGTCGTCAGTGTAGTGTCGTGTCGTGTAGTGTAGTGTCGTGTAGTGTAGTGTCCTGTAGTGTCGTGTCCTGTAGTGTCGTGTCCTGTAGTGTCGTGTCGTGTCGTGTCCTGTAGTGTAGTGTAGTGTAGTCAGTGTCGTGTCCTGTAGTGTAGTGTCGTGTAGTGTAGTGTCGTGTCCTGTAGTGTAGTGTAGTGTAGTGTCGTGTGGTCGTGTAGTGTCGTGTCGTGTCGTGGCGTGTCATGTCGTGTCGTGTAGTGTCGTCTAGTGTAGTGTCGTGTAGTGTAGTGTAGTGTCGTCTAGTGTAGTGTCGTCTAGTGTAGTGTAGTGTCGTGTAGTGTAGTGTCGTGTAGTGTAGTGTCGTGTCATGTCGTGTAGTGTCGTCTAGTGTAGTGTAGTGTCGTGTCGTGTAGTGTCATGTCGTAGTGTCGTGTAGTGTCGTGTCCTGTAGTGTAGTGTAGTGTCGTGTAGTGTCGTGTCGTGTAGTGTAGTGTCCTGTAGTGTCGTGTAGTGTCGTGTCCTGTAGTGTCGTGTAGTGTCGTGTAGTGTCGTGTCGTGTAGTGTTGTGTCCTGTAGTGTCGTCTAGTGTAGTGTAGTGTCGTGTCGTGTAGTGTCATGTCGTGTCGTGTAGTGTCGTCTAGTGTAGTGTAGTGTCGTGTAGTGTCGTGTCGTGTAGTGTAGTGTCGTGTAGTGTCGTGTAGTGTCGTGTCCTGTAGTGTCGTGTAGTGTCGTGTGAGTGTAGTGTCGTGTAGTGTTGTGTCCTGTAGTGTCGTGTAGTGTCGTGTCCTGTAGTGTCGTGTAGTGTCGTGTAGTGTCGTGTCGTGTAGTGTCGTGTCGTGTAGTGTCGTGTAGTGTCGTGTAGTGTCGTGTCTGTAGTGTAGTGTCGTGTAGTGTCGTGTAGTGTAGTGTCGTGTCGTGTAGTGTCGTGTCGTGTAGTGTCGTGTCCTGTAGTGTCGTGTCCTGTAGTGTCCTGTAGTGTCGTGTCCTGTAGTGTCGTGTCGTGTCGTGTCCTGTAGTGTCGTGTAGTGTCGTGTCGTGTAGTGTAGTGTCGTGTAGTGTTGTGTCCTGTAGTGTCGTGTCCTGTAGTGTCGTGTCCTGTAGTGTCGTGTCGTGTCCTGTAGTGTCGTGTCGTGTAGTGTAGTGTCGTGTAGTGTCGTGTCCTGTAGTGTCGTGTCCTGTAGTGTCGTGTCGTGTCGTGTCGTGTCCTGTAGTGTCGTGTAGTGTCGTGTCGTGTAGTGTAGTGTCGTGTCGTGTCGTGTCCTGTAGTGTCGTGTCCTGTAGTGTCGTGTCGTGTCGTGTCCTGTAGTGTCGTGTAGTGTCGTGTCGTGTAGTGTAGTGTCGTGTAGTGTCGTGTAGTGTAGTGTCCTGTAGTGTCGTGTCGTGTCGTGTCGTGTCGTGTCCTGTAGTGTCGTGTAGTGTCGTGTCGTGTCGTGTCCTGTAGTGTCGTGTAGTGTTGTGTCGTGTAGTGTAGTGTCGTGTAGTGTCGTGTAGTGTAGTGTAGTGTAGTGTCCTGTAGTGTCGTGTAGTGTCGTGTCGTGGCCTGTAGTGTCGTGTAGTGTCGTGTCGTGTAGTGTAGTGTCGTGTCGTGTAGTGTAGTGTCCTGTAGTGTCGTGTCGTGTAGTGTAGTGTCGTGTCGTGTCGTGTCCTGTAGTGTCGTGTCGTGTAGTGTAGTGTCGTGTAGTGTCGTGTCGTGTCGTGTAGTGTCGTGTCGTGTCGTGTCCTGTAGTGTCGTGTCCTGTAGTGTCGTGTAGTGTCGTGTCGTGTAGTGTAGTGTCGTGTCGTGTCGTGTCCTGTAGTGTCGTGTCCTGTAGTGTCGTGTCGTGTCGTGTCGTGTCGTGTAGTGTAGCCTTCTCTTCTGGCTCTCAACGAAGGCGGACGCTTTTTCTCTGCTCCCTCCCTTATCTGTCCTGCTTGCTGCTCTTTGTCTTGTGCTGTCTTGGTCTGATCTTTCAGCGTCTCTCTGCATTTCTCTCCGAATACCTAAAGTCATGGAATTGATCAGCTTGTCTCTCAACGCATTTGACCAAATTTTCTCGACAAAGAGAACGGGCGAAGGAGAGCCCTCCTGCCCTGACGGACCGTTTGCAGCCGGATACACGATGGACTCCTGGGGGAAGTGGAGGGTCGTGTGCCTGTCGATCCTTTCCGTTGAGGATGTTGAAGACGTGTACATAATTGGATGTATGATAACAGGCATTCTGCTGATTGGAGGTAGCAGCTTCATGGTCTATCGCAAAAGTAAGAAGACGTCGGCAGCACTTTTGGCAATGAGGAAGCTGCCTGTCATGATTGAGGGAATGTGCAGGGCTGCCAACACTCAGACTCAAGCAACATGTGAGCTCAATCATAAGCTGGATGCGATTCTTGACCAAAATCGCAGGCTGGCTGAGATTTCTGAACTCTGTCGCAAGATGGATACCAACTTGGAGAAGTTGCCGGCTCGGCTCGGCTGAATTTGACCATCGAATTTGGCTCTATTGGATCTTAGCCACTGGGAGACTCAGAGAGACTTAAGGCAGACGGAAAATCACAGTGTCTGCCTGACCCAAAACAATTGTTATCTTCATTGGCTCCCCGAGACAACCGGCCTTCCCAAGGCCGGTTATCTCTCCATTCTCCTGGATGTTATGTCGACAAGATGCTCCGTCCCCCCCCCCCACCCCCCCCACTCCTGTGGACTTTGTTTCTGGATCAGAACTCTCCGAGGTCGTTTCCACGGCGATCGGCCGTGTCTTCGTCATCAGTACCAGACGGCAGAGACAATGGGTTGAGACTGAGCGGGAATGAAGGACACGGGCTGACACATACACACACATGAAGACAATGTACACACACACCCTTCAACTCAACGCCTTCACAGGGTTGTTGTGAGACGCCCAGAGGCGAACACTCCCCCCCAATCTGTGCTGGGACACCTCCCCTCCCCAACGCCCCTCCCCCTCCCACATGTGCAAGTCCTTGAGTGTTGTTGTAATGTCTTATCATGTTGCTATGTGCAGAGGTGGTTTTTCCAGATCCCACACTGTGCCCCCCTACAGGAGCCTAGTCTGGGAGATGCTTTTTCCCCTCTTCTCCTTTCCCCTTGTTCTCCCTTTTCTCATCTAAGAAAACGGGGCGCTGACCTAAAGGGCGGCGACCCTCAGTCCTCCCGCTCCTGTCCCCCCGTTATGTGTCACTGTTTTTTATGTTCTTGGACGGGATGTAACTGAAAGATAAGTTCCCTTGGGATTAATAAAGTTCATCTATCTATCTATCTATCTAGTGTAGTGTAGTGTCCTGTAGTGTCGTGTAGTGTCGTGTAGTGTAGTGTAGTGTAGTGTTGTGTAGTGTTGTGTCGTGTAGTGTAGTGTCCTGTAGTGTCGTGTAGTGTTGTGTGTGTTGTGTCGTGTTGTGTAGTGTAGTGTAGTGTAGTGTCCTGTTGTGTAGTGTAGTGTAGTGTAGTGTCCTGTAGTGTCGTGTAGTGTAGTGTCCTGTAGTGTCCTGTAGTGTCGTGTAGTGTAGTGTCGTGTCGTGTACTGTAGTGTAGTGTCGTGTAGTGTCCTGTAGTGTCGTGTAGTGTAGTGTCGTGTCGTGTACTGTAGTGTAGTGTCGTGTAGTGTCCTGTAGTGTCGTGTAGTGTCGTGTAGTGTAGTGTAGTGTCCTGTAGTGTCGTGTAGTGTCCTGTAGTGTCGTGTAGTGTCGTGTAGTGTCCTGTAGTGTCGTGTAGTGTCTGTGTGTCGTGTAGTGTCCTGTAGTGTCGTGTAGTGTAGTGTCCTGTAGTGTCGTGTAGTGTCCTGTAGTGTCGTGTAGTGTAGTGTCCTGTAGTGTCGTGTAGTGTCGTGTAGTGTCGTGTAGTGTCCTGTAGTGTCGTGTAGTGTCATGTAGTGTCCTGTAGTGTCGTGTAGTGTCCTGTAGTGTCGTGTAGTGTAGTGTCCTGTAGTGTCGTGTAGTGTCCTGTAGTGTCGTGTCGTGTAGTGTCCTGTAGTGTCGTGTAGTGTCTTCCTGTAGTGTGTTAGTGTCGTGTAGTGTCGTGTAGTGTCCTGTAGTGTCGTGTAGTGTCATGTAGTGTCCTGTAGTGTCGTGTAGTGTCCTGTAGTGTAGTGTAGTGTCGTGTCCTGTCGTGTCGTGTCATGTAGTGTCGTGTAGTGTCGTGTAGTGTCCTGTAGTGTCTTAGTGTCGTGTAGTGTCCTGTAGTGTCGTGTCCTGTAGTGTCGTGTAGTGTAGTGTAGTGTAGTGTCCTGTAGTGTCGTGTAGTGTTGTGTAGTGTAGTGTAGTGTAGTGTCCTGTAGTGTCGTGTAGTGTCGTGTAGTGTAGTGTCCTGTAGTGTCCTGTAGTGTCGTGTAGTGTCCTGTAGTGTAGTGTAGTGTCATGTAGTGTCCTGTAGTGTCGTGTAGTGTCGTGTAGTGTAGTGTAGTGTAGTGTCCTGTAGTGTCGTGTCTGTAGTGTCGTGTAGTGTAGTGTAGTGTCCTGTAGTGTCCTGTAGTGTCGTGTAGTGTCCTGTAGTGTCGTGTCCTGTAGTGTCGTGTAGTGTAGTGTAGTGTAGTGTCCTGTAGTGTCGTGTAGTGTTGTGTAGTGTAGTGTAGTGTAGTGTCCTGTAGTGTCCTGTAGTGTCGTGTAGTGTCCTGTAGTGTCGTGTAGTGTAGTGTAGTGTCGTGTCCTGTAGTGTCGTGTAGTGTCGTGTAGTGTAGTGTCGTGTAGTGTCCTGTAGTGTCCTGTAGTGTCCTGTAGTGTAGTGTCGTGTAGTGTCCTGTAGTGTCGTGTAGTGTCGTGTCCTGTAGTGTCGTGTAGTGTCCTGTAGTGTCGTGTAGTGTCGTGTCCTGTAGTGTCGTGTCCTGTAGTGTCGTGTAGTGTCGTGTAGTGTAGTGTCCTGTAGTGTCCTGTAGTGTCGTGTCGTGTCGTGTAGTGTTGTGTAGTGTCGTGTAGTGTAGTGTCCTGTAGTGTCGTGTAGTGTCGTGTAGTGTAGTGTAGTGTAGTGTCCTGTAGTGTCCTGTAGTGTCCTGTAGTGTAGTGTCGTGTAGTGTCCTGTAGTGTCGTGTAGTGTCGTGTCCTGTAGTGTCGTGTAGTGTAGTGTCCTGTAGTGTCCTGTAGTGTCGTGTCGTGTCGTGTAGTGTTGTGTAGTGTAGTGTAGTGTCGTGTCCTGTAGTGTTGTGTAGTGTAGTGATTCTGTATCGCTTTGGTGTTTCTGAACTCCAGACCCCTTTTAGAAAACCTCTCATTTTACTGCAGCAGGGTCTGACAGTCTGCCCCACTCATTCCTGGTCCTGGTCCTGGTTCTGGTTCTGCTGTGCCTCCCTTCCTACCAGCAGCATGGTGCCAGTGTTGGCTCCAAGTGGAGCTTCAGTTAAGCTGGATTTGAGTCTGACGGCAGCAGCCTGGTCGCTGCTGGAGGCCCCGCTGGAGGATGGAATAGCTCACCGGGACCCTCCTGGTTTCTAGCTCACCGGGACCCTCCTGGTTTCTAGCTCACCGGGACCCTCCTGGTTTCTAGCTCACCAGGACCCTCCTGGTTTCTAGCTCACCGGGACCCTCCTGGTTTCTAGCTCACCAGGACCCTCCTGGTTTCTAGCTCACCGGGACCCTCCTGGTTTCTAGCTCACCAGGACCCCCCTGGTTTCTAGCTCACCGGGACCCTCCTGGTTTCTAGCTCACCAGGCCCTCCTGGTTCTAGCTCACCGGGACCCTCCTGGTTTTTCAGTTGTATACACATAACTTTTAATCAGGTGTGCTCCGTTTCTACCTGCTGCTGCTCATAACCAGTAAAACGTCTAACGGCAGCAGCCAGCTGGACAGTGACCGGACAGAAACCAGAAAAGTCTCCTTAATGGGTCCCATAGAGCTGGAGAACATAGATCCACCTCCACCCCGATAATGTGCTTGACAACATTGTAAAGCAGGAGGAATATTAATAATAGACTTGTTTTCTTGCATCAGATGAAAGAGGAAAGAAAAAGGCAGAACTCACCGAGGAGGAGAACTCTTTATAGACGGCTCGGTCCTGAGGAGACAGGGACTGAGGACGAAGACCATGAAGACCATGAGTATCAGGGGACAGGCTAAGTCTTTATGTCTGTATAGTTATGCATAACCTAAAAGTGAGCGATGCCGTCCCGCAGACCTGTGGCTGCCGTGGCAACAGTGGACGTTACCTTGACCCAGTCCTCCAGCTCGGCCTTGTACTCCACCTGCTGCTCCTCCACCATCTTCTTGTACTTGTCTTTCTGACTCTGGCTCAGTTTGTGCCACCTCTTGCCGATCTCCACCATCCGCTCCTTCAGGCTGAAGTGATTCAGTTCACCATTGGTCAGCAGCTCCTGGGAGAACATCTGATACCCACTCCTATTGGTCAGAAACAGCAGGGGGCGGGACTTACTACAAGGCTGCTTCATAATCTCTAAATTCTCTTGAAAAGTTTGAATGAAACAGTGAAGACATGCTGGAGCGTTCAGATACGCTGGTTCCCGGTGCTGTTGCTGACATTTACTTGTGTTTTTGTTTGTTTTGTTAATGACGATCAGCTAATACCTTATTTTTTTGAACAATGATGCCAGAAGCACTGGCTGCTTCTGAAATGTGAATATTTGCTGGATTTCGTTGTCCTTCCATTAACTGATCAGTCAAGCAAACAAATAGCAGATTACCTGATGCCCAAAACAACAAGCACTTTTTCTAAAATCAAAATCATTGTATATTGCTAAATTCATATAGACCTCCGATAAATATGTTGAGTTTGGTGTAATAACTGTATGGAAGTTTTCACACATATAAAGAAGTTTTAATGTTTTTTTTATTGGCGGTGTGAACTCGCTGAACAACCTGGCCATTTCTCTGCAACACTCCAACACCTGACATCACGCTCGCGACTGCCTTATTTTCAGCTCCAACAAACCACCCGCCACAAACTTAGAAGTTATATTTGGTGAAGCCCGTCTTGCGAAACAGGAAAGTGACCGACGTCAGAGTCTAGTGTTGTGGGAGTGTACATGCACTTGGGAGGTGAGTGGTGAAGCTGTAGAGAGTGAGCGGCGGTCGTGAAGGGTTAACATTAGGTTCAACATAGATACATGGAGGAACCTTTGTCCAGTCAGATGACGTTACTGCCCAGCAGGTGAAATATACAATTTCACCTCGCTGTTCTGACCGATGCTCGCTCACGCCGCTGTAGTGTGAGCACGAACAGGATGCTGACTGTTGTTGACTTAACAGCCACAGGGGTCACTGGTAACAAGCACTTTCTGATTCTAACATGAAGCCCCTTTAATAATCATTGTTACTGTCCGTGAACGCAACACATCCTGCAGGTGTTTCATGAACAGAAGTCAGACTCACACTGGAGGTTTCTTTGGTTCTCCGTCAAACTTGGGTTTCCTCTGGCTCTGAGCTGGTGGTGGAGTCCTCATCTCCAACAGTTCCCTCTGCAGGACAGCATCAGTCTCAGCTCAGACACCGTCCTATCACTGACCTCATGTCCTTATTCGCAGTAATGTGTTAATATGAATGCAATTACATCCTGGTAGTGTGACAGCTTTGGAACAATATACAGAAGAATAGATTTGAACATTTATATGGATATAAAGTGGGAATAACATGTTTTTGGTGGTGCAGTAGCCTCGACAGGAGGAGGCGGAGTCAGAGTGGGGGGGTGGCTCACTGACCACAGGTTGGTACTGAACCTCGTAACGCTTCTGATCCTCCGCTGCCTTCTTGATCCAAGGAATCTTCTCCTTCTTCTCCATCG
>CAMQGK010000485.1:9045000-9072500 GCA_947000775.1 Pterois miles | reverse complement strand
TCGAGCCCAGGGACCATTACCATCCATCCTCCCTGGAGTTCATCGAGCCCAGGGACCATTACCATCCATCCTCCCTGGAGTTCATCGAGCCCAGGGACCACTACAATCCATCCTCCCTGGAGTTCATCGAGTCCAGGGACCATTACCATCCATCCTCCCTGGAGTTCATCGAGCCCAGGGACCATTACCATCCATCCTCCCTGGAGTTCATCGAGCCCAGGGACCATTACCATCCTCCCTGGAGTTCACTGAGCCCAGGGACCATTACCATCCTCCCTGGAGTTCACTGAGCCCAGGGACCACTACAATCCATCCTCCCTGGAGTTCACTGAGCCCAGGGACCATTACCATCCTCCCTGGAGTTCACTGAGCCCAGGGACCACTACCATCCATCCTCCCTGGAGTTCACTGAGCCCAGGGACCACTACCATCCATCCTCCCTGGAGTTCACTGAGCCCAGGGACCACTACCATCCATCCTCCCTGGAGTTCACTGAGCCCAGGGACCACTACCATCCATCCTCCCTGGAGTTCACTGAGCCCAGGGACCATTACCATCCATCCTCCCTGGAGTTCACTGAGCCCAGGGACCACTACCATCCATCCTCCCTGGAGTCCACTGAGCCCAGGGACCACTACCATCCATCCTCCCTGGAGTTCACTGAGCCCAGGGACCATTACCATCCATCCTCCCTGGAGTTCACTGAGCCCAGGGACCACTACCATCCTCCCTGGAGTTCACTGAGCCCAGGGACCACTACCATCCATCCTCCCTGGAGTTCACTGAGCCCAGGGACCACTACCATCCTCCCTGGAGTTCACTGAGCCCAGGGACCACTACCATCCATCCTCCCTGGAGTTCACTGAGCCCAGGGACCACTACCATCCATCCTCCCTGGAGTTCACTGAGCCCAGGGACCACTACCATCCATCCTCCCTGGAGTTCACTGAGCCCAGGGACCATTACCATCCATCCTCCCTGGAGTTCACTGAGCCCAGGGACCACTACCATCCTCCCTGGAGTTCACTGAGCCCAGGGACCACTACCATCCATCCTCCCTGGAGTTCACTGAGCCCAGGGACCACTACCATCCATCCTCCCTGGAGTTCACTGAGCCCAGGGACCACTACCATCCATCCTCCCTGGAGTTCACTGAGCCCAGGGACCATTACCATCCATCCTCCCTGGAGTTCACTGAGCCCAGGGACCACTACCATCCTCCCTGGAGTTCACTGAGCCCAGGGACCACTACCATCCATCCTCCCTGGAGTTCACTGAGCCCAGGGACCACTACCATCCATCCTCCCTGGAGTTCACTGAGCCCAGGGACCATTACCATCCATCCTCCCTGGAGTTCACTGAGCCCAGGGACCACTACCATCCATCCTCCCTGGAGTTCACTGAGCCCAGGGACCACTACCATCCATCCTCCCTGGAGTTCACTGAGCCCAGGGACCATTACCATCCATCCTCCCTGGAGTTCACTGAGCCCAGGGACCACTACCATCCATCCTCCCTGGAGTTCACTGAGCCCAGGGACCACTACCATCCATCCTCCCTGGAGTTCACTGAGCCCAGGGACCACTACCATCCATCCTCCCTGGAGTTCACTGAGCCCAGGGACCACTACCATCCATCCTCCCTGGAGTTCACTGAGCCCAGGGACCACTACCATCCTCCCTGGAGTTCACTGAGCCCAGGGACCACTACCATCCATCCTCCCTGGAGTTCACTGAGCCCAGGGACCACTACCATCCATCCTCCCTGGAGTTCACTGAGCCCAGGGACCACTACCATCCATCCTCCCTGGAGTTCACTGAGCCCAGGGACCATTACCATCCATCCTCCCTGGAGTTCACTGAGCCCAGGGACCACTACCATCCATCCTCCCTGGAGTTCACTGAGCCCAGGGACCACTACCATCCATCCTCCCTGGAGTTCACTGAGCCCAGGGACCACTACCATCCATCCTCCCTGGAGTTCACTGAGCCCAGGGACCACTACCATCCATCCTCCCTGGAGTTCACTGAGCCCAGGGACCATTACCATCCATCCTCCCTGGAGTTCACTGAGCCCAGGGACCACTACCATCCTCCCTGGAGTTCACTGAGCCCAGGGACCACTACCATCCATCCTCCCTGGAGTTCACTGAGCCCAGGGACCATTACCATCCATCCTCCCTGGAGTTCACTGAGCCCAGGGACCACTACCATCCTCCCTGGAGTTCACTGAGCCCAGGGACCACTACCATCCATCCTCCCTGGAGTTCACTGAGCCCAGGGACCACTACCATCCATCCTCCCTGGAGTTCACTGAGCCCAGGGACCACTACCATCCATCCTCCCTGGAGTTCACTGAGCCCAGGGACCACTACCATCCATCCTCCCTGGAGTTCACTGAGCCCAGGGACCATTACCATCCATCCTCCCTGGAGTTCACTGAGCCCAGGGACCACTACCATCCATCCTCCCTGGAGTTCACTGAGCCCAGGGACCACTACCATCCATCCTCCCTGGAGTTCACTGAGCCCAGGGACCACTACCATCCATCCTCCCTGGAGTTCACTGAGCCCAGGGACCACTACCATCCATCCTCCCTGGAGTTCACTGAGCCCAGGGACCACTACCATCCATCCTCCCTGGAGTTCACTGAGCCCAGGGACCACTACCATCCATCCTCCCTGGAGTTCACTGAGCCCAGGGACCACTACCATCCATCCTCCCTGGAGTTCACTGAGCCCAGGGACCACTACCATCCATCCTCCCTGGAGTTCACTGAGCCCAGGGACCACTACCATCCTCCCTGGAGTTCACTGAGCCCAGGGACCACTACCATCCATCCTCCCTGGAGTTCACTGAGCCCAGGGACCACTACCATCCATCCTCCCTGGAGTTCACTGAGCCCAGGGACCACTACCATCCATCCTCCCTGGAGTTCACTGAGCCCAGGGACCACTACCATCCATCCTCCCTGGAGTTCACTGAGCCCAGGGACCACTACCATCCATCCTCCCTGGAGTTCACTGAGCCCAGGGACCACTACCATCCATCCTCCCTGGAGTTCACTGAGCCCAGGGACCACTACCATCCATCCTCCCTGGAGTTCTGGGAGCGCTGATGAGGTGACGTGAAGACAACGTTATTGGTAGCGTTACTAAGTGGCTCAGTAGTGACAGACTGTGTTTTTAGAGGAGCTACCGGAGGATATTCACTACTGTCAGATCTCTTGTCTGATACTGCTGCTCTTTTTTTTTTTTTTTTTTTTTTTTTTAGAGAGAGGCCATGCAAAATTTCATTGTACTTGAGTATAATGACAATAAAGATCATTCATTCATCTTCACTGTTCTCCATGAAGCTAGCAGGAAGTGATGTTGAATGATGATTGTGTGTGAGCGCTGGTGTTTGTGGCATCTGCACCAGCCTCCACCTCTAAAACAGCCTTTTAAACGCTCCACAGTGTTTAACTCGGGAGGCGTCGGGCCTCAGAGCTCCGAGTCATTCAGCTTGTTAAAGCTGCAGTGATGAGAAATGGAATAAATATGATTTTATCATTGAAAATATTTACATTAAAGTGTTACTGTGTGTGTGTGTGTGTTGTGTACCTCGGGGTGGAGCTTCATGTAAGTCTTCTTCTCGTGGTTGTACCACAGCTGTTGAGGAGTTTTCGGTTTCTCCGGCAGGTCGGACTTCTTCCTCTCTTCAATCAGCTCTGGATGTTCCTCCCTGCAGGTCAGCTGACATTAGCCACGCTACATGCTAAATGCTAATCACGTGCTGAATAACAGTCAACTGTCAGTTCTAAGTTAGTTAAAGTTAGTTTGAAGCTGGTTTGTTAACAGTCGGTTCTAAGTTAGTTAAAGTTAGTTTGAAGCTGGTTCGTTAACAGTCGGTTCTAAGTTAGTTAAAGTTAGTTTGAAGCTGGTTCGTTAACAGTCGGTTCTAAGTTAGTTAAAGTTAGTTTGAAGCTGGTTCGTTAACAGTCGGTTCTAAGTTAGTTAAAGTTAGTTTGAAGCTGGTTCGTTAACAGTCGGTTCTAAGTTAGTTAAAGTTAGTTTGAAGCTGGTTCGTTAACAGTCGGTTCTAAGTTAGTTAAAGTTAGTTTGAAGCTGGTTCGTTAACAGTCGGTTCTAAGTTAGTTAAAGTTAGTTTGAAGCTGGTTCGTTAACAGTCGGTTAATTTTTTAATTTTTTTTTTATTTTAATTATTTAAAGTTATTTTAATATTTTTTAACATGGTTTTAATTTATTTAAAGTTAGTTTGAATTGTTTTTTTAAAATTGGTTTTAAGTTAGTTAAAGTTAGTTTGAAGCTGGTTCGTTAACAGTCGGTTCTAAGTTAGTTAAAGTTAGTTTGAAGCTGGTTCGTTAACAGTCGGTTCTAAATTAGTTAAAGTAAGTTTGAAGCTGGTTCGTTAACAGTCGGTTCTAAGTTAGTTAAAGTTAGTTTGAAGCTGGTTCGTTAACAGTCGGTTCTAAGTTAGTTAAAGTTAGTTTGAAGCTGGTTCGTTAACAGTCGGTTCTAAGTTAGTTAAAGTTAGTTTGAAGCTGGTTCGTTAACAGTCGGTTCTAAGTTAGTTAAAGTTAGTTTGAAGCTGGTGCGCTACCAGTCAGCTGTTTGTCATTAGACTTACTTGAATCGAGCCATGTTCTTCTCAAACTCTTCTTTCTCCCGCTGAAACTCTGTGATATACTTTTGCTGGGGGAAAGTTAAAAAGCAGATTTTGTTATTATTTAACACCTGAAGACCAGATGAAGACCATGACTGACCTGTATACAGAACCCATATGTGATTATCATCAGCTGCCTGCAGCCTTGCTTATCAGTGATCAGCTGCAGACTGAAGTCCAGACCTTCTTCTTGTCAGGCAGCTCCTTGTACTTCTTGGACAGGATCTTGGTCAGGTCCAGGTTGCTCATCTCCGGGTGGATTTTGGCATATTTGGCTCGTTTCTCCATGAAGAAGCGGAAGTATGGAGTCAGAGGTTTTTTAGGGAAGTCTGGATGAGTCTGTTTGAACATGAGAGTCAAGGTCAAAGGTCAGAGGAACAGATGTCTATCAATATATCTATCAATCTATCTATCTATTTAACGCTTTCTGTCATTCTGCTCTGTTTAGATTTAACTGCTGCTTGACTAAAATCGGACTCACCTTCAGTTTCTTGCCTTTGTACGGATTCTTCACGAACTCCATAGCGTCTACGATGAGCTCCGTCATCGTTCTGTACTTACGAACCTGAAACACAAAAACACAAAACCAGTGAATCCACCAGAATGTGTGCAGGTCAGGGTTAGAATCTAGGATCGATCGTCAGAGTCGTTTCAGTCCTTCACATCAACAACCAAACACGTTCAGAAACATTACCTTAAGTAACTTTAATATTAACAAAATGATTATAATGATGGAATATTAAAGTTTCCTAATTAACCCTTAACATTTTAATAGCATCTGAATCTACATATGTGTTTTTGTTTTTTAATTTGAAAAACTAAACCCCTTTAAACATCTTAATTTGAAAAGTCTTTCATGAAAACATGAACATTTTAAGGGCTTCATGATTTCCCCTTAATTTCCACATGAATGTGTAATATTCTGAAAAATCGATAAATAATGAGTTATGGTGTTTTTAAGATTTTAATTTTGATTTTATTCAGTAGTCAGATATCTGACGGATTAAAGGATCCAGGCGGACCAGCAGGCACAACGCCATCATAACATAAGATAAGATAAGATAAGATATTCCTTTATTAGTCCCACAGTGGGGAAATTTACCCATTACAGCAGCAAGTGGATAGTGCAATAGAAGATAAGCATAGATTTAAAAACAATATTCATACAAATAAAAAAGTAATAATTTAGTATATACATAATAGAAAAAGAAAAGAAAAATAAGAAAAATAAAAATAAAGCCAGAAGTATGTCCATTTATATCAATAAATAATTGTCCGGTTCCTATAATTCAAGCAGATCACTGCATTTAAGGGACAAATTATGGGATGGCTGTGACGACAGAGGATTGACTGTTAGTTTCTGTAGTTAGTTACTGTAAGTTAGTTTCAAGCTGGTTGACGGTTAACAGTCAGTTCTAGTTAGTTAAAGTCAGTTTCAAGCTGGTTGACTGTCAACACTCAGTTCTAGTTAGTTAAAGTTAGTTTCAAGCTGGTTGACTGTTAACACTCAGTTCTAGTTAGTTAAAGTTAGTTTCAAGCTGGTTGACTGTCAACACTCAGTTCTAGTTAGTTAAAGTTAGTTTCAAGCTGGTTGACTGTTAACACTCAGTTCTAGTTAGTTAAAGTTGGTTTCAAGCTGGTTGACTGTTAACACTCAGTTCTAGTTAGTTAAAGTTAGTTTCAAGCTGGTTGACTGTTAACACTCAGTTCTAGTTAGTTAAAGTTAGTTTCAAGCTGGTAACAGTTTGTTGACAGTCAGTTCTAGTTGGTTAAAGTTAGTTTCAAGCTGGTTGACTGTTAACAGTCAGTTCTAGTTAGTTAAAGTTAGTTTCAAGCTGGTTGGCTGTTAACACTCAGTTCTAGTTAGTTAAAGTTAGTTTCAAGCTGGTTGACTGTTAACACTCAGTTCTAGTTAGTTAAAGTTAGTTTCAAGCTGGTTGACGGTTAACACTCAGTTCTAGTTAGTTAAAGTTAGTTTCAAGCTGGTTGACTGTTAACAGTCAGTTCTAGTTAGTTAAAGTTAATTTGAGGCTGGTAACAGTTTGTTGACAGTCAGTTCTAGTTGGGTAAAGTTAGTTTGAAGCTGGTAGCAGTTTAACAGTCAGTTCTAGTTAGTTAAAGTTAGTTTGAAGCTGGTAACAGTTTAACAGTCAGTTCTAGTTAGTTAAAGTTAATTTGAAGCTGGTAACAGTTTGTTAACAGTCAGTTCTAGTTGGGTAAAGTTAGTTTGAAGCTGGTAACAGTTTAACAGTCAGTTCTAGTTGGTTAAAGTTAGTTTGAAGCTGGTAACAGTTTGTTGACAGTCAGTTCTAGCTAGTTAAAGTTAGTTTGAAGCTGGAACAGTTTAACAGTCAGTTCTAGTTAGTTAAAGTTAGTTTGAAGCTGGTAACAGTTTGTTGACAGTCAGTTCTAGTTGGTTAAAGTTAGTTTGAAGCTGGTAACAGTTTAACAGTCAGTTCTAGTTAGTTAAAGTTAGTTTGAAGCTGGTAACAGTTTAACAGTCAGTTCTAGTTAGTTAAAGTTAGTTTGAAGCTGGTAACAGTTTAACAGTCAGTTCTAGTTAGTTAAAGTTAGTTTGAAGCTGGTAACAGTTTAACAGTCAGTTCACAGTCAGTTCTAGTTAGTTAAAGTTAGTTAAGCTGGTAACAGTTAACAGCAGTTCTAGTTAGTTAAAGTAGTTAAACTGGTAACAGTTTAACAGCAGTTCTAGTAGTAAAGTTAGTTTAAGCTGGAACAGTTTAACAGCAGTCTAGTTAGTAAAGAATTTAAGCTGGTAACAGTTTTTGACAGCAGTTCTATTAGTTAAAGAGAAAGCTGGAACAGTAACAGCAGTTCAGTTTTCTTCAGTTTTTAAGAAGTATTAGTTTAAGCTGGAACAGAAAGCAGCAAAAATTAGTAGTTTTATTCATTCAACAGTCAGTTCTAGTTAGTAAAGTAGTTGAAGCTGGAACAGTTTAACAGTCAGTTCTAGTTAGTTAAAGTTAGTTTGAAGCTGGTAACAGTTTAACAGTCAGTTCAGTTAGAAAGAGTTTAAGCGAACAGTTTAACAGTCAGTTCTAGTTAGTTAAAGTTAATTTGAAGCTGGTAACAGTTTGTTAACAGTCAGTTCTAGTTGGGTAAAGTTAGTTTGAAGCTGGTAACAGTTTAACAGTCAGTTCTAGTTGGTTAAAGTTAGTTTGAAGCTGGTAACAGTTTAACAGTCAGTTCTAGTTAGTTAAAGTTAATTTGAAGCTGGTAACAGTTTGTTGACAGTCAGTTCTAGTTAGTTAAAGTTAGTTTGAAGCTGGTAACAGTTTAACAGTCAGTTCTAGGTAGTTAAAGTTAGTTTGAAGCTGGTAACAGTTTAACAGTCAGTTCTAGTTGGTTAAAGTTAGTTTGAAGCTGGTAACAGTTTGTTGACAGTCAGTTCTAGTTGGTTAAAGTTAGTTTGAAGCTGGTAACAGTTTAACAGTCAGTTCTAGTTAGTTAAAGTTAGTTTGAAGCTGGTAACAGTTTAACAGTCAGTTCTAGTTAGTTAAAGTTAGTTTGAAGCTGGTAACAGTTTAACAGTCAGTTCTAGGTAGTTAAAGTTAGTTTGAAGCTGGTAACAGTTTAACAGTCAGTTCTAGTTGGTTAAAGTTAGTTTGAAGCTGGTAACAGTTTGTTGACAGTCAGTTCTAGTTGGTTAAAGTTAGTTTGAAGCTGGTAACAGTTTAACAGTCAGTTCTAGTTAGTTAAAGTTAGTTTGAAGCTGGTAACAGTTTAACAGTCAGTTCTAGTTAGTTAAAGTTAGTTTGAAGCTGGTAACAGTTTAACAGTCAGTTCTAGTTAGTTAAAGTTAGTTTGAAGCTGGTAACAGTTTAACAGTCAGTTCAACAGTCAGTTCTAGTTAGTTAAAGTTAGTTTGAAGCTGGTAACAGTTTAACAGTCAGTTCTAGTTAGTTAAAGTTAGTTTGAAGCTGGTAACAGTTTAACAGTCAGTTCTAGTTAGTTAAAGTTAGTTTGAAGCTGGTAACCGTTCCTCAGGGTGGAAAGTTAACAGCGAAATTCGTCTTTGCCTTCTTCCGAATACAGCAAGGTACATATGATACACATAACACAATACAATATAAAGTATATTGTACACAATAAACAGCACTTTCTATAAATGATAAATAAGAGGAGGTTATTAAATACCTCAGATGAGACTTTCTGCCATTTCTGGCGACACATTTCTCCGGTGAAGCTGCCGAAACAAACTTTGTCCCAGTCGAAGTGCGACTCTGTGGTTTTATACTTCATGGCGTCGGCGTCCGGCAGCAGACTGCGAATCCTCTCCAGCAGAGTCAAACATTCCTCCTTCGACCAGTCATCTGCAGGTAAACACACACACCTGTCAGCTCCGGCGGTCAGGTGGGTCAGGTGGGTCTGGTGGGTCAGGTGAGTCCGGTGAGTCCGGTGGGTCCGGTGGGTTAGGTGGGACCGGTGGGTCCGGTGGGTCAGGTGGGTCAGGTGGGTCAGGTGGGTCCGGTGGGTCAGGTGGGTCCGGTGGGTCCGGTGGGTCAGGTGAGTCCGGTGAGTCCGGTGAGTCCGGTGGGTCCGGTGGGTCCGGTGGGTCAGGTGAGTCAGATGGGTCAGGTGAGTCCGGTGAGTCAGGTGAGTCAGATGGGTCAGATGGGTCAGATGGGTCAGATGGGTCAGGTGAGTCAGGTGGGTCAGGTGGGTCAGGTGGGTCCGGTGGGTCAGGTGAGTCCGGTGGGTCCGGTGGGTCAGGTGAGTCAGATGGGTCAGGTGAGTCCGGTGAGTCAGATGGGTCAGGTGAGTCAGGTGGGTCCGGTGGGTCAGGTGGGTCAGGTGAGTCCGTTGAGTCAGGTGGGTCAGGTGGGTCAGGTGAGTCCGTTGAGTCAGGTGGGTCAGGTGGGTCCGGTGAGTCCGTTGAGTCAGGTGAGTCAGGTGAGTCAGGTGGGTCAGATGGGTCAGGTGGGTCAGGTGAGTCCGTTGAGTCAGGTGGGTCAGGTGAGTCGCGACCAACCGCTCAGTGGTTACCTGGTTCAGTCTTGATCCTGGAGCTCTGAGCCACGGAGACGCTGCTGCTGCTGCCGTTCATCACGCAGCGACCGACGGAGGAGACTCCGCCCCCTCCTCTGCGCGCACACACACACACACACACACATTGAGTCAATGTCCACTTTATTAGGGACACCTGTACAAACTGATGTCTTCTCTGTCTGAGCGTTCAGCTGAACCACGTGGTTTTCATCAGCGGTTGCCATGGAGATCTGTTGTCATGTGACATCATCAGTTAAGTGTGATTACAGCTGAAAAACAGCTGGTTATTGAGAAACTTTAACGTGTGTAAAATGAATGTTATAATGTTACATAATAGACTACTCTATTATTCTTATTATTATTAGATAACATAAAACATTTTCCATTCTGACCACCGAGTTTTCTGAGCGACTGAAACTCCAGCTCCTGCCCGCCCTCAGCGCTCTGATCTCCGCCTGTCCTCACCCTGACTGACCGGCCGAGGCGACCCTTCCCTGGCTGTGATGCGTCCCCGCGGCCCGCTGACAAGGTCACGCTGATTATTGGGCGTTTAATTTCGGCTCCTCTGTGTACACGGTATCTTAGCTTCACCGTGGAAATGTCACTGGTCAGCAATGTTATGAATCAGATCGGGGCTGGTGTTGCGGAGCTCAGAGCATGTTGAACCCAGAGCAGGTCAGTCGGAGGGCAGGCTGGACGGGCTCCACCATGTTTCACCAAACTCCATAGAAAAATCTCTCACTTTAAGTCAACAGCGCTTATATGTAAATACACAGCTCATGTAACATATTCTCCCCGGTCTTTATGGGCAACTCGCCAACTCTGCATAAATCTAATACATCATGTAGCTTTCATTTTAGCTTTCAAACAGGTTTAAAAACCGGCTCTATTTCTAAATATGCCTCACCATAAATAGAGCCCGGAGGGCGGTAGAGAGCCGATGGATCGACTCTGCACAAGTAAAGAGTTTGTTCAAATAACCTGTTTGCGAGCCGAAATCACCCAGCAGTTCATGGGAATATTAATTTATCTTCTATAAGACAACTGGCTGCCGCGGTGTTTAATTTGGGGATTTCTAAATGGAGTTTGGAACGGAGACGTGTGCGTTCAGCGGTAACGCGAACTGAAATCAGCGGGCCGTCAGGCTCCAGCTGCCCCGGTAATGGCGTCCGTCCTCCGGCAGGAGTCACCACGTAGCTTCCGCTGGCACGCAGGGAGCTGCTGGAGACAACAAGCTAGCTGATCGGTTTTAGGTTAAACGTGTAAAACTGCGATTTCAACTGTAAAACAAACAGGAAATAAACGTAAAAGCTCAATTAAACTCAAACATTTGACACGTGCAGCAGATAATCGCATCATTTAGCAAAACTGCTTAAATAATAAAAATCGTCGACATCTGTGTGTTTGGTTGTAAAACGGGATTTAACAGGTGAAATATTTGCCTGGTGTGAATTATTTAATTGGCAAACTGCTGATTTTGATACTTGGGGAGCTGAGCGGTCTGGACGACTCGCTGCTGCCCCAGAAGCCTTCACTGCGAAGCCGCCATGAATGTTCTGGTGACTCGGGGACAAGCGACCAGAAAACACCATAAAATCTGTCTAAAATCACAACCAACTACTCACCTTCAGGTTGAGACGGAAATCCGGGTAAATACTGCACACCACTGTGGTCGTTTGGATAATTTCGAGACTTTCAAAGTGTGTTTTTTTCAGCCGTAAACCCCGGGGAGTCAGCTCGAAACGAATCCGACAAAAGGAGCGTCTAGTCCGGTATGAAACTCCGCCCAGCGCCGCAGGGGGAGGAACTCCGGGAGAAAACATGAGTACAAAGGCGGAGGATGAAACCAGAGACAGCGGCTGAAACAGCAGCCAGACCCGCTGAAACTAGTTTATATGTAGAATTAGCAGTTTTGTGTTATGTGCTGACACAAACATTCAGTCATTATGTAAAAACATAAACTGCGACAGCGTCCTTTTCTAGAGGTCTACCCTCCAGACTCGAACCTGGTCCGGGTCCAGATGCTGAAACCGGTGGGGAGACAGGGGACTGGGGCCCGGGGACCGGCCGCCACCAGAGATGCAGCCGGGGAGACGCGGAAGAGAAGCGGCTGGCCGGCTGCTCCGGGCTCCAAGGCGAAGAACCAAAGTGTGCAGAAAGTCATCCGGCCTGCGGCCCGCCCGGGTCTCCGTCCACGGCCCGCCCGGGTCTCCGTCCACGGCCCGCCGCGGTGCTAATCACCGGCTCGGAGACGGAAGTGTAACCTGCATCCTGCAGGACAGCAGCCCACAACCACATGGCATCCTGCCCGCTGAGGACGCTCCGTCTGCCGGGTGTGATCTCCCCGAGACACCGGTCCCTCCCACAGTGAACCGTGGAGCTAATCACTGATCAATCAATACACCCAGCTGTTCGATACACCTGGGGGGGAGGGGGGTTATTTATTAAATTAAAAAGTTCATTAATAACTGTGACTTAATTTTTTTTTGTCTTTGTGAACTTGGTGTCAAATTAATTAATAATTGATAAATAATAAAAACTATGTGTGTACCGCCTCCTGCTGGTCGGGATGATCAACTGTTTATCAGCATTAACACCCCTTAAAAAAAACCCTTAGAAAAATTAAACCCATTAAAACGCCTTAATTTGAAAAGTATACGTAATCTTCCTGTATATCTGTTTATATTCCTGTTTATTTGTATATACTCCTGTATATATGTTTATATTCCTGTTTATTTGTATATACTCCTGTATATCTGTTTGTATTCCTGTTTATTTGTTTATATTCCTGTTTATTTGTATAAGATGAACCTTTATTGATCCCCGTAGGGAAATTCAGTTTTACACTCTGTTGTTACAGTACACATACCTGCGTCAATGGAGAGATGTCAGAGTGATGGGGCTGCTCCTGACGAGCGCCCCGAGCAGTTGGGGGTTTGGTGCCTTGCTCAGGGGCACCTCGGCAGTGCCCAAGAGGTAAACTGGCACCTCTCCAGCAACCAGTCGGTCTTGGTCCATGGGGGACTTGAACCGGTGACCTCCACCTCCTAACCCAAGTCCTTATGGACTGAGCTACTGCCGCCCCCTCTAGATATACTCCTGTATATCTGTTTATATTCCTGTTTATTTGTATATACTCCTGTATATCTGTTTATATTCCTGTTTATTTGTATATACTCCTGTATATCTGTTTATATTCCTGTTTATTTGTATATACTCCTGTATATCTGTTTATATTCCTGTTTATTTGTATATACTCCTGTATATCTGTTTATATTCCTGTTTATTTGTATATACTCCTGTATATCTGTTTGTATTCCTGTTTATTTGTATATACTCCTGTATATCTGTTTATATTCCTGTTTATTTGTATATACTCCTGTATATCTGTTTGTATTCCTGTTTATTTGTATATACTCCTGTATATCTGTTTATATTCCTGTTTATTTGTATATACTCCTGTATATCTGTTTATATTCCTGTTTATTTGTATATACTCCTGTATATCTGTTTATGTTCCTGTTTATTTGTATATACTCCTGTATATCTGTTTGTATTCCTGTTTATTTGTATATACTCCTGTATATCTGTTTATATTCCTGTTTATTTGTATATACTCCTGTATATCTGTTTATATTCCTGTTTATTTGTATATACTCCTGTATATCTGTTTGTATTCCTGTTTATTTGTATATACTCCTGTATATCTGTTTGTATTCCTGTTTATTTGTATATACTCCTGTATATCTGTTTGTATTCCTGTTTATTTGTATATACTCCTGTATATCTGTTTATATTCCTGTTTATTTGTATATACTCCTGTATATCTGTTTATATTCCTGTTTATTTGTATATACTCCTGTATATCTGTTTGTATTCCTGTTTATTTGTATATACTCCTGTATATCTGTTTGTATTCCTGTTTATTTGTATATACTCCTGTATATCTGTTTATATTCCTGTTTATTTGTATATACTCCTGTATATCTGTTTATATTCCTGTTTATTTGTATATACTCCTGTATATCTGTTTATATTCCTGTTTATTTGTATATACTCCTGTATATCTGTTTGTATTCCTTTTTTTCCTGTTTATTTGTATATACTCCTGTATATCTGTTTATATTCCTGTTTATTTGTATATACTCCTGTATATCTGTTTGTATTCCTGTTTATTTGTATATACTCCTGTATATCTGTTTGTATTCCTGTTTATTTGTATATACTCCTGTATATCTGTTTATATTCCTGTTTATTTGTATATACTCCTGTATATCTGTTTGTATTCCTGTTTATTTGTATATACTCCTGTATATCTGTTTATATTCCTGTTTATTTGTATATACTCCTGTATATCTGTTTGTATTCCTGTTTATTTGTATATACTCCTGTATATCTGTTTGTATTCCTGTTTATTTGTATATACTCCTGTATATCTGTTTATATTCCTGTTTATTTGTATATACTCCTGTATATCTGTTTGTATTCCTGTTTATTTGTATATACTCCTGTATATCTGTTTGTATTCCTGTTTATTTGTATATACTCCTGTATATCTGTTTGTATTCCTGTTTATTTGTATATACTCCTGTATATCTGTTTGTATTCCTGTTTATTTGTATATACTCCTGTATATCTGTTTATATTCCTGTTTATTTGTATATACTCCTGTATATCTGTTTGTATTCCTGTTTATTTGTATATACTCCTGTATATCTGTTTGTATTCCTGTTTATTTGTATATACTCCTGTTTATCTGTTTGTATTCCTGTTTATTTGTATATACTCCTGTATATCTGTTTGTATTCCTGTTTATTTGTATATACTCCTGTATATCTGTTTGTATTCCTGTTTATTTGTATATACTCCTGTATATCTGTTTATATTCCTGTTTATTTGTATATACTCCTGTATATCTGTTTGTATTCCTGTTTATTTGTATATACTCCTGTATATCTGTTTGTATTCCTGTTTATTTGTATATACTCCTGTATATCTGTTTGTATTCCTGTTTATTTGTATATACTCCTGTATATCTGTTTATGTTGTATATCCTTTATATTTGTCTGTATTTTCCATATATTTTTATGTACACTTGGGTGTGGTAAATGTGCTGCTATAACGACCAAATTTCCCCACTGTGGGATTAATAAAGGTCTATTCTATTCTATCTATTCTGTTCTGTTGTGTTCTGTTCTAACACATTAAGTCGATTTTAAGGGCTTCAGGACGACGATACCTGAATGTGAAATATTTGACTAATTCATCAATGGTGAGTTTAAGGTGTTTTTCCAGAGATTCTAATTTAATTCTTATTTCATACATTTAATAGTTTAAGACTGAAACTGCAAACATTAACAAACCTGATGAGACAGACCTGAAATTTATGTTAGAATTTATGAGAACCTTTATCAAAATGTATATAATCACATAGAATCATATAATTACACACACATATATATATATATATATATATATATATATATATATATATATATATATATATATATATATATATATATATATATAACCCACCTGCTACACTTTACTTATTACTGTTTTACTTATCTTATTTTATTTCCATTTCCTTCATTGCACCTTCTCTTTTGCTAATATTCTATTCATCTGTACTGTTGTTGCTGCTGTTGTTGCTATGACACCCGAATTTCCCTCCGGGGATTAATAAAGGTTCATCTTATCTTATCTTAAGATATATGATAAGATTTATATTAATATTTATGATAAGATTGATATTAAGATTGATATTAAGATGTATGATAAGATTGATATTAAGATTGATATTAAGATGTATGATAAGATTGATATTAAGATTGATATTAAGATGTATGATAAGATTCATGATAATATAGATATTAAGATTTATATTAAGATGTATGATAAGATTTGTATTAAGATGTATGATAAGATAAAGTAGCTCATAATATTTGAGCAAGTAGTTTAAGTACTAAGTCCAAATATTAAACGACCTTTGTCGGCTCCGTGTTACCGTAAACACCCTAAAGGAGCCGCTCCGTGTTACCGTAAACACCCTAAAGGAGCCGCTTTCCTCCCCTAAGCCCTCCGTGTTACCGTAAACACACTAAAGGAGCGGCTCCGTGTTACCGTAAACACACTAAAGGAGCGGCTCCGTGTTACCGTAAACACCCTAAAGGAGCCGCTCCGTGTTACCGTAAACACCCTAAAGGAGCCGCTCCGTGTTACCGTAAACACCCTAAAGGAGCGGCTCCGTGTTACCGTAAACACCCTAAAGGAGCCGCTCCGTGTTACCGTAAACACACTAAAGGAGCGGCTCCGTGTTACCGTAAACACCCTAAAGGAGCGGCTCCGTGTTACCGTAAACACCCTAAAGGAGCCGCTCCGTGTTACCGTAAACACACTAAAGGAGCGGCTCCGTGTTACCGTAAACACCCTAAAGGAGCGGCTCCGTGTTACCGTAAACACCCTAAAGGAGCCGCTCCGTGTTACCGTAAACACCCTAAAGGAGCGGCTGGTTTCATCGCGGTGATTCTCTGACGTGTCTCTGATATTTGTACACATTTCTGTTTTTAATATCAAATCACGTGGATCTGATAAAATCTGCAGCAGGCGGCCGCAGGGCGTCACTGTCGCGTCACTACTGCGTCACTGGAGTCAGCACCACAGAAGAAGACGGAGCAGCAGAAGCAGGAAGTGTCGGGTCGGACCAGGTCGAACCAGGTTAGCCTGATTAGCCGGCAGGCTAACGCTGTCTGATATGACGTTTCTAAGCTGAACTGTGAGTTAATGTTTCCTTTTCTTCATGTGCGCGCGCTCCCACGCTGTTTGTAGTTTGATTAATGACGTGGAACTGACGCTGAGAGCTGTTAGCATGTAGCTTAGCCAACATCCTGTCCGGCTGTTAGCAGTTAGCTCAGAGTTTTAGCAGGACAGTATGTTGATTAATAGCAGCAGGTTACAGCTGGTCAGGTGACCCGCAGGTAACGAACACCTGGATGGAGGAGCAGAGTTCTCCATCTAATGAAACGAGTACTAAAGGTACTAATACTACACCGTAAAACAAGTCCTGCATTCAAAATGTTGCTACAGTACATGTACAGAAGTATAATCTGGAAAATGTACTAAAAGTATAAAAGTAAATGTTGACATCTACAGTCCCCTCCTAAACTCCTGGACCAGTGAACCAGCTCCTTTACTTCTGCTGAACACTGACACATTTGGGTTTGACACCACCAGATGAATCTGAGACCAGAGATCAGGATTTCAGCTTCTATTCAGGTATTTACATCTAGATCTGATCCACTACTCAGCAGATAGCACCGTTTGTAACAAAACATTTTACGGTGATCCACAGTCCAGGATCAGATCGACTTCAGATAGATTACAGTCAATAATACTTCATTCAGGGGGCAGCAGTAGCTCAGTCCGTAAGGACTTGGGTTAGGACGCGGAGGTCACCGGTTCAAGTCCCCCATGGACCAAGACCAACTGGTTGCTGGAGAGGTGCCAGTTTACCTCTTGGGCACTGCCGAGGTGCCCCTGAGCAAGGCACCAAACCCCCAACTGCTCTGGGCGCTTGTCAGGAGCAGCCCCCTCACTCTGACATCTCTCCATTGATGCATGTATATGTACTGTGTGAAATTAACAACAGAGAGTAAAACTGAATTTCCCCACTGTGGGACTAATAAAGGAATATCTTTCTTTCTTTCTATTTAGTTGTAATAACTGCATCAAGCCTCTGACACCACCAAACCTTTACGTTCTTCTTCTGTGGTGCTTTCCAGTCTTTTTCCACAGCCTCTTTCAGTAGCTGTTTGTTCAGCAGGTAAAATGCTGATCAACAGGGTTCCAGTCTGCAGGTGGACTGGTCCAGTCTAAAACCTTCCTCTTCTTCCCCTGATGAACTCCTTGGTGTTCTCAGGGGGTTTTGGCTTGTTGTCTGGCTGCATGATGAAGGATCTCCTGATCAGTTTGGTTCATCTCTCTTTAAACTGTCACTAAACTAAATGTTTCTGTAGACCTCTGAGTTCATGTAACTGTTGCCATCATGTGTTCCATCATCAATAAAGATAATTGATCCATCCCAGAAGAAGCCGTGCAGCCCGACCAGGACATTACCTCCACCGGGTTTCACAGATGAGCTGCTGATCCTTTCTTTCTCCATCACTCTGGTAAAGGTTCATCTTTGTCTTGTCGGTCCGGAAAACTTTGTCCCAGAACTTTTGAGCAAACCCAAATGTTTTCAGTGTTCTGCAGAAATAAAGAAATTGGCCTCACTGGTCCAGGAGTTTAGGAGGGGATTGTATACATCATTATTATTGGTGCAGTTAGTGAATGAATCAGGCTTTTACTGATAACACTACTTTCTGACGCTAACTCCACAGCACAGTATTACACGCTGACTGCACAGTGTGTAGTACACTGAAACTGTACAGCATGTAGTACATACCAGCTCTGTACGTATGTCTAAGTTAAATTGCTCATTGTGTGTAAAACAGGTGAAATGACCCTGTAAACCTGCAATAAGGTGTTGATGCCCCGCCCCCTGTGTGCAGGTGTGTAACCTGTGTTGACCTCAGCAGGCGTTGCCGTGGGCGATGGCTCTGATTGAAGGTGTAGGAGACGAGGTGACACTGCTGTTTGGCTCTCTGCTGCTCCTCCTGGTGCTGCTATTCGCCTGGATCTCCACCCGAACCTCCGAGCCCCCAGAACACCTGTTCACCTCCACAGGCCCCGCCCCCTCACTGGGGATCAGCCCCGCCCACCAGGGCACGCCCCCCTACTCCACCAACACAACCAACTCTTCATCCTCTTCCTCCTCACCCTCCAGCTCTGTGAGTGACAGCTCTCTGACAGGAGCTCCGCCCACTAACACCTCCACCCAGGGGGAGAAGGGGGAGGGAGAAGGGGCAAGAAGTGAGGGGAGGGGCCAAGCTGGAGGAGGAGATGGTATCAGGAGCAGAGGAGGAGCAGGAGGAGGAGGAGGAGCAGAAGGAGCAGGAGGAGGAGAGTCTTCATCGTCTCAGAGGAACATGGTGGTCAGACTGAAGTTTCTGAATGACACTGAGAGAACAGCTCAGGTTAAACCACAGGACACTATCGGATACATCAAACGGTAACTACTACTAAGTACTACATCACTATTGAGTCACTACTACACTATTGAGTCTCTACTACATCACTGTTGAATCACTACTACATCACTGTTGAATCATTACTACATCACTATTGAGTCACTACTACACTATTGAGTCTCTACTACATCACTGTTGAATCACTACTACATCACTGTTGAATCACAACTACATCACTGTTGAATCACTACTACATCACTATTGAGTCACTACTACATCACTGTTGAATCACTACTACGGCACTACTGAATCACTACTGCCATCATTACTACAGTGTTACAAAATCACTCCTACATCACGACTGAATCACTACTGTCATTACTACTGCAGAACTACTGCCATCAATACGACAGCACTACTTCCATTACTACTACAGCATGACTACATCACTATTATAGCACAACTGGTATCACTATAACAGCACTATAACATCATTACTACAGCACTACAACATCACTACTGCAGCACTACTGCTATCACTACTACAGTACTACAGCCATCACTACTACAGCACTACAACATCGCTACTGCAGCACTACTGCCATCACTACTACAGCATCACTACTACAACACGATATCACTACTACAGCACAACAACATCACTACTACAGCACTACAGCATCACTACTACAGCACTATGACATCATTACGACAGCACTACGACATCACTACTGCAGCACTACAGTCATCACTACTGCAGCACTACAGTCATCACTACTGCAGCACTACAACAGCACTACAGCCATCACTACTACAGCACTACAGCCATCACTACTACAGCACTACGCCATCACTACTACAGCACTACGACATCACTACAGCATCACTACTACAGCACTACAACATCACTACTACAGCACGACATCACTACTACAGCACGACATCACTACTACAGCACTACGACATCACTCATACAGCACTACGACATCACTACTAAAGCACAACGACATCACTACTACAGCACTACGACATCACTACTACAGCACTACGACATCACTATTACAGCACTACGACATCACTAATACAGCACAACAACATCACTACAGCACTACGACATCACTACTAGAGCACTACAGCGTCACTACTACAGCACTACAGTATCACCACAACGACATCACTAATACAGCACTACGACATCACGACTACAGCACAATGCTATCACTACTAAAGCACAACGACATCACTATTACAGCACTACGACATCACTACTACAGCACAACGACATCACTACTACAGCACTACAGCATCACTACTACAGCACTACAGCATTACTACTACAGCACAACGACATCACTACTACAGCACAACAACATCACTACTGCAGCACTACTACAGCACAACGACATCACTACTACAGCACAACAACATCACTACTGCAGCACTACTACAGCACAACGACATCACTACTACAGCACTACGACATCACTACAGCATCATTACTACAGCACAACGACATCACTACTACAGCATCACTACTACAGCACAACGACATCACTTCAGCATCACTACTACAGTACTATGACATCACTACTACAGCACGACGGCATCACTACTAGAGCATGACATCACTACTACAGCACAACGACATTACTACTACATCACTGCTACAGCACTACTACAGCACTACGACATCACTACTACAACACCACGACATCACTGCTACAGCACAATGGCATCATTACTACAGCACTACGACATCACTACAGCATCACTACTACATCACTACTACAGCACTACAACATCACTACTCCAGCACTACGGCATCACTACTAGAGCACGACATCACTACTACAGCACTACGACATCACTACTACAGCACAACGACATCACTACGGCATCACTACGACATCACTACGGCATCACTACTACAGCACAACGACATTACTACTACAGCACTACGACATCACTACTACAGCACTACAACATCACTGCTACAGCACAACGACATCACTACTACAGCACTACGGCATCACGTCTACAGAATGACATCACTACTACAGCACTGCGGCATCACTACTACAGCACAACGACATCACTACTACAGCACTACGGCATAACTACTACAGCACAACGGCATCGCTACTAAAGCACAACTGCATCACTGCGATGTCACTACATCACTACTACAGCACTACGACATCACTACTACAGCACTACATCATACTACAGCACAACGACATCACTACTACAGCATCACCACTACAGTGCGACATCACTACTACTGCACTATGACATCACTAATACAGCACAACGACATCACTACTACAGCACTACAACATCACTACTACAGCACTACAGCATCACTACTACAGCACTACGACATCACTACTACAGCACCACGACATCACTACTACAGCACAACGACATCACTACTATAGCACTACGACATCACTACTACAGCACAACGACATCAGTGCTACAGCACTACAGCCATCACTACTACAGCACGACAGCCATCACTACTACAGTACTACAGCATCACCACTACAGCACGACATCACTTCTACAGCATTACTACTACAGCACTACAACCTCACAACTACAGCACTACGACATCACTACTACAGCACTACAACATCACTACTACAGCACTACAGCATCACTACTACAGTACTACGACATCACTACTACAGCACCACAACATCACTACTACAGCACCACGACATCACTACTACAGCACAACAACATCAGTACTACAGCACTATGACATCAGTACTACAGCACAATGACATCACTACTACAGCACTATGACATCAGTACTACAGCACTATGACATCAGTACTACAGCACAATGACATCACTACTACAGCACAACGACATCAGTACTACAGCACTATGACATTAGTACTACAGCACAATGACATCACTACTGCCATTACTATGACAGCACTGTTGCAGGTGGATGGGGCTGAGTGTTGTGACTGGTTTTGACTTTTGACCTCTGCCCTTTCAGGACGTACTTTGCTGGTCAGGAGCAGCAGGTCCGGTTGATCTATCAGGGTCAGCTATTGCAGGACGATGCTCAGACTTTGGCCTCTCTGAACCTGGTCCATAACTGTGTCCTGCACTGTCACATCTCTCAGCACGCCAGCCGGGGGGCGGCAGGGGGGCCGCGGCCCACCGATCAGGTGCAGGTGGCTCTGAACGTGGGCAGCCTGATGGTCCCCCTGCTGGTCCTCATGCTGTCGGTGCTGTGGTACTGTCAGATCCAGTACCGGCAGTTCTTCACCGCCCCGGCCACTGCCTCGCTGGTTGGCGTCACCATCTTCCTCAGCCTGGTGGCCTTCGGAGTCTACCGCCGCTAGCTGCTTTCTGACTGGCTGCTGCCTCTGTCAGTGTGATGATGTCAGCAGGTGGGGCGGTGTTCTTTCTGTGACCTCTGACCTCAGAAGCGGCCGGGACTCGAATAGATGCTTATAGTTAATGTGTTTTTGTTTTTTGTTGCCATGGAGATGAGTGTTAATGAGGACGTTAATTTTAATTTGTTTTTTAGATCACGTATCTCTGTAGGGTTCTCATCATCGTGCCTCTTTTACTTTCTGGTTTCTCTGGTTCCTTCTGGTCCTAAAGGTGTCAGAGCAGCACCAGACTGTAGACCCGACCAGACTGTAGACCCGACCAGACTGTAGACCGGACCTGTCACCAGACTGTAGACCGGACCTGACTGTAGACCAGACCCGTCACCAGACTGTGGACTGGATCAGACTGTAGACCCGACCAGACTGTAGACCGGACCCGTCACCAGACTGTAGACCGGACCAGACTGTAGACCGGACCAGACTGTAGACCGGACCCGTCACCAGACTGTAGACCTGACCAGACTGTAGACCTTACCCGTCACCAGACTGTGGGCCGGACCCGTCACCAGACTGTAGACCGGACCTGTCACCAGACTGTGGACCGGACCCGTCTGGATGTCTGTCTGCTGGATGGAGCAGCTTTTGTGTCAATTATAGCTTTTGAAGAGAAAGAAATTCTATTAAATCATTTATTTATCTTGTTGTGGTTCTTTGTGTCTCTGAAGAAGATGCTGACTGCACAGATCACATCCAACACAGATCACATTAGACAGAGGTTGAACATCTGGATTCAAATATTTAGTCTAACACCAGTCAGTTCCTCTTCAGGGAGCCTTAATGGTCCCAGTTTAACACCAGTCAGTTCCTCTTCAGGGAGCCTTAATGGTCCCAGTTTAACACCAGTCAGTTCCTCTTCAGGGAGCCTTAATGGTCCCAGTTTAACACCAGTCAGTTCCTCTTCAGGGACCCTTAATGGTCCCAGTTTAACACCAGTCAGTTCCTCTTCAGTAACAGGCGTTGGTGGTATAGTGGTTAGCATAGCTGCCTTCCAAGCAGTTGACCCGGGTTCGATTCCCGGCCAACGCATTGTTTTTGGGGGCGGCAGTAGCTCAGTCTGTAGGGAGTTGGTCTGTAGGGAGTTGGCTTGGGAACCGGAGGGTCACCGGTTCAAGTCCCGACATGGACCCGACATGGACCAAAAACTGAGTGTGAACTGGTTGCTGGAGAGGTGCCAGTTTACCTCTTGGGCACTGCCGAGGTGCCCCTGAGCAAGGCACCAAACCCCCAACTGCTCGGGGCGCTTGTCTGGAGCAGCCCCCTCACTCTGACACCTCTCCATTAATGCATGTATGTGTGTTTCAGGTCTGCATGTATGAGTTAAACAGAGTGTAAATTGAATTTCCCCACTGTGGGACTAATAAAGGTAGATCTTCTTCTTCTTCTTCTTCAGGGAGCCTTAATGGTCCCAGTTTAACACCAGTCAGTTCCTCTTCAGGGACCCTTAATGGTCCCAGTTTAACACCAGTCAGTTCCTCTTCAAGGAACCTTAATGGTCCCAGTTTAACACCAGTCAGTTCCTCTTCAAGGAACCTTAATGGTCCCAGTTTAACACCAGTCAGTTCCTCTTCAGGGACCCTTAATGGTCCCAGTTTAACACCAGTCAGTTCCTCTTCAGGGACCCTTAATGGTCCCAGTTTAACACCAACAGGGAATGGTTTCACAGGTGGAGGCTCTACTGGTCCTTCCTGACTGGTTCTTCTCCAGTTCTGGTTCTGATAGTGTCCCTGTCATGACTTGTAGCATGAGGTGGTCCCTGCAGCCCAGTCAGGTTGATGCAGGTAGTCCAGATCCTCCAGGATGGATCATCCATACTTGAGGTCTCTAGAAGGTTTGCTGTGTCTCCCAGCTCAGTCTCAAGAGCCTGGAGGAGACACCAGGAGGGCCGGACGGGACCGTAGAAGGGCATCAACCCAACAGCAGGACCAGCATCTGCTCCTTTGTACCAGGAGGACCAGGAGGAGCACTGCCAGAGCCCTACAACATGACCTCCAGCAGGCTACTGGTGTGGATGTTTCAGACCAAACTGTCAGAAACAGACTCCATGAGGGTGGCATGAGGGCCCGACGTTCTCTAGTGGAACCTGGTCCCACAGCCCATCACCATGCAGCTCCACCTGTATTCACCAGAGAACACTAGAACTGGCAGGTCCACCATTGGTACCCCATTCAGGTTCACACTGAGCACATGTGACAGGTGTGCAAGATTCTGGAGACACTGTGGTGAACGTTATGCCGCCTGTAACATCATCCAGCAGGACCGGTTTGGAGGTGGGTTAGTGATGGTCTGGGGAGGCAGATCCTTGGAGGGTTCCAGAAAACCTCGAGCATAGTCATGCCGTAGCCAACGGTACCCTGACTGCTGTTAGGTACCAGGATGAAATCCACAGATCAACTGTCAGATCTGACCCTGGTGCACCGGGTCCTGGGCTCCTCCTGGTCCGGGACTATGCCCATCCTCGTGTCCAGAGTGTGTAGGCACATCCTGGATGATGATGCCATTGATACCATTGACTAGCCCTCATGTTCCCCTGAGCTAAATCCAGCCGAGCACCTATAGGACGTTATACATCGTACATCCGACACCTCCAAGTACCGCCACAGACTGTCCAGGATCTCCCCGAAGCCCTGATCCAGGTCTGGAAGGAGATCCCCTAGGACCCCATCCTCCCACTCATCAGGACCAGATGCTGTAGGGAGTTCATACAGGCAGGCGGGGGCTGTGGGTTGATTTCAGTGTTTGATTCTCGGTGTGATTCTGAATCCAGACCAGGTTTCTAGTGACTGTTGTTCATCAAGATTTGATGTGTGATTTAAGTGTTCCCTTCCTTTGTTTGAGCAGTGTGTACGTATGTATATGTGTATATATGTATGTATGTACAGTATATGTATGTATGTATATATATATATATATATATTGTGTGTGTGTGTGTGTATATAATTTATTTTATTTTTTCTGGTTTTCTGTTGGTAAGGCAGTACACTCTTCTGTGAACTGTAAACCTGTACTATTGTTATATGATTATATGTATTATATGGCAGATTGTTTATTACCTGTGTGTGATCGTAGTATTTCGATTTTGTGGACAGTCTGTTAAAAGCACAATAAAAACTGTCTAGTAAAAACCGAAGAAGAAGAAGTGCAGAGGAAGGATGTTTAAAGACTGTCTGATCGGGTTATTTAGAATGGATTCTTCACAGAGCTGAAATCCAGAAACGGAAGCCACCATTGTTGTAGTCCTCACAAGATTCACAACTACAGATTTTCGCATAAATTATGAATATAAAAGGGGACCTACAGTCCACGCGGAGGCAGTAACGGGCATGTGATATCACCGAAGAAGAAGAAGACACTGTGATTGGATGCTGGGTGGAAGAAGACGCTGTGATTGGATGCTGGGTGGAAGAAGACGCTGTGATTGGATGCTGGGTCGCAGAAGACGCTGTGATTGGATGCTGGGTCGGAGAAGACGCTGTGATTGGATGCTGGGTTCTATAAGGACAACATGGCGCTGCCCGGGCAGCCGGCGTGCTCGTAACCGTGGACAGTGTCGCTCTTCGGGCTTCATGGAGCCGCAGCGAGCCGCCTGCTGGCGGCTGGCTTTCACGTAAGCAGCAGGGTGTAACTCCGGACTCTGGTCCCGGTGGACCCGTCTACGGTAAGACGCGTCTCAACACGGACAAAGAGGATGGAAGACTGCGTCTGTTTGGCGGGAACCCTGGTTCAGATGGCGGCCTGGATCTAGCAGTAACGCTGAAGTTTAATGAACTGGTGTGGCTTCCTTTGTTGTCCTCCTGAGGATGAATACTCCTGACAGCTGAAGTACTCTTTCACTCAAGTTTAAGTACTAGTAGTATTACAGTGTAGAAATAGTTGTAACAAATTATCAGCGTCAAAATGTACTGAAAGGACCAATAAATGCAGAATATCATGTTATTTTATTATTCTATTTTAATGGTGATTGATATTGAATATGAATATTGAAATAATTCTACCGTTTGTAATTGTACAGCTTCAACATGAATCAGAGTCCTGAGGTGGACCTGACCTGGACCAGGACCTGTGTGATCTGACTGTGACTTCCCCCGAGTTTCATTTGGCTGACAATCAAAGGTAAGACCCCCCCAACAGGGCACCATCCTTACCAGCTCTTAGTCCAGACTGTGGTCCAGGTGTTCTGGTCCAGGTCTTTCTAACTGGAGGTGATGAATCAAAAGGCCGATTGAAACCCCCCTCCGCAGTCTGTTCACAGAGAGGGGGTTGACGTGACAAAACTGACCTGAAGCATATTCTGATCCAGGGTCAGGGTCCAGAGGGTTTACCTGTCTGGTAGGAGAGTCTCCTTATGTTGATTTCCTCTGCTCTCTGATTGGCTCTGACAGAATGACCTCTGGGACCCTGTGAGACCGGAGCTGTGATGAAATCCGTGGGGTCAGACCTCCAACATGGCGGTGAGTGATGTCACAACTAAACCTCACCTGTGTGATGTCACAGTGGGCGGGGTTATGTGCTGCTGGGAGATGATGTGAACAAAAGGCCGAATTGTAGCCCCCCCCCCAGGCAGAGTGTTCTCAGGGTGGGGCGCCATGACAAAGACTGACCGAAGCGTTCTCTGATCCCGCAGCGCTAATCCTAACCTTAACTCTAACCTTAACTCTAACCTTAACTCTAACCTTAACTCTAACCTTGACTCTAACCCTTGACTCTAACCCTTGACTCTAACCCTTAACTCTAACCCTTAACTCTAACCCTAACCCTTAACTCTAACCCTAACCCCACTCTAACCTTAACTCTAACTCTAACCCTTAACTCTAACTCTAACTCTAACCCTAACCCTCTCTCTGTCTGTCTGTTTCTCTCTCCCTCTCCCTCTCTCTCCCTCTCCCTCTCTGTCTGTCTGTCTGTCTCTCTCTCTCTGTCTCCCTCTCTCTCTCTGTCTGTCTGTCTGTCTGTCTGTCTCTCTCTCTCTCTCTCTCTCTGTCTCCCTCTCTCTGTCTCTCCCTCCATCAGTTAACCATCATGTGATCATGTCATTTCTCAAATGTGTTAATACTGATGATGATGATGGTGACTCGGTGTTAATACTGACTGATGATGATGATGGTGACTCGGTGTTAATACTGACTGATGATGATGATGGTGACTCGGTGTTAATACTGACTGATGATGATGATGGTGACTCGGTGTTAATACTGACTGATGATGATGATGGTGACTCGGTGTTAATACTGACTGATGATGATGATGGTGACTCGGTGTTAATACTGACTGATGATGATGATGGTGACTCGGTGTTAATACTGACTGATGATGATGATGGTGACTCGGTGTTAATACTGATG
>CAMQGK010000485.1:9022500-9042500 GCA_947000775.1 Pterois miles | reverse complement strand
ACTGACTGATGATGATGATGGTGACTCGGTGTTAATACTGACTGATGATGATGATGGTGACTCGGTGTTAATACTGACTGATGATGATGATGATGATGGTGACTCGGTGTTAATACTGACTGATGATGATGATGATGGTGACTCGGTGTTAATACTGACTGATGATGATGATGGTGACTCGGTGTTAATACTGATGATGATGATGATGATGGTGACTCGGTGTTAATACTGATGATGATGATGATGATGATGGTGACTCGGTGTTAATACTGACTGATGATGATGATGATGGTGACTCGGTGTTAATACTGACTGATGATGATGGGTGACTCGGTGTTAATACTGACTGATGATGATGATGGTGACTCGGTGTTAATACTGACTGATGATGATGATGGTGACTCGGTGTTAATACTGACTGATGATGATGGTGGTGACTCGGTGTTAATACTGACTGATGATGATGATGATGATGGTGACTCGGTGTTAATACTGATGATGATGATGATGGTGGTGACTCGGTGTTAATACTGATGATGATGATGATGGTGACTCGGTGTTAATACTGATGATGATGATGATGATGATGGTGACTCGGTGTTAATACTGATGATGATGATGATGATGGGTGACTCGGTGTTAATACTGATGATGATGATGATGATGGTGACTCGGTGTTAATACTGACTGATGATGATGATGGTGGTGACTCGGTGTTAATACTGATGATGATGATGATGTGGTGACTCGGTGTTAATACTGATGATGATGATGATGATGATGATGGTGACTCGGTGTTAATACTGATGATGATGATGATGATGGTGACTCGGTGTTAATACTGATGATGATGATGGTGACTCGGTGTTAATACTGATGATGATGATGATGATGGTGACTCGGTGTTAATACTGACTGATGATGATGATGGTGACTCGGTGTTAATACTGACTGATGATGATGGTGGTGACTCGGTGTTAATACTGATGATGATGATGGTGACTCGGTGTTAATACTGATGATGATGATGATGATGGTGACTCGGTGTTCTCACCGCCTGGATTTTCTCTGTCATGTTTAGTGTTGGATCTTCATCGTGGTTCGCCGGTTTTGCCGCTGCTGGCCGACCTGAACGGGAAGTCCAGCTGACGTCTGACCATCAAGCTGGTCCTCAATCTGAGTACTGACAAAGTACTCGCCTCTAATACTACAGTGTACAACAGTACAACAACTGATATGATGAAGCTGATGGAACGTCAATAAAACACAAGAACTACATTTTTGTTTCTACATTTGTTTAAACTTGAATTTTTTAATGTCTGTTAATGTGCATTAATATGCTGTATTTGTACACGATGTGTAAACAGCTGGGTCGGACATCGGGCCGATGCCGACTCAAACAGCTGGGTCGGACGTCGGGCCGATGCCGACTCAAACAGCTGGGTCGGACATCGGGCCGATGCCGACTCAAACAGCTGGGTCGGACGTCGGGCCGATGCCGACTCATACAGCTGGGTCGGACGTCGGGCCGATGCCGACTCAAACAGCTGGGTCGGACGTCGGGCCGATGCCGACTCCAACAGCTGGATCTGATCTATTCTATGTACATTATTATCTGCAATTTGAATTCCTGGTTAACTTTTCACCAACATGTTTCTGATTCTTGTGAGTTTTGTTGTCGTTGTCTGATTTATTATTAATTATTATTAGTAAATTCACTAAGTTTCTGTGTAGATGTTTAGTAAAGTGATGTTTAGGTCCAGCCTGATGATCCGGTCACAGTGAGACTACAGCTGATTCATTCTGATCCAGTGTCAGCCAGGTACTGACATCGGTATCAGGACTGAACTAGTGGGATCGGTGCGTTTCTAGATGTCATCACCTTTCCATCAGTAGTGTCAGTGTTGGACTCTGGACTCTGGGCTCTGGACTCTGGGCTCTGGACTCTGGGCTCTGGGACCAGCTGAGTTACTGTAGCTTCTGTAATATTAGTAGAATCCGCTGACATCATGGATAAACTCCTGTTCACAGATGAATAGCATGCTGATATCTAATATTGGTGACCTGGTCTGGGGTCTAGTTGCCCCAACCAGGATCTTGTGGCTACAGCATGATACCCAGCTCCTTCTCCCAGCCAGGCCTGATGTCAGGCCTTTTGTGTTCAGTTGGTGTAGCGATGGAGGCGGAGCAGCCATCGGTCCTCCACCTCCATCCAGTCAACAGGAGAATACAACCGAAGGACCTCGGACCACCGGACGCCCACAGGTCTCCTGTCAGGGTCCACCCGTCCAGGTCGGCGGCTCCGCTGCTGTGTGACCGGTGGTTGCTGCCCCCCTACAGACGGCTCATCCAGCCCAGTGGAACAGACAGCATGGAAATACTCGAGTAAAGTACAAGTACTTCAAAGTTGTACTGAAGTATGCACTTGGTTAGATTCCAGCAGCCTGTTGAAACTTACATTATTTACATTTTATTTCTATTATTTTTCTATTATTTCTATTTGTCAGGGTGTACATTTTATTATCATTTAATTATGTATGTAAATATTCTCATTTCAGTCCCCACAATATAAAAAAATCATTTTAAAAGTATTATTATCACAGAAATCCTCAAATGAGAGTAGTTTAAATGCTCAGGCCGGATGTTGTTCTCCCTCCACTCAAACTATATCATTATTATTATAATTACTATTACTATATTTCAAATAATAATAAATTAAACATATGAATCGTCCGACGCTCCGTTTGTTGGGAGGTTGAACTTTTCCCCGGAAGTGGCCTCCTGCCGCAGAACAAGAAGAAGTTACTGCGGTTAGCTCAACAGTCCACTTCATTAACGGAACCGGACCGGATCAGCAGCTGGACCGGCGGGATGGAGACCGACACGGCTGCACCGGTAAACACACCGACACCTCTGCTGTTCTCCACCCGGAGAGTCTCAGAACGGAGCGGTTAGTGGAGCTAAGCTAACGGAGCTATCTGGATGTGGGGGGTGGAAACCTGCCGCCAAACTCCGTTCAGAAAACACAGCAGTGAAAGACAGGCGGCCAGTCCTCCCGCCGCTCACACCACCCGGCAGAGAGATGAATACAATCTATTATTACTGTGCTGTGGTCCATTCGGCCTCAACCGAACACACCTCTGCTCCAGTGAAACGCTAGAACCGGTACCGGGACGAGCTAAAGTATGAGGACTAACGGTCTGAATG
This sequence comes from Pterois miles, assembly GCA_947000775.1. Classification (NCBI taxonomy): domain Eukaryota; kingdom Metazoa; phylum Chordata; class Actinopteri; order Perciformes; family Scorpaenidae; genus Pterois; species Pterois miles. The sequence continues at coordinate 9,039,293 of CAMQGK010000485.1, read as the reverse complement.
ACTGGTGTCCGAATTAAAGAAGCACGTTCATCCATCTGCTCTGATCCGACTGACTGTCTGTCTGTCTGTCTGACTGACTGACTGACTGTCTAACTGTCTGTCTGACTGACTGTCTGTCTGTCTGACTGTCTGTCTGTCTGTCTGTCTGACTGACTGTCTAACTGTCTGTCTGTCTGACTGACTGATTGTCTGTCTGATTGACTGACTGACTGACTGTCTAACTGTCTGTCTGTCTGACTGACTGTCTGTCTGACGGTCTGACTGACTGACTGTCTAGCTGTCTGACTGACTGACTGACTGATTGACTGACTGACTGACTGACTGTCTAACTGTCTGTCTGACTGACTGTCTGTCTGACTGACTGTCTGTGTCTCTGTGGCTGAACACAGAAAAACAAAACGCACGGATTTTGAATGGAGTTTGGTTGAGGCTCCGTCTCTGCTGTGGATTTGGCGTGTTGATGTAGCTGTGAAGTGAGCTGGTGTAATGTGGACAACTTTACTGTAGTAATAGTACTAGTACCACACTGTAGAAATACTCTGTTTGAGTAACAGTACTAATGCTACACCGTACCATCAAAATAGTTTCACATTCATTTTCTGGCAATGGATTAATGGCCTAAATGAGTACTGTTCACGTAGTCTCATGTTCAGATTGTTCACGTAGTCTCATGTTCAGATTGTTCACGTAGTCTCGTGTTCAGATTGTTCACATGGTCTCATGTTCAGATTGTTCACATGGTCTCATGTTCAGATTGTTCACATGGTCTCGTGTTCAGATTGTTCACATGGTCTTGTGTTCAGATTGTTCACATGGTCTCATGTTCAGATTGTTCACATGGTCTCATGTTCAGATTGTTCACGTGGTCTCGTGTTCAGATTGTTCACATGGTCTTGTGTTCCTTCTTCAGATTGTTCACATGGTCTCGTGTTCAGATTGTTCACATGGTCTCGTGTTCAGATTGTTCACATGGTCTCGTGTTCAGATTGTTCACGTGGTCTCGTGTTCAGATTGTTCACATGGTCTCGTGTTCAGATTGTTCACATGGTCTCGTGTTCAGATTGTTCACGTTGTCACGTGGTCTCTTGTGCTCAGATTGTCCACGTGGTCTTGTGCTCAGATTGTCCACGTGGTCTCTTGTTCTGATTGTCCACGTGGTCTTGTGCTCAGAGTGTCCACGTGGTCTCTTGTTCTGATTGTCCACGTGGTCTCGTGTTCAGATTGTTCACGTTGTCATGTGGTCTCATGTTCAGATTGTTCACGTGGTCTTGTGCTCAGATTGTCCACGTGATCTCGTGTTCAGATTGTTCACGTGGTCTTGTGCTCAGATTGTTCACGTGGTCTCATGGTCGGATTGTCCACGTGGTCTCGTGTTCAGATTGTCCACGTGGTCTTGTGTTCAGATTGTTCACGTGGTCTCGTGTTCAGATTGTTCACGTGGTCTTGTGCTCAGATTGTCCACGTGATCTCGTGTTCAGATTGTTCACGTGGTCTCGTGTTCAGATTGTTCACGTGGTCTCGTGTTCAGATTGTCCACGTGGTCTCTTGTTCAGATTGTCCACGTGGTCTCGTGCTCAGATTGTCCACGTGGTCTCATGGTCGGATTGTCCACGTGGTCTCGTGTTCAGATTGTTCACGTGGTCTCTTGTTCAGATTGTCCACGTGGTCTCGTGCTCAGATTGTCCACGTGGTCTCGTGTTCAGATTGTTCACATGGTCTCGTGTTCAGATTGTCCACGTGGTCTCGTGGTCGGATTGTCCTGTGTCGACATTGCTCTGTGAAGGTCACTCTTTGTTGGTCAGACTGACTCAAATCAAACTTTGTAATTTCAGGACGCTCAGATCAAGATGGAGCCAGACTGTGACATGGAGATCCAGTCGTATCCCGTTCTCAGGAAGCTGTCCGTCAAACTGACCGACTGCAGGCTGTGGCTGGAGGGGCGGGACTTCCTGTTTCTTGGTAAAAATGTAGTCATTTATTAGTGATATTTTTTTCTGACCATGAATCCTCAGTAACTGTTAACAGACAGGATTAAAATGTCGGCTCCATTTTAGAATCCATTAAAAACAACAAACAAAAAGTATCTGGTCTACTGGTGTACTGGTCTACTGGTCTACTGGTGTACTGGTCTACTGGTGTACTGGTCTACTGGTGTACTGATCTACTGGTTTACTGGTGTAGTAGTAGCTGACCTGTGACCTCTCCATCCTACAGACGATCACCCTCAGCTGTGTCGCCATAAGCTGAGGCGGCACCACCCGACCAATACCGGCAGAAAGATGGTCTACTGCTCCGAGTGTAACAAAGGCTTCTACAAACAGACTCACTTGGAGGCCCACCGGAGGACCCACCGAGGACAGAGACCCAACGAGTGCTGGCAGTGCGGGAAGACCTACCCGACACTGATGAGCCTCGTGGTCCACCAGCAGATCCACGACCGCAATGAGCCCTACCGCTGCTCATACTGCAACAAGAGCTTCGCCCTGAAAAGGGACTGGAAGACCCACCACCGCACACACTCTGGGACCAAACCCTTCAAGTGCTGGTTCTGCGGAGACGGTTTCAGTGAGCAGGATGAGCTCACCGACCATCTGGAGGTGCACAAAGGTGAGAAGTGCTACCACTGCAAACTCTGTGACAAGATGTTCGTCTCCTACCAGGGCTTCAACTTCCACCGCCGGTCGCACAGGAACAAGGAGCTCCTGCCCTGCATGAAGTGTAAGAAGAGCTTCAGCAACCCTCAGAGCCTGAAGCTCCACCAGGTGACCCATTCCAACAAGAAGCCTCATAAGTGTCCCACCTGCGGCAAAGGCTTCAAGTTGCTGAGTGGCATGCGTGTCCACCAGAGGACCCATGAGGACCTGAAGGACTACCACTGCACAGAGTGTGACAAGTGTTTCTCTAGCCTGCAGGGTTTGAAGCTGCACAACCGTACGCACACCGGTCTGAAGCCCTACAGGTGCACCGAGTGCGGGAAGAGGTTCACCCAGTCGCCCCACCTCAAGTCCCACATGGTCACCCACACTGGAGAGCGACCGTTCCTCTGCACCACCTGCGGTAAGAGATTCACTCAGTCGTCCCACTTGAGGTCTCACATCACGCTGTTCCATGTAGGCGAGAAGCCGTTCACCTGCGACGACTGCGGGAAGAGCTTCACCATCGCTCACTACCTGAAGATGCACCGACTGAGCCACACCAAGGAGAAGCTGTACCAGTGCTCGTACTGTGAAAAGTCCTTCTCCTACCACAACTCCTGGAGGGCCCATGAGAGGATCCACACCGGCGAGCGTCCGTTCAGCTGTCAGGACTGCGGCCAGAGCTTCATCACGTCGGGCTCGCTGCTGAGCCACCAGAGAACTAAACACACCGGAGAGAAAAGCCACTACTGCATCACCTGCGGAGAGTTCTTCTTCACCAGCTCGCTGCTGCGCGTCCACCAGCTGGACCACACCGGCGAGCGGCCGCACGCCTGCAGCTGTGGCAAGACATTCAAAACCAAAGGAGTGCTGCGCTACCACCTGAAGAGGTTCATCGACCACGGGCCTTCCCAGTGAACACCTGGGGGGTGGGGGGGGGGGTGTAAGTGTTGTAGGTTGTAACAACAGGAAGTTGTAACAACAGGAAGTTAGTTATTGTAGACACACAGATCATACACTACTCGTCCTCTTAATCGTGTTTCATGGGGGGCATCACTGTCTCCTTAAACGGAGATATGGGGGAGTGGGTCGCTGGGTTTAACGGAAGTGGGAGGTGTCTCATTGGTTCTTCTGCTTGTTATTATTTTAGAAGCGTCATCGTCATCATCTGCTGCTGGTTTAATGACAAAGAGATGTGGCGTGTGTGTGTGCATGTATGTGTGTGTCGCTGGTCATGAAACACTTTGTTACTTTATGGTTTAAAAGTTCTGAACTAATTGAGTTTTCACTTTAATCCATTTTTGTTTTCATTACAGAGGTCAAAGGTCAGACTTCAGGTCAGAGGTCAACAGTACCGAGAGCCATGTGTCATACTACGTAACTTGGAACTTGCTGGTCTTGAGTAGGACTTCCATGTTTTGACTTGGGACTTGGTGGTTTTGACGTGTGCCAACCAGGAATTGAGACTGACTTGCGAGACCCCGACTCTGGTCTGTTGTGGTCTCATATTGAGATTTCTTCATGGACTCTATAATGAATCACTCCATAAACAATAAACATCTGGATGAACTCGTCTCATCATGTTCTTCATCCTGTTCATCTTCTGATCCGTCAGACTGATCTGGATCCGTCAGGCTGATCTGGATCCCTCTGATCTGGATCCGTCAGACTGGGCTGGATCCCTCAGACTAATCTGGATCCGTCAGACTGATCTGGATCCCGATCCCTCAGACTGATCTGGATCCGTCAGACTGATCTGGATCAGTCAGACTGATCTGGATCCATCAGACTGATCTGGATCCCTCAGACTGATCTGGATCAGTCAGACTGATCTGATCCCTCAGACTGATTTGGATCCATCAGACTGATCTGATACCTCAGACTGATCTGGATCCATCAGACTGATCTGATCCCTCAGACTGGTCTTTCTTCTTGTTGACTTTTAGCTTAAAGTTAAACTTTGTTTTAACTTCAGAAGAAAAGTTAAATCTTGTTTTTAATATTAAATGGGATTTTTTTAATGAGTTTTTTTCAGCTATGACTAACTGTAATATACAGTAATGTAATGTCGTAGTATATCATAATATTATATTGTAATAATAAAATAAGTTAAATGATGTTTTAGTCAATTATCACTCAAGTCAAGTATCATTTGTAATCTTAATGGTAAAACATCGCAGCTTGAATAATACAAATAAAATTAATGTTGATGTAGAAGAAGAATTTGACCAACAATATAAATGATACTTCTGGAGCAACAGCGTGTTTGTCTCTGAGTGTTGTGATTTAAATCCCCCAAATATTCCACTGAAAGTCAAAATATTCACCCCTGCTTTTATTCTGAAGGCGTGTAGTCACACCTCGTGACTTCCGCTCGTTATGTAAACAGTTAAGATGGCGGCCTCCTGTGTGTGCCGCGTCTTCCGCACTCACATTCTGAGCAGGTTCAGGTGTCCTGGAGGACACGTGACAGCGAGGGTCTCACCTGGAAGGTCAGTTTGTGTCCCCACTCACCTGGACAGAGAGAGGGAGAGAAAGACAGACATAGAGGGAGAGAGAGACAGACATAGAGGGAGAGAGAGACAGACAGACAGACAGAGAGAGAGACAGACAGACGGAGAGAGAGGGAGAGAAAGACAGACATAGAGGGAGAGAGAGACAGACATAGAGGGAGAGAGAGACAGACAGACAGAGAGAGAGACAGACAGACGGAGAGAGAGGGAGAGAAAGACAGACAGAGGGAGAGAGAGACAGACAGACAGAGAGAGAGACAGACAGACAGAGAGAGAGGGAGAGAAAGACAGACATAGAGGGAGAGAGAGACAGACGGACAGAGAGAGAGACAGACAGAGAGGGAGAGACAGACAGACAGAGAGAGAGAGGGAGACAGACAGGGTAGCAGTATGTAGTATTCCATACTAGTAATACTACGCAGTCTCACTGTCTTTCTGTTTTATTCTTAACTATCAGCTCTGTGATATCAGACTGTGTGGAGGGGAAACGCTCGGCCTGCTGGGTAAAAGTGAGGAGGAATGGAGGGGGAGGAGGAGGAGGAGGAGGAGGAGGAGGAGTACTGTGGGTGGCCGTTGGTACGTTCACTCACCCCAAACACAACACTTTGTCTTCCAGTCAGATTGGAATACTTTTACTTCTGCGGTACTTTTCCCACTGAACTCAGTCAGTTGTCTCTGTGTGTCAGCAGCCTTCTCCCTGTTCAGCAGCACCGAGCAGAACCGAAGCGAAGCCCAGAAGAAAGAGGACCAATTAGTCCTGGTGCTGAAGAAGGCCAAGGTACCGGGACCAGCAGTACCAGTGATGGTACCAGTACTAGCGATGGTACCGGGACCGCCAGTACCAGCGATGGTACCGGCAGTACCAGCGATGGTGCCGGTACTAGCAATGGTACCAGCAGTACCAGCGATGGTACCGGGACCAGCAGCAGCAGTAGTAGTACCGTAGTAGCAGTAGTAATAATGGTCCTGTAGCAGCAGCAGTAATAGTACCGTAGCAGCAGCAGCAGTAGTAGTACCGTAGCAGCAGCAGTTGTAGTACCGTAGTAGCAGTAGTAATAATGGTCCTGTAGCAGCAGCAGTAGTAGTACCGTAGCAGCAGCAGTTGTAGTACCATAGTAGCAGTAGTAATAATGGTCCTGTAGCAGCAGCAGTAATAGTACCGTAGTAGCAGCAGCAGTAGTAGTACCGTAGTAGCAGCAGCAGTAGTAGTACTGTAGTAGCAGTAGTAGTAATGGTCCTGTAGCAGCAGCAGCAGTAGTAGTACCATAGTAGCAGTAGTAATAATGGTCCTGTAGCAGCAGCAGTAATAGTACCGTAGCAGCAGCAGCAGTAGTAGTACCGTAGCAGCAGCAGCAGTAGTAGTACCGTAGCAGCAGCAGCAGTAGTACCGTAGTAGCAGTAGTAGTAATGGTCCCGTAGCAGCAGCAGCAGTAGTAGTACCGTAGCAGCAGCAGTTGTAGTACCGTAGTAGCAGTAGTAATAATGGTCCTGTAGCAGCAGCAGCAGCAGTAGTAGCAGTAGTAATAATGGTCCTGTAGCAGCAGCAGTAATAGTACCGTAGTAGCAGCAGCAGTAGTAGTACCATAGTACCAGCAGCGGTAGTAGTACCGTAGTAGCAGCAGCAGCAGCAGTAGTAGTACCGTAGCAGCAGCAGTAGTAGTACCGTAGCAGCAGCAGCAGTAGTAGTACTGTAGTAGCAGTAGTAGTAATGGTCCTGTAGCAGCAGCAGTAGTAGTACCGTAGCAGCAGCAGCAGTAGTACCGTAGTAGCAGTAGTAGTAATGGTCCTGTAGCAGCAGCAGCAGTAGTAGTACCATAGCAGCAGCAATAATTGTTGTACTGTAGTAGCAGTAGTAGTAATGGTCCCGTAGCAGCAGCAGCAGTAGTACCGTAGTAGCAGTAGTAGTAATGGTCCTGTAGCAGCAGCAGCAGTAGTTGTACCGTAGCAACAGCAGCAGTTGTAGTACCATAGTAGCAGTAGTAGTAATGGTCCTGTAGCAGCAGCAGTAGTAGTACCGTAGCAGCAGCAATAATTGTTGTACTGTAGTAGCAGTAGTAGTAATGGTCCCGTAGCAGCAGCAGCAGTAGTAGTACCGTAGCAGCAGCAGCAGTTGTAATACTGTAGTAGCAGTAGTAGTAATGGTCCTGTAGCAGCAGCAGCAGTAGTAGTACCGTAGCAACAGCAGCAGTAGTAGTACCATAGTAGCAGTAGTAGTAATGGTCCTGTAGCAGCAGCAGCAGTAGTAGTACCGTAGCAACAGCAGCAGTAGTAGTACCATAGTAGCAGTAGTAGTAATGGTCCTGTAGCAGCAGCAGCAGTAGTAGTGCCGTAGCAACAGCAGCAGTAGTAGTACCATAGTAGCAGTAGTAGTAATGGTCCTGTGGCAGCAGCAGCAGTAGTAGTACCGTAACAGCAGCAATAGTTGTAGTACTGTAGTAGCAGTAGTAGTAATGGTCCTGTAGCAGCAGCAGCAGTAGTAGTACCGTAGCAACAGCAGCAGTAGTAGTACCATAGTAGCAGTAGTAGTAATGGTCCTGTAGCAGCAGCAGTAGTAGTACCGTAGCAGCAGCAGTAGTTGTAGTACTGTAGTAGCAGTAGCAGTAATGGTCCCGTAGCAGCAGCAGCAGTAGTAGTACCGTAGCAGCAGCAGCAGTTGTAGTACCGTAGCAGCAGCAGTAGTAGTACCGTAGTAGCAGTAGTAGTACCGTAGCAGCAGCAGCAGTAGTAGCACCGTAGCAGCAGTAGTAGTAGTACCGTAGTAGCAGTAGTAGTACCGTAGCAGCAGCAGCAGTAGTAGTAGTGCCGTAGCAGCAGTAGTAGTAATGGTCCCGTAGCAGCAGCAGTAGTAGTAGTACCATAGCAGCAGCAGCATCAGTAGTACCATAGTAGCAGCAGCAGTAGTAGTACCGTAGTAGCAGTAGTAGTACCGTAGCAGCAGCAGTAGTAGTAGTGCCGTAGCAGCAGTAGTAGTAATGGTCCCGTAGCAGCAGCAGCAGCAGTAGTACCGTAGCAGCAGTAGTAGTAATGGTCGCGTAGCAGCAGCAGCAGCAGTAGTAGTAGTACCGTAGCAGCAGCAGCATCAGTAGTACCATAGTAGCAGCAGCAGTAGTAGTACCGTAGTAGCAGTAGTAGTAATGGTCCTGTAGCAGCAGCAGCAGCAGTAGTAGTAGTACCGTAGCAGCAGCAGCAGTAGTAGTACCGTAGTAGCAGTAGTAGTAATGGTCCTGTAGTAGCAGCAGTAGTTGTACCGTAGCAGCAGCAATAGTTGTAGTAGTGTAGTAGCAGTAGTAGTAATGGTCCCGTAGCAGCAGCAGCAGTAATACCATAGTAGCAGCAGCAGTAGTAGTACCATAGTAGCAGTAGTAATAATGGTCCTGTAGCAGCAGCAGTAGTAGTACCGTAGCAGCAGCAGCAGTAGTACCGTAGTAGCAGTAGTAGTAATGGTCCTGTAGCAGCAGCAGCAGCAGTAGTAGTACCGTAGCAACAGCAGCAGTAGTACCATAGTAGCATTAGTAGTAATGGTCCTGTAGCAGCAGCAGTAGTAGTACCGTAGCAGCAGCAATAGTTGTAGTACTGTAGTAGCAGTAGTAGTAATGGTCCCGTAGCAGCAGCAGCAGTAGTAGTACCATAGCAGCAGCAGCAGCAGTAGTAGTACCATTGCAGCAGTAGTAGTAATGGTCCCGTAGCAGCAGCAGCAGTAGTAGTACCGTAGCAGCAGTAGTAGTAATGGTCCCGTAGCAGCAGCAGCAGTAGTAGTAGTACCGTAGCAGCAGCAGCATCAGTAGTACCATAGTAGCAGCAGCAGTAGTAGTACCGTAGTAGCAGTAGTAGTAATGGTCCTGTAGCAGCAGCAGTAGTAGTACCGTTGCAGCAGTAGTAGTAATGGTCCCGTAGCAGCAGCAGTAGTAGTAGTACCGTAGCAGCAGCAGCATCAGTAGTACCATAGTAGCAGCAGCAGTAGTAGTACCGTAGTAGCAGTAGTAGTAATGGTCCTGTAGCAGCAGCAGTAGTAGTACCGTAGCAGCAGTAGTAGTAATGGTCCCGTAGCAGCAGCAGCAGTAGTAGTAGTACCGAAGCAGCAGTAGTAGTACCGTAGTAGCAGCAATAGTTGTAGTACTGTAGTAGCAGTAGTAGTAATGGTCCCGTAGCAGCAGCAGCAGTAGTAGTACCGTAGCAGCAGCAGCAGTTGTAGTACCGTAGCAGCAGCAGTAGTAGTAGTACCGTAGCAGCAGTAGTAGTAATGGTCCCGTAGCAGCAGCAGCAGTAGTACCACCATAGCAGCAGTAGTAGTAATGGTCCCGTAGCAGCAGCAGTAGTAGTAGTACCGTAGCAGCAGCAGCATCAGTAGTACCATAGTAGCAGCAGCAGTAGTAGTACCGTAGTAGCAGTAGTAGTACTGTAGCAGCAGCAGCAATAGTAGTACCGTAGCAGCAGTAGTAGTAATGGTCCCGTAGCAGCAGCAGCAGCAGCAGTAGTAGTAGTACGGTAGTAGCAGTAGTAATAATGGTCCTGTAGCAGCAGCAGCAACAGTAGTAGTACCGTAGTAGCAGCAGCAGTAGTAGTACCGTAGTAGCAGTAGTAGTAATGGTCCTGTAGCAGCAGCAGTAGTAGTACCGTAGCAGCAGTAGTAGTAATGGTCCCGTAGCAGCAGCAGTAGTAGTAGTACCGAAGCAGCAGCAGCAGCAGTAGTAGTACCGTAGTAGCAGCAGCAGTAGTAGTACCGTAGTTGCAGTAGTAGTAATGGTCCTGTAGCAGCAGCAGTAGTAGTACCGTAGCAGCAGCAATAGTTGTAGTACTGTAGTAGCAGTAGTAGTAATGGTCCCGTAGCAGCAGCAGCAGTAGTAGTACCGTAGCAGCAGCAGCAGTTGTAGTACCGTAGCAGCAGCAGTAGTAGTAGTACCGTAGCAGCAGTAGTAGTAATGGTCCCGTAGCAGCAGCAGCAGTAGTACCACCGTAGCAGCAGTAGTAGTAATGGTCCCGTAGCAGCAGCAGTAGTAGTAGTACCGTAGCAGCAGCAGCATCAGTAGTACCATAGTAGCAGCAGCAGTAGTAGTACCGTAGTAGCAGTAGTAGTACCGTAGCAGCAGCAGCAGTAGTAGTACCGTAGCAGCAGTAGTAGTAATGGTCCTGTAGCAGCAGCAGCAACAGTAGTAGTACCGTAGTAGCAGCAGCAGTAGTAGTACCGTAGTAGCAGCAGCAGTAGTAGTACCGTAGCAGCAGCAGCAGTAGTAGTACCGTAGCAGCAGCAGCAGTAGTAGTACCGTAGTAGCAGCAGCAGTACTACTACTGTAGTAGCAACTACTGCTGCTGCTACCGTAGTAGCAGCAGCAGTAGTAGTACCGTAGCAGCAGCAGCAGTAGTAGTACCGTAGTAGCAGCAGCAGTAGTAGTACCGTAGCAGCAGCAGCAGTAGTAGTACCGTAGTAGCAGCAGCAGTAGTAGTACTGTAGTAGCAGTCGTCGTAATGTGTCGTGTCCCCTCCAGCTCAGTGTGTCTCGAGGACAGCTGGATGCAGCCTCTGGTTTCCTCCATCAGGCCGTCTTCCTGGCTCATCAGACCCAGAACAACCAGGCCATCATCTACACCTACAGCCTGGTAAAGACCTGCTCAGTGTGACCTCTGATCTCTGACGTCTGACCTGTGACGTCTGACGTGTGGCCTCTGACCTGTGACGTCTGACCTGTGACCTCTGACCTGTGACGTCTGACCTGTGACTTCTGACCTGTGACCTCTGACCTGTGACGTCTGACCTATGACCTCTGACCTATGATTTCTGACCTATGACCTGTGACCTCTGGCCTGTGACCTCTGACCTGTGACCTCTGACCTGTGACGTCTGACCTGTGGCCTCTGACCTGTGGCCTCTGACCTGTGGCCTCTGACCTGTGGCCTCTGGCCTGTGACGTCTGACCTGTGGCCTCTGACCTGTGACCTCTGGCCTGTGACCTCTGGCCTGTAACGTCTGACCTGTGGCCTCTGACCTGTGGCCTCTGACCTATGACTTCTGACCTGTGACCTCTGACCTGTGACGTCTGACCTGTGACCTCTGACCTATGACGTCTGACCTGTGACGTCTGACGTGTGGCCTCTGACCTGTGACGTCTGACCTGTGACGTCTGACCTGTGACTTCTGACCTGTGACCTCTGACCTGTGACGTCTGACCTATGACTTCTGACCTGTGACCTCTGACCTGTGACGTCTGACCTGTGGCCTCTGACCTGTGACCTCTGACCTGTGACGTCTGACCTGTGACCTCTGACCTGTGACCTCTGACCTGTGACGTCTGACCTGTGACCTCTGACCTGTGACCTCTGACCTGTGACCTCTGACCTGTGACGTCTGACCTGTGACTTCTGACCTGTGACCTCTGACCTGTGACGTCTGACCTCTGACCTATGATTTCTGACCTATGACCTGTGACCTCTGACCTGTGACGTCTGACCTATGACCTCTGACCTATGATTTCTGACCTCTGACCTGTGACCTCTGACCTGTGACGTCTGACCTGTGGCCTCTGACCTGTGACGTCTGACCTGTGGCCTCTGACCTGTGACGTCTGACCTGTGGCCTCTGACCTGTGACGTCTGACCTGTGGCCTCTGACCTGTGACCTCTGGCCTGTGACGTCTGACCTGTGGCCTCTGACCTGTGACGTCTGACCTGTGGCCTCTGACCTGTGGCCTCTGACCTGTGGCCTCTGACCTGTGGGGCCTCTGACCTGTGGCCTCTGACCTGTGGCCTCTGACCTGTGACCTCTGGCCTGTGACGTCTGACCTGTGGCCTCTGACCTGTGACGTCTGACCTGTGGCCTCTGACCTGTGGCCTCTGACCTGTGGCCTCTGACCTGTGACGTCTGACCTGTGGCCTCTGACCTGTGGCCTCTGACCTGTGGCCTCTGACCTGTGACGTCTGACCTGTGGCCTCTGACCTGTGGCCTCTGACCTGTGGCCTCTGACCTGTGACGTCTGACCTGTGGCCTCTGACCTGTGGCCTCTGACCTGTGGCCTCTGACCTGTGGCCTCTGCAGCTGTTTACAGACGCGGTGATGTCTGTTGATGGAGGTACCAGTGTGACCTGTGACCTCTTCCTGTGTTTCTCCTCAGATGGCGAATCTGGCCTACGTTCAGGGTCAGCTAGAGAATGTGAGTACCGTCTAATCACAGCTTCGCTTGTTACTGTCACCAAAACCTTTTCTTTGTTACTATGGCAACTGCAGTGAGACAGCTGGTTATTGTCGTCATCATCATCGTTTCTCCTCTTCATGCTCTCAGGCAGAAAAACTCTTCAAAGCAGCCATGAGCTTCATGCTGTCAGGAGGAACGCCACAGGTGTGTGTGTGTGTGTGTGTGTGTGTGTGTGTGTGTGTGTGTGTGTGTGTGTGTGTGTGTGAATCGCCTGTTTCTGTGTTCACTGACTTCCTGTCTGTCTCCAGGACGACAACGCCATCATTGAGATGTCTCTGAAACTCGCCACCATTTACGCCGAACAGAACAAGTGAGATTGAACTGTTCAAGTGTCTGACCTCTGACCTCACTTCCTGTCAGACAGGTGACAGTATGTGTGTGTGTGTGTGTGTGTGTGTGTGTGTGTGTGTGTGTGTGTGTGTGTGTGTGTGTGTGTTGAGGGCGGAGCTTGCAGAGCATGGGTTCACGTTCTGTATGGAGAGTCTGGAGGCCAAACTGCAGAAACAGAAGGAAACACCTGCAGAGGAGATGACAGGTGAGACTGAATGGCTCTGATCTTCTCTGTATTGATCTGGTCTGTAATGATCTGGTCTTATGTCTCTCTTCTCTGTCAGTAACCATGGTAACATAGTTAGTGGGCGGTGCGTTAACTGGAGGCAGAATAATCCTCTGAAGACGTTAGCTACCGCTGGCTAGCTAGTATTGTTGTCTGAAGAAAATCCTAGTTTCTGTCAGTCTGTCCTGTCTCTCTCTCTCCTGGATCACCAGAGTTAGTGGAGAAAGTTAACGTTAACCAATGAGACCAGATTAGCCGACCGCTACGCTGCTGGAGGCTACTGCAGGGAGGAGGAGACGGCTGGATAACACTAGCTAGCTAGCTAGCTAGCTCCTGCTCTCCTCCTGGTGAAGTAGCCTCCTAGCGGTGAGGACTGAGGCTGAGGGACCGTGACCCAGCTCTGGCTGCTGCATGGAGGGATTAGCGAGCTAAGCCTGCTCAGTAGCCAGCCAATAAATGACTAAAATTTCACAACTTTGAAACAGTCAAACATCAAAACATCAATGTAGTGAGACAGGTAGAGAGACAGACAGGTACATGTACATGGATGTTGTTGTTGCCTTCAGAGGAGCAGGAGGCTCTGAGGAAGGAGACCCATCTTCTGCTCGGTTTGTGTTTGGACTCGCGGGCTCGATACCGAACATCAATGCTACAGCTGAACCAGGCCGGACAGGACTACCAGAACGCCCTGAACATCTGCCGCCAGGAGCAGGGAGACACAGACCCACAGGTAGGACAGCAGGTGGACACATGCACAGGTAGGACAACAGGTAGACACACCCACAGGTAGGACAACAGGTGGACACACCCACAGGTAGGACAACAGGTTGACACACCCACAGGTAGGACAACAGGTAGACACACCCACAGGTAGGACAACAGGTGGACACACCCACAGGTAGGACAGCAGGTGGACACACCCACAGGTAGGACAGCAGGTAGATGACATCATCATTGTGTCTCCTGTCAGACTCTGGTGCTGATGAGCGACCTGGCCACCATCCTGGATCTGCAGGGTCGCCATGACGATGCCCTGGCGCTGATCCAGCAGGCCGTGGATCTGAGCCGCTCTGCCGGACACCCAGACCAGCATGTGTTGCTGGGAAACCTGGCCGGCATCCTGCTGCACAAAGGTCAGGAGAGGTCAAACATTACCTACTGCATCTGTCATTTTTCTGACCTACTTTAGATGAAACTTTGCCGACCCACCTACTGCCCGACGAGGATAGTTAACTATAGACATCCAGAGATTTATACGTCCTCAGTTTATCTCTACAGCGCTGCCGTTGGCCTCCAGCCTGCTGGTTGGACGGCTGCTACTGAGCTAGCTTAGCTCGCTGATCCCTCCATGCAGCAGCCAGAGCTGGGTCACGGTCCCTCTGCCTCAGTCCTCACCGCTAGGAGGCTACTTCACCAGGAGGAGAGCAGGAGTTAGCTAGCTAGCTAGCTAACTCCTGCTCTCCTCCTCCTGCAGTAGCCTCCAGCAGCGTAGCGGCTAGCTAGCTAGCTAGCTAGCTAGCTTACTCCTGCTCTCCTCCTCCTGCAGTAGCCTCCAGCAGCGTAGCGGCTAGCTAGCTAGCTAGCTTACTCCTGCTCTCCTCCTCCTGCAGTAGCCTTCAGCCGCGTAGCGGTCGGCTAATCTGGTCTCATTGGTTAACGTTAACTTTCTCCACTAACTCTGGTGATCCAGGAGAGAGAGAGACAGGACAGACTGACAGAAACTAGGATTTTCTTCAGACAACAATACTAGCTAGCCAGCGGTAGCTAACGTCTTCAGAGGATTATTCTGCCTCCACCTAACGCTTCGCCCACTAACTATGTTACCATGGTTACTGACAGAGAAGAGATTTTTTGAAATGACACATAGAATAGTGAACAAGACTTTTGGCTTTTCAGCTGTCTGCTTCTAGGCCTTATTGATCAAGGGAAATAAAATCCAGCTACAGCGGCGACGGAGTGGACGCCATTTAAAGGGAGCGTTCCACAGATGTTCTAACTATAGCAGGCTGATTAGGTTCTTTGATGTACACATCACCGACCAAGTCCAGGTGATGTCACAAGTCATGTGACTCTATCCTGACCTCAGTCCAAATCATGTGACTTGAATCTGGAAGATAAGATAAGATAAGATATTCCTTTATTGGTCCCACAGTGGGGAAATTCACAATGGGTGGGTGTGGTTTCATCCAGAGTAGGTTGGAGAAACATGTTGAGTCTCTGATCTGGTCTGATGGTCTGTCTGCGGTCCGTCAGGCCGGCTGGACGACTCGGCGCGGTCCTACCAGGAGGCTCTGAGTCTGGCTCGGCAGGCTGGAGACCAGGAGGCTGTGGACCAGATCCAGGAGGGACTGAAGGAGGTGAAGAAGAGGATGAATCAGCAGAGGAAGGAGGAGGAAAAGAAGGAGGCTGGACAGGACTGATTGATGATCAGAAGGAGGGAGAGGAAGTCAGTCAGTTTGTCTTCATGCTCCACTGAGACACTCTGATAGAAATGAATGGGCCCCTCCAACACTGGATCCGGTTCTCCACCCGTCCGTGGTTCGCTCTGACACCTGGCCCTGCGCTGATCCGTTCTGGCCTCTGTGGGGTCAGTGAGTCAGTGGAGGAGTTCTGGGACGTTAATCTGACTAATTAATACTTCCATACAAACACCCACAGACAGACGAGCTGTATTAAATACAGTATATGTAATGTACTGTATATACAGGATACACTGAATACTACACTTCTGTACAAAATCTTCAGACGGGAATAATTACAAGAATTCGCACGTCACGCTGGTGGATCGTAACCAGGCTTTCAGTGGAGATTCACAATGTAAGAAGAAGAAACGGGAGCAAGAAACTAAAAATAAAGAGTAGACAATTTATTGAAAACTGCATTTAAACTCCAACAGGCTGTTCATCAGTTGACCAACAGTTTAAAATCACACACCTAAAAAGTCAAAATCGGTGCAAAGATGTGGCTGTCAGGTTATTTTCATTCAGGCATCTGAAGCTGGACTGAGAAGCTGGTTACGATCCACCAGCGTGACACTCTTAAGAGTTTGCTCAGGAGTGTATATATACTATATATGCCATACACCGTATATACTGCAGTATCTTCTTGAATTTCTGTAGATCGCAGCATGATGTGTCGCTTTCTGAGATCTGTTAACCTTCGTAACTGTCAGACAGGTTTTATTGAATTGGTTTATTGATCCAGCAGGTCTGGCAGTGATCAGGCCTGGCTGGAGCAGCTGAAACTCAGCCCAGTTAATCCCATTAATTCAAGATTTAACCAGCTTAATAAATAAAACCCTCATTTAAAAACTGCATTTTCTATTTACTCATCTTATCTTTGTCCAAAGTTAAAATTAGTTTGATGATCTGAAACATTTAAGTGCGACAAATATGCAAAAATATAAGAAATCAGGAAGGAGGCAAATATTCACAGCGCTATGTATGTGTGTATGTATATATGTATAGTACAGACCAAAAGTATGGACCCACCTTCTCATTCAATGAGTTTTCTTTATTTTCATGACTATGAAAATTGTAGATTCACACTGAAGGCATCAAAACTATGAATTAACACATGTGGAAATATGTACTTAACAAAAAAGTGTGAAACAACTGAAAATACGCTTTATATTGTAGTTTCTTCAAAGTAGCCTCCTTTTGCTCTGATTACTGCTCCACACTCTGCATCCTCTTGATGAGCTTCAAGAGGTCGTCACCTGAAATGGTCTCCACTTCACAGGTGAGCCCTGTCAGGTTTAATCAGGGGGGTTTCTGGCCTTATAAATGGGGTTGGGACCATCAGAAGTCAGGTGGAGACACAGCTGAGAGTCCTGCTGAATAGACTGTTAGAATTTGTACTATGGCAGAAAAAAGCAGCTAAGTAAAGAAAAACGAGTGAAGCGT
>CAMQGK010000485.1:8897500-9020000 GCA_947000775.1 Pterois miles | reverse complement strand
CTCTCTCACCCCCCTCTCTCTCTGTCTCTCTCTCTCTCTGTCTCTCTCTCCCTGTCTCTACCTCTCTCTGTCTCCCCCCTCTCTCTCTCTCTCTCTCTCTCTCTCTCTCTCTCTCTCTCTCTGTCCCCCCCCCCCCTCTCCCTCTCTCTACCTCTCTCTCCCTCTCTCTGTCTCTCTCAGCCCCCCCCCTCTGTCTCTGCTGGTTTCAGTCTTTGCATTATAATGTCTCTCTTTCAGTGCTGTGAGGACGCTGAGGTAGGCTCCAACTCTTCCTGTTTCAGTGACGTTCAGAGACTCCGATCGATCGGAGACATCGTGTCCTCTCCGAGTTAATGAGTCTTTCTAAGCCGTTGTGATTTTATTAGAGACGGTGGAGCTAGTTTATGTCTGTTAAACTCTCTTGAAGCAGATGTTAATGTGTTTACTGTTGGTGTGACCTTTGACCTCCACACATGAACAGGTTATTATTCAGGTTATTGATCCTCATATTCACAATGGTTGTCTCCCTCCATCAACACTCAATAAATATGTAGAAAAACAATAATCACACATATAAACCGAGAAGCTAAGACAGAAAATAGTACAAAAGTTCAAATATAAAATGATATAAATATAATAGTGTTTCGTCTACCAGGTTCTGCTGCCTGAACTCGCCTGCTGATCATCAGACCCACTGTGACCTCTGACCCCTGAAGGAGCCATGAGCCATCATCAGAACCATGGTGGTCCTGGAGACGGCGTCAGTCTGTCTGCAGTGAGTCTCAGCAGATGATCACATTAATCTCACTCACCTGGTACGAAGACATGCCGGTCAGCATGGGGCATTCAGGGACTGACATGAGCATGGGGCATTCAGGGACTGACATGAGCGTGGGGCATTCAGGGACTGACATGAGCGTGCGGCATTCAGGGACTGACATGAGCGTGGGGCATTCAGGGACTGACATGAGCGTGGGGCATTCAGGGACTGACATGCAGCAGAGTACATTACAGCAGTGGTATTGTATTATAGTGCAGTGAGATTCTTCATGCACAAACATTTTTTTAAAGATGATGGAGGTCATCACTCTTCTCTCCCCTCCAGACTCTGTCTCCTCCTCCTCTATGTTGCCATAGTGATGAAGACGAGGAGGACCTGAACAAGGCCTTCGATGTTCTGGGTTTTCAGCAGATCCTTTGTCCTGCAGCTCGCAGCCCACCGGAGAAACACAGAGTCTACAATGAGCAGGACATTGAAGGTGAGACGCCAAAACATACCTGGTTTCAGTTCTGGCAACAACTGAATCGAAGGCAACTGGACTTAGATTTGTCTCTGAAGTCGTTTCTCCCCTTATCCAAGAGGCTTCATCAGTTCCAACGCTACAGTCTGACTAGTCCCCACTAGTCTGACTAGTCCCCACTAGTCCTTATCCAAGTGGCTTCATCAGTTCGAGTGCTCCAGTCTGACTAGTCCTCACTAGTCTGACCATCAGTGGAGTTAGACCCAGGTTTTAACCTCTGTGGAAGTGTCAGCCCCCTTATTCTCCGAAGATAATAGTTCGTTAGTGGAGTTTCACCTGTGTGAGTGAACGACAGTTGTTAAGGATTTGGTGGGGCTACAGGTGGACGACAGTCGTTAAGGATTCAATGGGGCTACAGGTGGACGACAGTCGTTAAGGATTCAGTGGGGCTACAGGTGGACGACAGTCGTTAAGGATTCAGTGGGGCTACAGGTGGACGACAGTCGTTAAGGATTCAGTGGGGCTACAGGTGGACGACAGTCGTTAAGGATTCAGTGGGGCTACAGGTGGACGACAGTCGTTAAGGATTCAGTGGGGCTACAGGTGGACGACAGTCGTTAAGGATTCAGTGGGGCTACAGGTGGACGACAGTCGTTAAGGATTCACTGGGGCTACAGGTGGACGACAGTCGTTAAGGATTCAGTGGGGCTACAGGTGGACGACAGTCGTTAAGGATTCAATGGGGCTACAGGTGGACGACAGTCGTTAAGGATTCAATGGGGCTACAGGTGGACGACAGTCGTTAGGCATAATGTGGTTACCAGTGGACGACAGTCGTTGTGTTCGTTAGGGACACTTGAGGTTAGTTTCGGACTGTCTTTGATACTGAGTCTTTTTGGTATGGCTGAAAGTGCAGCATTGTAGATGGAGGATAGGTGGTGTCTGAGACCCAGAGACCCAGACACCACCTGGATAGGTGGTGTCTGGGCGGCAGTAGCTCAGTCTGTAGGGAGTTGGCTTGGGAACTGGAGGGTCACCGGTTCAAGTCCCGACTTGGACCAAAAACTGAGTGTGAACTGGTAGCTGGAGAGGTGCCAGTTTACCTCTTGGGTACTGCCGAGGTGCCCCTGAGCAAGGCACCAAACCCCCAACTGCTCGGGGCGCTTGTCAGGAGCAGCCCCCCTCACTCTGACACCTCTCCAATTGTTGCATGTATATGGACCTGTTTGTGCATGTGTGTGTATTAGTTAACAGAGTGAAAAAAATTGAATTTCCCCTAGCGGGACTAATAAAGGACTATCTTCTTCTTCTATCTTCTCTGTTTAAAGATGGTTTTTCCAATTTAACATAGATGGCTTCCTTTACTCCTCTTTCAAACCATCTGTCCTCTCTGTCCAAGATTTTAACATTGCTGTCCTCAAAGGAGTGGGCCTTTTCCTTAAGATGTAAATAGACCTGGTTTCAGTGTCTCTGAAGGAGGTTCAAGCACTCTGTGATCAAGTTCAAACATCTTTTGAAGGTTCTGAGGGTTCTAGCGGTGGTTCCAGGGTGTTTCAAGAGGTTTTAGGTCCTTGAGAAGGTTTACTATATTTTTGTAAGGGTTTTCACCATCTTCAGGATTTTGTAGAAGTTGCTGAGAAAGTTCCTAAAGTTCTAGCTCATGGTGTTTTGGGGAGTTTTAGGGGTCCATTACAGAGTTTTAGAATAGTTTTGAGAAGGTTTTTGGGGTCCATTAAATTGCTTCAGGGATTTTTGAGGAGGTTCTAGTCACCCTTTAGGGACATGCAAAGGTCACTGGTAGGTTTCATTCACCGTTTAAGGTTCCATGGTGTTTGAGGAGGTTCTGTTAGAGTTGGAGGAGATTCTAGTGGTCTTTGAAGAGGTTCACAGGTGTTTCCAGAGGATCAGTGTGGAATGGATGGTGTTATTATTATTATTGTTATTATTATTATTATTATTATTATTATTATCATCACTGAATATTTTGGTATTGTAATAGCAGTCATTTATATTGTTTTCCCGCTGCAGATCACCGTCATTTTTCTCTCCACGTCCATCATCCTCTGTCCAAACCGCCCACTGACAGCAGGAGGAGGAGGACCAATGAGGGGAGGCGAGGCTCCGCCCCTAACACTGCAGCCACCATAGAGGAAGACCAGGAGGAAGAGGAGGGTGAGGAAGAGTCCTACAGTCAGAAAGATGGAGAGGAGGAGCAAACGACCACGCCCACCAGGTGAGGAACACACCTGACACGTTCAAATACAAGATTTATTTCCTTTTTTTTCCAATCACTTAATGTGTAACTCCTCCCTTCACAGTGACCCACCAACCACGGTGTCCAATCACAACGGTCTCTCATCTGGTTGTATCATGACGAGCGTTGCCGCTGACGACGTTGACGAGGCTGAAATGCTGATGTCTGTCGACCTGGACGGCATCAAGAGTCAGTAAACCTGCTTCAAACTTCTTTACATTTAATGGCCATTTTACAGACTTCCTCCGGAGGGCGATCAGGGTGGATTCAGCTGGACACGATCCCGCCTCAGCGCTCCGCCTCACGCTGAACAAATCAGCAATCTGACTCAGAAATGCTCCTCCAGAGTCTGACATCCAAGCTGTGTCCGTAGAATCGGTCTGTTTCTGCAATCCTGCAGCCAATGAAAGCATCAATGAGTGTCTCTGCATCGCTTGAGAGAGAAACTGAAGACCTTTGGTGATGTTCTTTAAATGAGAAAATGTCTTTCTCATCACGTCCTTTATAGGAGCCTCAAACTTCAGAAAATTTAGGTCTGCATCAAATGTTACACCAAGATTTTGGGCTGAAAGACACAGCTCGTAGTTTGATGGCCACTTCCTCTCTCTGGTCCGTGGACCAAGAGCTGTAGAAAGGTCTCTGCTGTCCAGGACTGAATGTCTGAAATCCAGTTAAAAAGGACATCAGGTCCAGTCCAGAGGAAACCTGCACTGAAGGCCATGAGGTCCACCCAGGTCTAGTACAGCCCTCTGCTGTGGGTGGGCTGTGGAACAGGTTGAATAAAACTCAGTCAGTCAATGAAGTTTAAAAAATGTAGACTGACAGTCTGATGTGTTGTCCACATGAATATTAAATCAGCTGAAATAATAATCCTGTTATATTTGGCCTGTATCATGGAGAGGAGTTCCTGGTCTGGGCGGTCTGTAGACTGTCCTTCATAGTGTGGGAGGGCTGCTAAAAGAAAAGAGGGATAATCAAAAGACACCAGGTAATACACGCATTCACCAGGTGAACGCATTCACCTGGTACAGGTGGTATTCACCAGGTGAACAGGGACCATCAGGTGGTCAACATGTTAATGTGTTTCTGACCTGATACCTGCAGGACTAAAGATGTTAATCACCTTCAGCTGTTTACTAATAATCAGCTAATGTTAGCATGCTAACATGCTAAGCTAAGGTGGTGAACATGGTAAACATTAGCATGTTAGCATGGTCATTGTGAGGACAGTGTGTCAGAACTGGCAGCATGGTCCCAGCATGCACTGGGGCACAGTGTGGGTGTTTTGGAGACCAACTGAAGGAATGTCTCTGTCACTTGATCTTCATCATGTGACCTGAACACAATGCTGCTGTCCTCCAGGCAGAGCCCACGGCCTCTGTCTATTGTTACTGTGTGTGGCTTTGGTCCTGGTTCTGGTCCTGGTCCTGGTCTCTGCACTGCTATTTATCTGGTTCTTGTTACTGAATGTTTGTAGTCTCAGTGACTGAACGCTGGTCTCAGTAAGTACTGAGCTCTCTATCTACCTGTCTCTCTATCTACCTGTTTCTCTATCTACCCGTCTCTCTATCTACCTGTTTCTCTATCTACCCGTCTCTCTAACTACTCTCTCCACCTGTTTCTCTATCTACCCGTCTCTCTAACTACCTGTCTCTCTATCTACCTGTCTTCTCTATCTACCCGTCTCTCTAACTACCTGTCTCTCTATCTACCTGTCTCTCTATCTACCTGTTTCTCTATCTACCCGTCTCTCTAACTACCTGTTTCTCTATCTACCTGTCTCTCTATCTACCTGTTTCTCTATCTACCGTCTCTCTAACTACCTGTCTCTCTATCTACCTGTTTCTCTATCTACCCGTCTCTCTAACTACCTGTTTCTCTATCTACCCGTCTCTCTAACTACCTGTTTCTCTATCTACCCGTCTCTCTAACTACCTGTCTCTCTATCTACCTGTCTCTCTATCTACCTGTTTCTCTATCTACCCGTCTCTCTAACTACCTGTCTCTCTATCTACCTGTTTCTCTATCTACCCGTCTCTCTAACTACCTGTCTCTCTATCTACCTGTCTCTCTATCTACCTGTTTCTCTATCTACCCGTCTCTCTAACTACCTGTCTCTCTAACTACCTGTCTCTCTATCTACCTGTTTCTCTATCTACCTGTCTCTCTTTCCGCCTGTCTCTCTGTGTGCCTGTCTTTCTATCTACCTGTCTCTCTGTGTACCTGTCTCTCTGTGTACCTGTCTCTCTAACTACCTGTCTCTCTATCCACCTGTCTCTCTTTCTACCTGTCTCTCTATCTACCCGTCTCTCTTTCTACCTGTCTCTCTATCTACTCGTCTCTCTATCTATCTGTCTCTCTTTCTTCCTGTCTCTCTGTGTACCTGTCTCTCTTTCTACCTGTCTCTCTATCTACCTGTCTCTCTTTCTATCTGTCTCTCTATCTACCTGTCTCTCTGTGTACCTGTCTCTCTATCTACCTGTCTCTCTGTGTACCTGTCTCTCTTTCTACCTGTCTCTCTGTGTACCTGTCTCTCTATCTACCTGTCTCTCTATCTACCTGTCTCTCTGTGTACCCATCTCTCTTTCTACCTGTCTCTCTGTCTACCTGTCTTACCTCTTTCTATCTACCTCTCTCTCTATCTACCTGTCTCTCTGTCTACCTGTCTCTCTGTCTACCTGTCTCTCTTTCTTCCTGTCTCTCTGTGTACCTGTCTCTCTATCTACCCGTCTCTTTATCTACCTGTCTCTCTATCTACCTGTCTCTCTTTCTTCCTGTCTCTCTATCTACCTGTCTGTCTTTCTACCTGTCTCTCTTTCTACCCGCCTCTCTGTCTACCCGTCTGTCTTTCTACCTGTCTCTCTTTCTACCTGTCTCTCTTTCTCTTCACCACCACATCACACTGAGAGGCAGGCAGAGGGCGCCGGTCAGCTGACTCCCTCTGCTGTAATGTGATTGGCTCTTTGTGTTTCAGGGAAAATCTAATTTACACAGAAACATGAAACTCATCTGCTGATTAGTGTGTGTGTGTGTGTGTGTGTGTGTGTGTGTGTGTGTGTGTCTGTGAGCTGATTGGACGATGCTCATCTTACAGATTCTTCATTGAAGTTCAGTAAAGCCTGAAACTCTTTTAGACGACAGAGAGTTCCCATGAGACCACAGAGGGAGAGAGCATATGTGAGTCCGGTTCTAACCTCTGACCTCTGACCCCCATCCCATACTCATGCCCCGCCCCCTAAGGTCACAGATTGGACGACATTCCGGCAGTGCGGCGTCACTTGGTGCGGCGGAGTTCCAGAGGGCCGATCGTCCACGCCATCAAAGATCCGATCGGCATCCGACCGCCGTCCCACCTCCACCCAGACCACACGCCTCATGAGGTCAGCTGCTCTCAAATCAGCCAGCTGGCTCCTGCAGTTTAACTTCAGTTGAAACTGTTTTCATCTCTTACTGTGGGTCTGACAGTGGACCTGATTTCACTGGGTCTGTAGAGGTCATTGAACTAGACGTCTCTGCTCACTGGTCCTGTGACAACAACTACAAACAGCAGACTTTTCAGTGGAAGTTCTGAACTGAGTTTTTTGCTAACGAGCAGCAGTCTGCCAGATAAACATATTGTAGACACTCAGAGATGAAACTGATATCTGACAGAGAACAAGAGGATTTATAGAAATGGTGGAGTTGATTTAATAAACTTGTTCCCACGCTGTACTGGATGTTGTATAAATCAGGTGATTGAGGTTCAGGTGAACAGGTGTGAACAGCAGCAGACGACAACAACAACAAAAGGAATGTCCAAACTGAGGCTGACAGGAGGGATGAAAGATGAGCCAGGACTCTGAGCAGGTTAATCATGGTGGTATAACTGGACTTAATCAGGGAGCAAACCAGTCAGACCAGTAGAGACAGACAAGTAGAGACAGAAGTAGAGACAGACAGGTAGAGTCAGACAGGTAGAGGGAGGTAGAGACAGACAGGTAGAGGGAGGTAGAGCCTGACAGGTAGAGACAGAGAAATAGAGACAGACAGGTAGAGGGAGGTAGAGACAGACAGATAGAGACAGACAGGTAGAGACAGACAGGTAGAGGGAGGTAGAGTCAGACAGGTAGAGGGAGGTAGAGCCTGACAGGTAGAGACAGAGAAGTAGAGACAGACAGGTAGAGGGAGGTAGAGACAGACAGGTAGAGGGAGGTAGAGACAGACAGGTAGAGACAGAGAAGTAGAGACAGACAGGTAGAGGGAGGTAGAGGGAGGTAGAGACAGACAGGTAGACACAGACAAGAAGAGACAGAAGTAGAGACAGACAGGTAGAGTCAGACAGGTAGAGGGAGGTAGAGACAGACAGGTAGAGGGAGGTAGAGCCTGACAGGTAGAGACAGAGAAATAG
Source organism: Pterois miles (assembly GCA_947000775.1). NCBI lineage: Eukaryota > Metazoa > Chordata > Actinopteri > Perciformes > Scorpaenidae > Pterois > Pterois miles. The sequence continues at coordinate 9,012,139 of CAMQGK010000485.1, read as the reverse complement.
AGACAGACAGGTAGAGGGAGGTAGAGACAGACAGGTAGAGACAGACAGGTAGAGGGAGGTAGAGTCAGACAGGTAGAGGGAGGTAGAGCCTGACAGGTAGAGACAGAGAAGTAGAGACAGACAGGTAGAGGGAGGTAGAGACAGACAGGTAGAGGGAGGTAGAGCCTGACAGGTAGAGACAGAGAAGTAGAGACAGACAGGTAGAGGGAGGTAGAGGGAGGTAGAGACAGACAGGTAGACACAGACAAGAAGAGACAGAAGTAGAGACAGACAGGTAGAGTCAGACAGGTAGAGGGAGGTAGAGACAGACAGGTAGAGGGAGGTAGAGCCTGACAGGTAGAGACAGAGAAATAGAGACAGACAGGTAGAGGGAGGTAGAGACAGACAGGTAGAGACAGACAGGTAGAGGGAGGTAGAGTCAGACAGGTAGAGACAGACAGGTAGAGACCAACAGGTAGAGGGAGGTAGAGTCAGACAGGTAGAGACAGACAGGTAGAGACAGACAGGTAGAGGGAGGTAACCTCTGAGGTCCCTCTCTCTCTCTCCGTCAGTGTGTTTTTGTCTTCAGAATGGTCAGTTTGGATGTGGGAAGCCAACAGAGTAAGGTACTGGTTTATCCTGCTTGAGTCTGGGTTATCTTTCCATTGTCCAGTTTAGTCTGGGTTATCTTTCCATTGTCTGGTTTAGTCTGGGTTATCTTTCCATTGTCCAATTTAGTCTGGGTTATCTTTCCATTGTCTGGTTTAGTCTGGGTTATCTTTCCATTGTCTGGTTTAGTCTGGGTTATCTTTCCATTGTCTGGTTTAGTCTGGGTTATCTTTCCATTGTCCAATTTAGTCTGGGTTATCTTTCCATTGTCCAATTTAGTCTGGGTTATCTTTCCATTGTCCAATTTAGTCTGGGTTATCTTTCCATTGTGTAATTTAGTCTGGGTTATCTTTCCATTGTCCAATTTAGTCTGGGTTATCTTTCCATTGTCTAATTTAGTCTGGGTTATCTTTCCATTGTGTAATTTAGTCTGGGTTAACGTTCCATTGTGCAATTTAGTCTGGGTTATCTTCCCATTGTCCAATTTAGTCTGGGTTATCTTCCCATTGTCCAATTTAGTCTGGGTTATCTTCCCATTGTCCAATTTAGTCTGGGCTATCTTTCCATTGTCCAATTTAATCTGGGTTATCTTTCCATTGTCCGGTTTAGTCTGGATTATCTTTCCATTGTCTGGTTTAGTCTGGGTTATCTTTCCATTGTCCAATTTAGTCTGGGTTATCTTTCCATTGTCTGGTTTAGTCTGGGTTATCTTTCCATTGTCTAATTTAGTCTGGGTTATCTTTCCATTGTCTGGTTTAGTCTGGGTTATCTTTCCATTGTCTAATTTAGTCTGGGTTATCTTTCCATTGTCCAATTTAGTCTGGGTTATCTTTCCATTGTCTAATTTAGTCTGGGTTATCTTTCCATTGTCTAATTTAGTCTGGGTTATCTTTCCATTGTCCAATTTAGTCTGGGTTATCTTTCCATTGTCTAGTTTAGTCTGGGTTATCTTTCCATTGTCCAATTTAGTCTGGGTTATCTTTCCATTGTCTAGTTTAGTCTGGATTATCTTTCCATTGTCCAATTTAGTCTGGGTTATCTTTCCATTGTCCAATTTAGTCTGGGTTATCTTTCCATTGTCTGGTTTAGTCTGGGTTATCTTTCCATTGTGTAATTTAGTCTGGGTTATCTTTCCATTGTCTAATTTAGTCTGGGTGATCTTTCCATTGTCCAATTTAGTCTGGGTTATCTTTCCATTGTCTAGTTTAGTCTGGGTTATCTTTCCATTGTCCAGTTTAGTCTGGGTTATCTTTCCATTGTCTAGTTTAGTCTGGGTTATCTTTCCATTGTCCAATTTAGTCTGGGTTATCTTTCCATTGTCTGGTTTAGTCTGGGTTGTCTTTCCATTGTGTAATTTAGTCTGGGTTATCTTTCCATTGTCCAATTTAGTCTGGGTTATCTTTCCATTGTCTGGTTTAGTCTGTATTATCTTTCTATTGTCTAATTTAGTCTGGGTTATCTTTCCATTGTCTGGTTCTGTCCAGTCTACTTTCGTGTAACTTTGCTTGGTTCTGTTTTCCATGTTTTGCCTTATTTGTCCAGGTTAAGCAAGGTTGGTGGGTTGGTGGGTCGGTGGGTTGGGGGGTTGGAGGCTTGGTGGGTTGGAGGGTCGGAGGGTCGGAGGGTTAGAGGGTCGGTGGGTTGGTGGGTCGGAGGGTTGGAGGGTCGGAGGGTCGGAGAGTTAGAGGGTCGGAGGGTTGGAGGGTTGATGGGTTGGAGTGTTGGTGGGTTGGAGGGTTGGAGGCTTGGTGGGTCGGAGGGTTGGAGGGTCGGAGGGTTGGAGTGTTGGAGGGTTGGAGGCTTGGTGGGTCGGAGGCTTGGTGGGTCGGAGGGTTGGAGGGTTGGTGGGTTGGAGTGTTGGTGGGTTGGAGGGTTGGTGGGTCGGAGGGTTGGAGGGTTGGTGGGTTGGAGTGTTGGTGGGTTGGAGGGTTGGAGGCTTGGTGGGTCAGAGGGTTGGAGGGTCGGTGGGTTGGTGGGTCGGAGGGTTGGAGTGTTGGAGGGTTGGAGGCTTGGTGGGTCGGAGGGTTGGAGGGTCGGTGGGTTGGTGGGTCGGAGGGTTGGAGGGTCGGTGGGTTGGAGTGTTGGTGGGTTGGAAGGTCGGTGGGTTGGAAGGTCAGTGGGTTGGAGGGTTGGAGGGCTGGAGAGTTAGAGGGTCGGTGGGTTGGTGGGTCGGAGGGTTGGTGGGTCGGAGGGTTGGAGGGTCGGTGGGTTGGAGTGTTGGTGGGTCGGAGGGTTGGAGGGTCGGTGGGTTGGAGTGTTGGTGGGTTGGAGGCTTGGTGGGTCGGAGGGTTGGAGGCTTGGTGGGTCGGAGGGTTGGAGGGTCGGTGGGTTGGAGGGTCGGTGGGTTGGAGGGTTAGGGAATGAATTGCAGTCAATGTAATCTCATCATCAGAGAAAGAGACCAGTGTTTGTGTGGTTCCAGGTGTTTGTGGAGCTGAACGAGCTGGTGATCGACAAGAACCAGGAGCTGCAGTGGAGGGAGACGGCTCGATGGATCAAGTTTGAGGAGGAGGTGGAAGAGGAGACGGAGCGCTGGGGGAGACCTCACATCGCCTCCCTGTCCTTCCGCTCGCTGCTAGAGCTCCGAAAGACCATCTCCCACGGTGAGGAGGAGGCTCTCTGCTGCCCCCTGTGGACAAACTCTGACACTGCACATCTGTCCCTAATGTACCATAACTTTCCCCTGAAATCCAGTGTGTAAACAGATATCCTTCATTTGTCCTTTACTTTGAAAAACTAAACCCCTTAATTTGAAAATCACTTAATGAACACATAAAGTGGATTTTAAGGGCTTCATGCATTTCGCTTTATTTCTAGATGAATGTGAAATATTTGACATATCCATGAATGATGATTTTAAGGTGTTTTTTTAAGGTTCAGCTGCTAATAGTTTCAGTGATGACGGGTTTCTGCAGTCCAACAGGAAGTTAGTATTGTCCTGGTTCTTTCTTCTACATTTAAAAATCCAGAAAGTCTCAGTTTGTCGTAAGTTTGTTGTGATGGCTTTTCAGGGTTCAACACAATTTATGGACTTATAGATAGATACATCTTTAGATTCTAATACAGTTTTAAAGGACTTTCTTCACAGGTTAAGGGGTTTTTATGGGGTAAACATTTCTTAATATGTACAAAATAATATGGCAGCCATTTCTGTACTTTAGCCATGATTGAAAAATGAAGGAACCGTTTAATGGATAAGTTAAGGGATGCTTTCATGTATGTTTTCCCATTACAGTCCATTCTTCACCTGACTGGGGAGGAACTATAAGAGGGAAGAGAGGAGGTTATGTAATTTAAGGGAATTTATAGCGTAAATATGAGGTATGTATAATATATAGAGTCCTCTGGTCCCAGTAAGAGTGGTGAGGACGTTTGCATGAAGAGCCTTAAAAGCATAGAAATAGAATAGAGTAGAATGGACATTATTACCATTGAAATCAACATGGCAGGATGGTCAGAGCAGCCGCCATTTTTATGTGTACTCATGCCGCCATGATCGTGGCGTGTAAAACAATAGCATCTACGTCTTGTGTGTGTAGTCGTCCCGCCATGTTGTCTGTAATAAATCTGATCCGGCCTTATCGGACATGGATTTGTGTGTGCAGTGCAGCAACACACTTCACAGAATCAAAACAACCAACAACAACCACCATTTTTTTTTTCTTCTTGTCACATGACCATGACAAACAGTTCAGTGTCCCTTCTACTGTCATTCTATTTCTGTAATCAAAGACCAAACCAGGACTGATGTGGTCTCCACTGATGTCAGTACAACACAAAGTCATCTGCATACAGTGAGACCCTTAAAACTGGCCCTAAAATAGACCCTTAAGACGCCCCTACTTTACATGATGAGTTGCTGTGTGATGTCATGGCGTTGTGATGTCATGGTGTGATGTCACGGCGTTGTGTCCTCAGGGGCGGTGATCCTGGATCTGAAGCAGAGGACTCTGCCGGGGATCGCTCAGCAGGTGGTGGAACAGATGGTGATCTCAGATCAGATTAAAGCTGAAGACCGAGCCAATGTCCTCCGAGCACTGCTGCTCAGACACAGGTTCAGATCCATCCATCCATCCATTGATCCATCATCCATCTACTGATCCATCCATCCATCCACTGATCCAACCATCCATCCACTGATCCATCCATCATCCACTGATCCATCCATCCATCCATCCACTGATCCATCCATCATCCACTGATCCATCATCCACTGATCCATCCATCATCCACTGATCCATCCATCCATCCATCCATCCACTGATCCATCCATCATCCACTGATCCATCCATCATCCACTGATCCATCCATCCCCATCCTCTCCACTGATTCATCCATCCACTGATTCATCCATCCACTGATCCATCCATCCACTGATCCATCCATCATCCACTGATCCATCCATCCACTGATCCATCCATCATCCACTGATCCATCCATCCACTGATCCATCCATCCATCCACTGATCCATCCATCATCCACTGATCCATCCATCCACTGATCCATCCATCCATCCACTGATCCATCCATCATCCACTGATCCATCCATCCACTGATTCATCCATCCACTGATTCATCCATCCACTGATCCATCCATCCACTGATCCATCCATCATCCACTGATCCATCCATCCACTGATCCATCCATCATCCACTGATCCATCCATCCACTGATCCATCCATCCACTGATTCATCCATCCACTGATCCATCCATCATCCACTGATCCATCCATCCACTAATTCATCCATCCATCCACTGATTCATCCATCCACTGATCCATCCATCAGTCTACTGATCCATCCATCCACTGATCATCCATCCACTGATTCATCCATCATCCACTGATCCATCCATCCACTGATTCAGCCATCCACTGATTCATCCATCCATGCACTGATCATCCATCCACAGATTCATCCATCCATCCATGCACTGATCCATCCATCCACAGATTCATCCATCCATCCACAGATCATCCATCCACAGATTCATCCATCCATCCATCCATCCATCCATCCATCCATCCATTCATCCTGTGTTCTTTGATTCTTCAGTCACCCCAGTGATGAGAAGGATCACAGCTTTTTCAACAAGAACATCTCTGCAGCCAACGTGGCCGCCCTAATGGACAGACACAGCGTCCAATCAGAGGCCTCCATCAATCTGACCAATCACAGAGAGGCTGACTGGGACAACAAGGTAAACAGGAAGCTGTCACCCGTTGTAGACTCAGAGGTCTGATAATAAAGCTTCAATGGAGGGACAATGACAGGCTGATCACATGATCTTCATCTAACACTACCTGACTAATTTAAGGTGTTTTTAAGGGACAGTGGCTTCACAGCGCAGGTTTTTCCTCACACATTAACAGGTGTAGTCCAGGTGGAGCTTTAAATCCATTGCTCACCAACTCTGATCACCGAGTCTGGTGAGTAAAACCAGACAATGTCTACGGGGACAACGCTGACTACACTATCAGGACCCTAAACCTCATGCTAATAGCTGTTGTAGCTAACCCTGTTATGTGGTATGTTAGCAAGTGCATATCAGCCACTTTACCATCTCCATGGTAACTAGGACTGGATGATCCACCATCTCCTGATTCATTATGATCCTGATACCAGGGACTTTTACTGTGTAAAATCTCTAAATGAATCCAGTGTTTGATTTTCAGCATGTCTGTAGTCAGAGATGTCCTGAAGTCAAATGTAACAGAATCATTGTCAGAAATTATTGATTACAGTTTTTATCCAGCAAACCAGAAACTAAAGAATAAAGACATTTCCCTCACAGATTAGTGGGATTTTCTTTTTAATTTATCAGGGACATGTAATGTTTTATACTCTGCTGAATATAATCCATCAGTCTGATTTCCATAGATGGATTCTGTAGATCCACTTCCCTTTGTTAACACCTTATTTTGACGTAGTCCCAGGTGTCTTGTTCCTCTAACTTTTCCAAGGTGGTTGCTAGCTCTCCCTTTACTGGATGTGTAGTGTTTACCAGGCTGGATTTAACATGGAGGGTGGAGGTCGGATCCACGCCCACCCTCCACCCTTTAATACTTTCTGAGGTTTGTTTTGGTTGATGGATACCGAACGGATATGACATCACATTACTCAGACTGCCACAATAAAAGCTGTAACTTCCTTCCACCTCCACATACACTCAGATGAAGCAGATACAGTATATTCGTTATGGTCTTTATCTGGTTGTTGAGGTCCTAGTGTTTGTCAGACATCATTGGGTGTTGAGAAGAGAATGGCGCGTTATTTACACCAATAGTCCCAAAAATATAACGTTGGTCTGAACACCCCCATTAGTCTGACAGTCCGTTACCCTGAAAACAAACAGCCATTGTTCCAAGGCCCATTGATACATGCTGTCTGTCCAACAAACACAAAAGCATGGCAGCAATCAGCTGGAACAAGGATTTCATTGGTCAACACATATTTCCACAGATGGAAATCTGTTGAAGTTGAGGGCCATACAAATCAGGTTTTATACATTTCTGTGCAAATTTTTCAAACAAAAATCGGTGCTGGGTGTGAAATGCCTCAGTGGTGCCTTCACGTCCAGTCTGAGCCAGGCAAACGCTGAAACATGTCAATGTCAGATGGAGAAAGAGGGAAAAGCTGGGTGTCATCAGCATAGCGGCGGTATAGGGAGCCATGCACGTCAATTAATTAGGTGTGTGTGTGTGTGTGTGTGTGTGTGTGTGTGTGTGTGTGTGTGTGTGTGTGTGTTCAGAAAGAAGCCCCGCCCACCAGTCAGTCCAGATCCAGACATGAAGCAAAGCTGATGGAGAAGATCCCAGAGAGAGCCGAGGCCACTGTCGTCCTCGTGGGTACGCAGCACCTTCATTCACACAGACGGACTGTACAGGATTACTGTACATACACATAGTATATACTGTACATACACATATTATATACATGTGTACATACACGTAAAAGGTTTTTAACAGAGTGCTGCACACTCCAAAAGACCTGAATCTCCTCAAAAGATGGAGGCCACTTTGGCCCTTCTTATGCAGGGCGTTACAGTCTCAATGTCCAACTCTGGATGTTCACTGGTGGAGTCTGAGTGGGCTTCCTGTGGAAGTCGATCACCATCTCCTTTGTCTTGGTGGTGTTGATGTGAAGCTTGTTGGTTTCACACCAGGTGACAAAGTCGTTGATGACCTCCCTGTAATTCAGGTCGTTCCCATCAGATACGTAGCCTACGATGGCTGTATCGTCAGAGGACTTCTGATTGTTGCAGTAGTCTGAGTTGTGTTAAAGTCGAGGTGTAGAGGGGGAAAAGTAAAGGGGATAGAACTGTACCCTGAGGGGCCCCCATGCTGCAGACTACCACATCAGACACAGTCATGAAGCCTCACATACTGTGGTCTGTTGGTGAGCTAGTTGATGGTCCATGCAGCCAGGTGACAGTCCACACCAGCTCCTTCCAGCTTCCCCCTCAGCAGAGATGGCTGAATGGTGTCGAACGCCCTGGAGAAGTGGAAGAAAATGACCCTCACAGTGCTCCCAGGGTCGTCCAGGTGGGAGAGGGATCTATGCAGCAGGTAGATCAAAGCGTCATCCACCCCGATACTCTGACGGTACGCGAACTGCAGGGGGTCCAGTTCACAGTCCGTCATCATCCTGAGGTGTTTCAGCACAATCCTCTCCATGGTCTTCATCAGGTGGGAGGTCAGGGCAACCGGCCTGAAGAGGCTCCCTCGGGTGTGAAGCATTGGGAACTGGAACCACGCAGGAGGTTCTCCACAAGACGGGTACCTTCCCCAGGCTGAGGCTCAGGTTGTAGATGTGCAGCAGCACATCAGAGCTGGTCTGCACAGTCCCGGAGCAGTCTGGTGCTGATCCCGTCAGGGCCGGCTGCCTTCCTGGCTTTGGTCCTCCTCAGCTCCCTCCTCACCCGATCAGTAGTGATGTGAGTTGTGGGGGTGTGGGAGGATGAAGGGGAGAGATGGCGGCCAGGTGCAGCTGAAGGTGTTCCCATGCAGGAGGAGGAGGAGGTGTGAAGCAAGTCTGTGTTGTTGGAGGAGGGGGGGCAGGTTCAGAGTCAAATCTGTTGAAGAACAGATTCAGTTTGTTTGTCCACTCCCTGTCTCCGTCCACTGGGCTGTTCCCACTGTCTTTACTATGGCCGGAGATTGTCTTCAGGCCTCTCCACACCTCTCTGGTGGAGACGCACCTCCAGCTTCCTCCGGTAGCTGTCCTTGCCTTTCCTAATCTCAAACTTTGAGTCCTTCTGGACTCTCTTCAGCTGCTCCTTGTCCCCTGCTTTAAAAGCCTGCTTCTTCTCTTTCAGCAGTGCTTTCAGTGCAGGGGTCACCCATGGCTCGTTGTTAGAGAAACACCGTACCTTCCTGGTTGGCACAGTGTTCTCCACACAGAAGTTGATGTAGTTCGTGATGCAGTGAACGAGTCCATCGGTGTCCTCCCCATGGGGTCCGCACAGCACTTCCCAGTCTGCACTCAAAACAGTCCTTTAAAGCCACACTAGCCTCCTCAGACCATACCTGCACATACCTCTTGGTTGGGGTTGCTTACTAACCAAAGGTATGTAAACAGGGCACAAGTAGACCAGGTTGTGATCAGAGCGGCCAGGCGGGGGGAGGGGTGATGAGCTGTATGCATCTTTGGTGTTTGCATACAGCAGGTCTAGAGTTTTATTGTCCCTGGTGTGACAATTCTCATACTGGGTGAAGGAGGGAAGAGACATAGTATATACATACACATATATACATAGAAGCTACATTGGCCTTCAGTCCATTACAGTGGTTCAGTACGTCATCATGGGCTCCATATTGGACCTGTCTTTCCTGACCGTCCTGTAACCCTGAACTGCAAGTAAAAATAAATAACATTGTAACATCTACATTTCTACGCCGATTTCAACCATCCTTATTATATTAAAGGGTTTATGATCTACAAGGAGTAGAACAATAAAGTTTAGTCTCTGCTTATTTAGAATCTGGAAAGTTGAGCTCTAATCGCTGCTGGACACCCAGAGACCAGTGTGGACCATAGACCGACAGGAACTGAACTACTGACCTGATAGAAAACTATTTAGTTATTAGAGGGAATTATTAAAACTCATGTTTGTCAAGTTTGGGTTTGGATTATTTTATCTTTAAGGTTAATACTTCAAGAGAGCTCCTTGTATAATATAATACTATATAATATAATTAAAGTCTTCTTCTGTTTAAGTGATTATGCTTTTGGTCAATAGGCTACCGCTAACACTACTGCTGATATTATATGCCGTGTAGGGGCTTGTCCCTCCATGTGGTCTCCTCATCTTCCTCACTCTCTTCAGGTTTCTGCTGTCTGAGGCATTCACTGAGCAGTTCGTCTTTGGGGCCATCTTCCTGATGTATTCTTGGAGTTTCCATGTTTCATCCTGGACAGTGGCTTTGACGCTCACTAGTCCTCGGCCTCCCTCTCTCCGCTTAGTGTCCAGCCTCAGGGTGCTGGACTTGGGGTGAAACCCTCAGTTCATGGTGAGGAGCTTTCTTGTCCTGATATCTGTGGCTTCTATCTCCTCCTTTGGCCAGCGTATGATCCCAGCGGGGTATCTGATGACTGGTAGTGCGCACATGTTGATGGCTCGGACCTTGTTCTTACTATTCAGCTGACTTCTCAGGACTTACCTTACTGTCTGGAGGTATTTGGCTGTGGTTGACTTCCTTGCAACCTCCTCATGATTTTCATTCACCTGTGGGATACCAAGGTACTTGTAGTTGTCTTTGATGTCTCCTATCCTGCCTTCTGGTAAGTCCATCCCTTCAGTTCTGATCATCTTGCCTTTCTTTGATACCATCCGGCCACATTTGTCCAATCCGAATGACATCCCTATGTCATCGCTGTAGATCCTGAAGGTGTGGATCAGTGAGTTGATTTCTCGCTCATTACTGGCGTACAGCTTGATGTCATCCATGTAGAGCAGGTGGCTGATTGTTGCCCCACTTCGGAAATGGCTCTTTGTGATGATCTGGCTGAGGGGGTTCAGGCCCATGCAGAACAGCAGTGGTGACAGTGCATCCCGTTGGTATATGCCGCACTTGATGTTAACTTGGGCGATTGGCTTGGAGTTGGCCTCTAGGGTTGTCTTCCACATTCCCATTGAGTTCTTGATGAAGGCTCTTAGTGTCCTGTTGATCCTGTATAGTTCCAGACATTCCAGTATCCATGTGTGTGGCATTGAGTCGTAGGCTTTCCGGTAGTAAATCCAGGCAGTGTACAGGTTGGTCTGCCTGTTCTGTGTGTGCAGTCATGGTCAGTTCTTAGGTCCACTAGCCACTGGGCATCGGTGTTGTGTGATGCTTGTCTTTCCCATATGCCCCTCCAGTATCTTTCCATCTCAGCTCTTGGTGGGTCTGAATGGCTGCTGTTGCGTCCCTGGCAATGAGAGTTGGCTGGTTGAGTGGAGAACATCTTGTTTATTCTCTTGGCCTCTACCTCCTTGGTGTGTCTTTTCAGCCGGGTGGCCAGAGCTGTTAGACTCTGTTTGGCAGTTTCGAGTGCTTCAGGTATGGAGAGCTTATTGTATTTCCTGGGTATCCCTTTATTCACCATGTTACCCTTCTGCAGCTCAGCTAGCTGACTGACTGTCTGTGTCGCCTTTATCTTGACCTCTTACTGTCTCTTCCATAGAGGGTATTGCTTTTTATGCCCTGTACCGAACTTATATCCCAGTATTTCAAGGATTACTGTGGCTGTACTGTGAGGTTGTTGGTCTCAGTGATGGTCCCTGTAGGGATGGTTCTTATTGCAGCATTCACATCGTCTGGCAGATCTTCTGAAGGTACCTGACAACTCAGCCTCTGTATTTGTCGGAGGCTCCATGTTTCCAGTTGGTTCTCGATCTTCCTTCTCAGGTCAGCAGCTCTTCTACTGATGCTGTTAGTATCTCTTGGGGCTTGGTACCCAATCTCGGATTGTTGACTTGCTGCTGACCTGTCGTACTGGTTCCCCCTTGCCGTAGCTTCGTTGTAGTATCTCATCGATCTCTTGTTGTGATAGCAGTTTTTGGTTATGGATGTTGGAACCCTGGACTAACAGCTGTTTCTTTGTTAGCCTTGATTGTGGGTTTCGAAGCATCCATAGTTACCACATTCACTCCATGTATCCCCTCTCTCTGGAATAGCTTGTATAGTAGCATTCCAACAATTCTATATTCTCTGCCCTCGTCCATGTATGTCTTGTTCCAGTAGCCCATTTCTCATCAGACTGCCCTGGTCCCCTAGCATCTGACGCCGACCTTGTTGACCCGGGCGACGTCTGAGCTGGTATGACTCTGTCATTTTTGTACTCGCTCATGTCTGAGGTAGGCAGGGATAGCATTAAGGGTCTTGCCTAAAGACCCTCACTGGATGACCTTCGCCTTGACTGAGATTCAAACCTGTGTATATGCGTATACTGTACGTCTATAGATACAGCATATGTCTATGTATATACTGTATGTCTATAGATACAGCATATGTCTATGGGTCTGACAGCATGAAGTGTGTTGGGTTTATTTTGTCCCTCTGTGGTGTCTGCAGGCAGTGTGGGTTTCCTGGAGCAGCCCTCCATGGCGTTCGTGCGACTGCAGGAGGCGGTTCTGCTGGAGTCTGTCCTGGAGGTTCCTGTCCCTGTAAGGTTCCTCTTCCTCCTGATGGGCCCGCCTACCGCCAACATTGACTACCACCAGATCGGACGCTCCATCTCCACACTCATGTCAGACAAGGTGAGTCCCTGCAGTATTAATACTGTCACTGCTGTGGATGTGATCACCACATGGTGCCAAATAATCAATCACTATAGAGGCTGCAGGGATGAGGTATTTCTTTAGTTAAACGGGAAGTGATCATCTCCTGGTTCCCTCCGCTAACAGGCAGTGATCATCTCCCTGGTTCCCTCCGCTAACAGGAAGTGATCATCTCCTGGTTCCCTCCGCTAACAGGAAGTGATTGTCTCCCTGATTCCCTCCACTTCCAGGAAGTGATCGTCTCCTGGTTCCCTCCACTTACAGGAAGTTATTGTCTCCTGGTTCCTTCTACTAACAGGAAGTGATCGTCTCCTTGTTCGCTCCACTAAAAGGATGTGATCATCTCCTGGTTCCCTCCACTAACAGGAAGTGATCGTCTCCTGGTTCCCTCCACTAACAGGATGTGAACAGGAGATCCTGGTTCCCTCCACTAACAGGAAGTGATCGTCTCCTGGTTCCCTCCACTAACAGGAAGTGACCGTCTCCTGGTTACCGCCACTAACAGGAAGTGATTGTCTCCTGGTTCCCTCCACTAACAGGAAGTTATTGTTTCCTGGTTCCTTCCACTAACAGGAAATGATCGTCTCCTTGTTCCCTCCACTAAAAGGATGTGATCATCTCCCTGGTTCCCTCCACTAACAGGAAGTGATCGTCTCCTGGTTCCCTCCACTAACAGGAAGTGATCGTCTCCTGGTTCCTTCCACTAACAGGAAGTGATCATCTCCCTGGTTCCCTCCACTAACAGGAAGTGATCATCTCCTGGTTCCCTCCACTAACAGCCAATGGGATTGTTCCACTGGGTATTAGATTAAAACAGATAATAGTCTCTGTGGTAAACAGATGTTCATGACACTAACACGTGTAGTTCATCCAGATAATCTTCACTAATGAACCGCTTTATGATTTATAAAGAGTGAAATTATCAGCAGCAGTAAAAGCTAACATTAGCCACGGTCACATGAGGGTGAGAATAAACAGAACAAGGCTGTAAAGGAGGACGAGCCGGCGTGATGATGTTTAGAATCAGAATCAAAATCAGTCTCTTAATTGTCATTGCACCAGCGCAACGAAATTGAAATAGCAGCTCTCGCAAATCCAGTGTAAAAAAAAAAAAAAAAAAAATGTTAAAACAAAATAATATAATATAATAAAATATAAAATATATCATAAAATAAAATAACACTGTACCAAAAATATAAACATATGCTACACAGGAATACTGCACTGAGAGGGTGTATACTGTGAAAGTTCAGGTGTAGTGGAAATGGGTGGAGTTCAGTGCGATGACAGCTCTGGGATAGAAGCTGTTCTTCAGTCTGTTGGTTTTTACCTTGATGGTCCTGAAACGCCTCCTTGAGGGCAGCAGCTCAGAGAGGTGGTGTCCAGGGTGGATGGGTCTGCTCAGAGAGGTGGTGTCCAGGGTGGGAGGGTCTCTGAGGATGCTGTGGGCACTTCCTCCAGAGATGGAGGAGGGCGGCCAATGATCCTTTGTGCAGTGTCGGTGACCGTCTGCAGGGCCTTCCTTTCTGCTGCCCACAGCGAGCTGCCGGAGCTCAGCACCGACTCCACCGTGCAGCGGTAGAAGGACATCAACAGGTTCTCTGTTAGCTTGTTCTTCCTGAGTATTCTCAGGAAATACAGTCTCTGTTGTGCCTTTTCCAGCAGAGCTGTGGTGTTTGCTGTCCAGGACAGATCCTCTTGTATGTTAGTGCCCAGGAATCTGAAGTCTTGGACCATCTCCACTCTGTCCCCATTTATGACAATAGACTGAATGTCCGGTTTCCTCCTCCTGAAATCAACTATCAGCTCTTTTGTCTTGGAGGTGTTGAGGATGAGATTGTTTGTGGAGCACCATGCCGTCAGCCTTTCCACCTCCTCCCTGTATGCTGTCTCATCCTGAGAGAAGTCCTGCTACCGTTGTATCGTCTGCAAACTTAATGATGGCGTTGCTCGGGTAGTTGGGGGTGCAGACATGGGTATAGAGGGTGTAAGGAAGGGGCCTCAGCATGGAGCCCTGTGGGGCGCCTGCACTGATGCTGAGAGCTGAGGAGAGATGGCATCCTATGCTCACCCTCTGGGGGTGGTCTGTCAGGAAGTTGTAAATCCAGTTGCTTGTGTGCTGTGAGAAACCCAAGTCCAGTAATTTGGTGAGCAGTCTGCTTGGTATGATGGTATTAAAGGCAGAGATAAAGTCTATGAAGAGCAGCCTGGTGTAACTCCCTTTCTGTTCCACATGTGAGAGTGTGGTGTGTAGAGCTGTGGCAATGGCGTCTTCTGTAGACCTGTTGGCCCTGTATGAGAACTGGTGTGGATCAAATGTGGGTGGCAGGCTTGTTGTGATGTGACTTCTGACCAGCTTCTCAAAACACTTCATAATTCTGGGTGTAAGTGTCACTGGCCTGAAGTCACTGGGGGTGCTGGCGTTGGTCTTTTTCGGTAGAGGAATGATTGTGGAGGATTTCAGGCAGGCAGGATCAAGCACTGGGATAGGGACTGGTTGAATATGTCCGTGAACACATCAGCTAGTTGGTCAGTCCCTCAGCACCCTCCCAGTCACAACGTCTGGTCCGGCAGCTTTCCTGGGATTCACTGCCCACAGAGTGCTCCTTACCTCCTGTACCTGCATTGTGAGGATGTGGCTGCTGGGGGCTGGTGGGCGAGGCCTTAATGCCGCTGGTGTCCCAACCTCAAAACAGGCAAAGATGTGGTTAAGCTCCTTGGCCAGTGAGACGTCACCGTTGGCTGCAGTTAGGTTGTTGGACCTGTAGCTGGTGATGTTTCGGACCCCTTGCCACACCTGCCTTAAGTTGTTACTGCTGAAGTGGTCCTCAGTCCTCCTCTTGTATGCTGTTTTGACGGATCTGGCAGCCTTGTACTGGGCTACATCTCCAGACCTGAAGGCGCTGTTCCTCTCTTTTAGCAGTACTTTGACCTCTTTGTCATCCACGGCTTCTGGTTAGGGTACACCCGTATTTGCCTGTCCACTGTGACGGTGTCCACACAGTGTCTGATGTAACACAGCACAGTTGAGGTGGACACTTCTAGGTCCTGATGTTTGAAAATGTCCCAGTTTGTATCATCAAAACAGTCCTGTAGCTGCTGGGAGGCACCGTCAGGCCAAGTTTTAACAGACCTTGTTGTTGGGGGGGCTTTTTTCTTCAGGGGGGTGTATGCTGGTATCAAGAGCAGCCGAGGTGTGGCAGCTGTATAGCCCTGTAACCATGCTTACTGTTGGTGTAGACTTTATCCAGAGTGTTTGCTGCTCTGGTGGCACATTGTATGTGTTGGTGGAACTTGGGGAGCACTACCTTCAAGTCTGCATGGTTAAAGTCTCCTGCTGTGATGTGAACTGCCTCTGGATCGGTATTCTGTTGAAGGCAAATGGTGTTGTGCAAATGGCTGAGGGCTTGGTTAGCATTAGCATTCAGTGGTATGTACACAGCCATCACTATGACAACAGTAAACTCTCGTGGGAGATACATGGGTCTGCATTTGACAGTCATACTCCAGGTCAGGGCAGCAGTGGCTGTGCAGCCTGCTAACTCAGTAGCTGTCCGGGATGGATGAGCGGAGCCAGGTCTCCGTAATCAGCAGGATGCAACAGTCCTGTACCAGTCTGTAGCTTCAGCTCATCCATTTTATTTGTGATGGATCTGGCGTTTGACAGGAAGATGCTGGGAAGTGGTAGCTTTTGATTCCTCTCCTTCCGCCGCTTCCTCCTCCAGCCGGCGGGGATAATGATCCACGGGGAGCCCGGTGTACGGGCCATGTCCTGTGGTATGCTGTGCGATTGGATAAAATCACTGTTTACAGGTTGTTCACTCTGTAATCCCACACTAAAGAGATCCGAGCGACTGTTGACAGGGTTCGCATGACAAACCGGACAAATATTAAGTAACAACATATACAAAAACACTAAACACTGAAAGCGAGAGGAGCTACGAGCCGCTGCATCTGTGCATGCTGCCATCTTGAAGACTATTTAGTATTTTAGTTGTCTTATTTAGACACTAGTAACCGTCTTTTTTAAAACACATAAAGGCTCCAACACTCACCAGAGGGATATTTACTGATGGATTTAAATCGTAGAACAAAACATTAAAATCTCTCTCAGACCTGATTTCAGACATCTAACTCAAAACCCATCAACTTTCAGACCAGGGAACAGGAAGTGACATCATTCTGACTCATTCCTGCCTGCCTCTGTTGGCTCCCTCAGCACTTCCACGAGGCAGCGTACCAGGCCGACGACCGCCACGACCTGCTGACAGCCATCAACCGGTTTTTGGACTGTAGCGTCGTCCTCCCTCCGTCCGACGTCGGCGATGATGAGCTGCTCCACTCAGTCGCTCGCTTCCAGCGAGAAATACTCCGAAAGAGGGAGGAGCAGAGCAGCATCCAGCCGGATGAAGGTTGGTTATCAGGGTTTGGTTGTATCAGTGCTGTTCCGTTGTTTTGTTTAAGAGACAATGAATAGACGACAGGAAATGAGAGGAGAAAGTTGGGAGATGATAAACAACTAAAGTCCCAATCAAGATTACAGGAACAGCATCTTAAACCCCTTGACGATTTGCCACCATAAAGAAAATTTGGACATTTTAACATCTTAAATTTGCCATAAAATGATTATTTTCATCTTTACAAGTTGGAAGTTCAAATGTCGTCTTGTAGGAGGTTCAACTCTCCACTTAGTCTCTGAGCCTCAGTTAGTTGAATACTAACCCTAACCCTAACCCCACTAAAGACAGTTAATTCGATTAAAAAAAAAAAAAAAAAGACTCAATTAATCACTTTATTCAAATTTAGAGATTTTTCAGAGATTTTTTTCAGGGTGATGCTTTATCCAAAAACCTCAAATGAAGCCTTGAATGTAAAAAAAAAAAAAAAACACTTTAGGAGACTTTTTCTCTTCTGACTGGAAATCAGAAATTCCTGTTAATGGACACTTCTAACAAATGCACTCAATAAGATATAGATATTCTAAGACTTTAAAATTCTAAATTATAAACTACAGAAATGACCCCTTCCTGGCGTCGACTTTGCATTTTGCAAGGAAAATTAGCATGTCATCAGCAAATCAGTGAATATTTTTCACGGAGTGGATGCATCCATTATTTTTCAGTATTGGGAATGGACTTGGTAGAGGTCTGAGCTCTCTGAGTGCCCTTCTAGTCTGACATATAATCTAGGGGTTGTACTGTATGTATAATCCATGTGTTGATGTTGTTTAATGTTGTGATGTCAGACAATAACAAAGCTCCATTCCTATCTATAGACTCCCTCATTCCCTGCAAATCTGGTGACGAGCCCCTGAGGCGCTCAGGCCGTCTTTTTGGGGGTCTGATCAAAGACGTGTCTCGACGCTACCCTCAGTACCTCAGCGACATTAGAGATGCTCTGAACCCTCAGTGCATGGCCGCCATCATCTTCATCTACTTCGCCGCGCTGTCGCCTGCCATCACCTTCGGTGGACTTCTGGGTGAGTGGACTTCAGACACTGAACCACCTGATGGGTTAAACAACGTTCAAGTTGTTGGGTGCCTGGATTCTCAAAGACCCTTCTAAATGCAGATGCTTAACTGTGAATGTTTTATGCTCTGTTTTCCTGTGGTGCAGGTGAGAAAACTGAGGGTCTGATTGGTGTGTCAGAGCTGATCGTTGCCACAGCGATACAGGGTATCGTGTTCAGTGTGCTGGGTGCTCAGCCTCTGCTGGTGATCGGCTTCTCTGGACCACTGCTGGTGTTTGAAGAGGCCTTCTACACTGTAAGCTCACCTAACAGATAAATGTACACTCCTCTATCAAAATATTACCTATTAACAGCAACATGTCTGTCAAAGAACAATGTCCCTGATATTCTGGCTGGTCTACAGAACACACACATGATGAAGTCAGAGTTTTAGCTGGAGGCTAACCAAAGACTGGAGGCTAACGCTAGCAGTGGGCTAAAGCTACTCATCTAAAATGTCATCTTGCTGTTGTTGGCTGCCAGAATCCAGATATCACAACATCTGAGATGACAACCTGTGATTGGAGGATCTAGAGAGCTACAATATCAGAGAAACCTTTCAGAGATGGAGAGGAAATGATGCTAATAATTAGCCTTCTGCTAACAGCAGCCGTGAGCCATTGGCTGCTGTTAGCAGAAGGCTAAACTACTAGCATCCCTTTCTGTCCAAATTGATTTATATGCCCTAAATTTATCTTTACAGCGCTGCAAAGCCGCCCAACCAGCAGCCTGCTGCTATTGAGCTAGCTTAGCTTGCTAATTTCACCATTCTTTCATAATGAGGTGAACAAAGTTGTCCATCTGGTGATAGCACTGTGCTTTCCTACACTGTGACCAGAGTGTATGGATGAAGCATTAACTTGTTAAATTTTACTTGTTTAGTGACTGGCTAGTTAGCTAGCTTAGCTAACTAATTCCTGCATGCTACAGAAAATGAGTCCAGCAGCAGCCAGAGCTGGGTCACGGTCCCTCTGCCTCAGTCCTCACCGCTAGGAGGCTACTTCACCAGGAGGAGAGCAGGAGTTAGCTAGCTAGCTAGTGCTGACTCTCCAGCAGCATATGAAGTGTTTGTTTCCTGTTTTTGAGGAACCTTCATCCTCAGCCCTCATCCTGGATCACTTACCAGTGGTCCAGGATGCTGCTGCAAAGCAAAGTATCTTCTGTGGTGTGGTGGTATCTTCGGTGGCTATAGTTCAGGGGTTAGAGCGGCTTGTCCTTTACCCACCATACTGGCAGTTGGCTGGCTGGTTCCTCCTGTCTACATGTTGTAATGTCCTTTAGCGAGGATGGGTTACATTAGAGGTCACATACACCTGTAAGTATATGATGAATGTCATAGAGTTGAAGTTTTTAAGTTTAAGCTAACCTCTTAACAGTGTCCTGAAATTTTCCTGGTGTGTTTCTACGTAGTTTTGTAAAGACAATGAGATCGAGTATCTGACGGGTCGGGTCTGGATCGGTTTCTGGCTGGTGCTCATTGTTCTCCTCACCGTGGCCTTCGAGGGAAGCATCCTGGTTCGCTTCTTCTCCCGTTTCACTCAGGAGATCTTCTCTTTCCTCATCTCCCTCATTTTCATCTATGAGACCTTTGCCAAGCTGGTCAAGGTGAGGTCAGAGGTCACCGATCAATGAGCCTGGAGCCTTATGAAAGAGCTGTCTTTAGTAGTAGTCTTCAGATAATTTACAGAATGATAGTTGTGATGATAATGAAGTGTGATGTTATCTGAAACATCTGTGATGTTTTTTAGTTGATCCAGTGTGTTTTTATTAAAGGAAGAACCTTGTGAGTCGTTGGTCCTTCTTGTGTTTCACAAACTGGTTGTTTCAGATGTATGTCATTAACAACCAGCCACATATTTTAAATAATTGTTGTTGGTGTTTTCTAGATCTTTCAGGAGCATCCTCTCCAAAACTGTTACCATGGCAACAACACAGTATCTCCATCCCTGTGCAACTATACTGCAGCTGGCGGTAACTCAGGGAAGGTTGTTGGAGAACCGAACACAGCTCTGCTGTCATTTGTCCTGATGGTGGGAACATATTTCATCGCTTTCTACCTGCGCAAGTTCAAGAACAGCTCCTTCTTTCCCGGCAGGGTCAGTAAATGCAAGAACAGTACAGGAGTATTTACAGGTACAGGTATAGATAGAGGTAAAGGTACATATACATTCAACACACTTACAAGCAGAAGTGCATGTAGGCACAGAGACTGAGATGAGGGTAGTTGTTCATATGGGCACAGGTATACTGGCATACAAGAACATGTACATGTATGCACAAGTGTGGATACATACACAGGGGTACATACAGGTGCTGTATACACAGGTAAATGTACAGGTAGAGGTATATACTGTTCATATATGTACTGTAAGATCCCACGATATACCCCTGTTGGGATACACCGCCCGGCTCACCGTTTAATGGGTCCAATTCTCAGTCCCACTGGTGTTACTCAGGCAGGGTTTAAACTGCTGACAAGGAGACTCTGCTAACATGTAACTGCCTTCTTCCGGACGTCTACCCTGCTGTCTCCGATGCAGCACCAGATCCTAGCCTGGGATCTGATACCATCACCGCCACCTGGTAACAGCAGCTCTCCTCTAAGTGATCTCTGGCTCTTGATACTGTGTAAGGGAGTGTTTTAAAGACTAGGAAAATAAGTCTTAAGGATCTGTTAATTTCGTGGACAAGAGTAACTAATAGGAACCATAAAGACGTTGACGTCACGCACAGGGAGCGTGAACCGGAGTAACGTTTAATGTTTCTTTACCAATAAAAGTTATAACAAATATGTTCATATACATTTTTTTTCCTGCTTAACCCTAGAACACTAACGTCTGGTGATTTTCACCCACACAATTCTTGTTATGTGATTTTCATTGTGTTGCCATTGTCTGAGTTTCATGGGTCCTTTGGTAGCTTCAGGCTGCTTACTGATGTTATTAATTGTATGTTTGTTTCCCTCCTCCCATCTATGGTTTTTTCAAGAGGCATGCGTTCGGGTGATTTTCACCCGACTTTAGTGATAGAGAGTAACATATTTTACGGGTGGAATTTACCAGAATTGATAAAACTGCTTTTTATCAAGGATATTGTATTGGGTAAAATATACCCAACGTTAGTGATGGTGTGACTTATTTTAACGTTAGTGTTCTAGGGTTAAATAAAAGGTGCAAATTCTTTGCAATTGATTATTTATCTAGCAAATCGATTTTAGATCAATATACTGGAAGGCCCCCTGTGAGGGACAACTTGCACCTATATCTATCAGTCTAGTTGGATCATAGGAATATAAATCTATACACTGATAAATCATTGTACCCTTAACAAGTACACATGTAGGTACGGATACATAGCTTGAATAAAGTTTGAACATTCTTTATTTTTAGATACTGGTTCATTCAAACATACAGTTTGCTTTCTTTCAGCAACGTCACATCACTAAAAGCAGGTCTTCTTTATCCAGGGATGATGCAGAGATCCTGATTCACCCCTCTGTATCATCCAGACTGGATTATTGTAATGTTTTGCTATCAGGTCTTCCTCGCTCTACTACCAGAGGCCTTCAAACTAAAACTAGAAAATGTGATCATATCACAGCAGTTTCAGCTTCATTGCACTGGCTCCTGATCCATGTCAGATTAGACCTTAAGATGCTTCTGATGACCTAGCATGTTGTCAATGGACACGGTCTGATCTAGTTAAACCTTATCCTCCAATCGGGACTCTTCTCTCTCACAATACAGGACTCCTGTCTGTCCCCAGAGTTAAAAAGAAGTCAGCAGGCCAAAGAGCTTTTTCTTATTGAGCTGCTTTCCTCTGGAATAACCTCCCTATAGACATCAGACTGTCTGATTCTGTGGAAGTCGTTAAATCCAAACTCAAAAACCATCATTTTGCCCTAACTTTCAATTAGTTAGCTGGTGGCTTGGATTCAGTCTAAATTTATAATTTAAGATATAAAATGATCATTCTTTCAACAGTTACAGCTCCTATAACTCTTAACCCAGTCATAGTATTCAGTGTACCCCAAGACGACATTTTGGGTCTAAATGTAAGGTTTTACCTTTGGGGATGTATTCCTCACTGATGTCTGCAGTTTCAAACCAACTCATGGATTGATAAGCTGTTGTTCTGTGTGTTTCAGCTCCGCAGGATCATCGGAGACTTTGGGGTCCCCATTGCTATCCTCATCATGGTGCTGGTGGACTACAGCGTGGAGGACACCTACACCCAGGTCAGACCAGAGCACATTTTAACACTCCAGTGTATCCTGTGTTGACACAACACACTGTGACAGACTCATCACATTTAAATTCTTGTCTTCCTATTGGCTGACAGAAACTGAGCGTGCCCAGTGGATTCTCAGTATCCAGTCCTGAGAAGCGTGGTTGGTTGATTTCTCCCCTGGGGCTGGATGGCCAGTTTCCTGTTTGGATGATGGCTGCCAGCATCCTGCCGGCCATTCTTGTCTTCATCCTGATCTTCATGGAGTCCCAGATCACAGCGTACAACATTTGCTCTATGTTTTTTGTTTTCTTTTTGGGAGTACTGACCTAAAATGATCAAGCAAGTTGTAATAATTAATAGAATTTCTCCCTCATCCGTCAGGCTGATTGTCAGTAAGAAGGAGAGGATGCTGGTGAAGGGAACTGGTTTTCACGTGGACCTCCTCATTATCGTGGTTGTGGGTGGAGTCTCAGCTCTGTTTGGTTTGCCCTGGTTATCAGCTGCCACAGTTCGCTCCGTCACTCACACCAACGCCCTCACTGTCATGAGTAAAGCTGTTGCCCCTGGAGATAAGCCCCGCATCCAGGAGGTGAAGGAGCAGAGGCTGACGGGCTTCCTGGTGGCTGTGTTAGTGGGTATGACGGTCACTGTGGTGTACTACTACAACCATTATGCTACTTTTACTACCTTTACAACTTCTTCTGATCTGGTCTCCAACCCCCTTAGGTTTGTCCATTGTGATTGGGGAGGTTCTGCGTCAGATCCCTCTGGCGGTACTGTTTGGGATCTTCCTCTACATGGGTGTGATGTCGCTTAATGGGATCCAGCTCACTGACCGACTCATCCTGCTGCTGATGCCCCCGAAGTACCACCCCGACCACAACTATGTCCGCAAGGTTAGCCCTGCTCCCTGACCTAGGACAGATGCATCAGTCAGTACATATTTGCAAACTCAACATTGACACCAGTGACTCGTAACTTTACTTGAACTTTAAGCTTTTGACTTGCAAGGACACAATTATCTTAATAATTAACTTTAATCTTAACTTTAATCTTAGGCTGTTAAGACAGTATCTTAAAGTAATACATAAAATAATAAACTGTAACATGAAAGAAATATAAATTAAACACAAAGTAACTACAAGAAAACTAAATACACAGAAACTTGAATTAACACTAAACCTAGAGTCCACAGAGAGACAGCGAGGATATACAAATGAACAAACACAGACAGGTGAGACAGGACGAGTAGGAGCGAGAGGACAGACGTCTAACAGGAAGGAAACCTACCGGAAAGAAAAGAAACACGAAGCTACACGGACGAGAAGGGAGTCTAACGGGAATCTGGGAAACACACAGAAGCAAGAAAGTCAAAGTGGCAGAACAACGGAGCACGGCACATCATAGGAACTGAACAAAAGAACCGACCAGAACAGAAGGATGGGACGGTTTAAATACCCACAGAACACAACCAGGTGGAGACAATCAGGGGCGGGGCCAACAATCAGGAAACTAGGACAGGAACTGTCAATCAGGAAAACAGAGGGAGAACACACAGGGGCAGGAAGTAAAACTAGAAATGACACAGAGATGCAAGACTTTTAAAATAAAACAGGAACCAACCAAAGACAAGACACCAGGACCAGGACAGGGAGTGAAACAAGACTTGACGCCAGAGGTGGGTGACAAAAACAAACAACACTAGAATGAATATAACAGAAACTCAAAATAACAATATAGAACCAATAATACACTAACAGGAAAACTAACACAAAGTCCAGAACCATCACAGACAGCAGCCAATCAGGTTGCACAAGGCAGGGGAAAAGGGTGTGTTTGGCAGTGCGTGACAGCAGACAGTCAGATAAGGACTTGTTTGATTTAGACTTGTGGGTCTTGACTTGGGTCTTAACCCTGGGACTTACCTCATTTGCCTTTTGTTGGATTCAAAATTCATATGGGATTTGTTGGTTTTGTCTTTGAACTTGACCTGGGACTTGTTTTTTTTGATTAGGCTTGGACTTTACTTAGGACTTGCTAGTCTTGACTTTATTTGGGACTTGTTGATCTTGACTGTCATGGAGTCTGTTTGTCTTGATTTGGAATTGACTTGGGGCTTATTGGACTTGACTTGGAACACTGACTTAATGGTTGTTTGTCATGACGTAGACTTGACTTGGGACTTGTTGGTCTTAACTTGAAACACTGACATCAGGCTTGTTTATGTTGATTTGGACTTGACTTGGGACTTGTTGATCTTGACTTTGCATTTGAGCTAGGAATTCTGTCTATTCACTTGATTTGGACTTAACTTAGGACTTTGGTCTTGACTTTTATTGGGACTTGTTGGTCTTGACATAACACTGATTGGGGTTTGTCTTAACTAGGAACTGACTTGGGACTTGTTGGTCTTGACTTGGGACTTTTTGTTTTTGATGTAACACTGACTTGGGGTTTGTCTTGACTTGGAATTGACTTGTTGGACTCGACATGACTTTGGACTTGTTTGACCTGACTTTTCTTGGGACTTGTTGGACTTGACTTGGGACTTGAGTTGAGGCTTGTTGATCTTGATTTGGAATAATAATTTGGGGCTTGTTGGTCTTGACTTTGAATCTGAGCTAGGACTTGTTCGTACTGACTCGACTTGAACTTTACTTGGGACTTGTTGGTCTTGACCTGCAACACTGACATGGGACTTGTTTCTCTGGATTCTGGATTTGGACTTGATTTGGAATACTGAGGTGAGGTTTGTTATTCTTGACTTGGAAATGACTTGGGACTTGTTGGACCTTATTTTAGTTTGGACTTGTTGGTCTTGACTTGTCTCTGAGTCTCACCTGTTACTTTGTCTCTCTCCTGTCTCCCTGCTCTCTCATAGGTGCGGACGTTGAGGATGCATCTGTTCACTGCTGTCCAGCTGACCTGTCTGTCTCTCCTGTGGGTCGTCATGGCAACAGCGGCGGCGCTGGCGTTTCCCTTTGTGCTGCTGCTGACCATCCCAGTGAGGATGCTGCTGCTGCCTCGCCTCTTCAGCCAGAGAGAGCTGCAGAGTGTGAGTCACACCTTGTCACCTTGTCATCCTGACATCATCAGTAGTGACAGCTACATTCCTGTGACGAGCCAAGTTAACATTTAACAGCTCAGCTGGACTATCCAGAATTAACATTAGAGCTACCCAAAAGTACGTTGTGACTAGTCAGAGTTTTTATTCCAGATATCTAAAATGTCATTGTGACTAGTCAGAGTTTTTATTCCAGATATCTAAAACGTCATTGTGAGTAGTCAGAGTTTTTATTCCAGATATCTAAAACGTCATTGTGAGTAGTCAGAGTTTTTATTCCAGATATCTATAACGTCAGTGTGAGTAGTCAGAGTTTTTATTCCAGATATCTAAAACGTCATTGTGAGTAGTCAGAGTTTTTATTCCAGATATCTATAACGTCAGTGTGACTAGTCAGAGTTTTTATTCCAGATATCTAAAACGTCATTGTAACTAGTCAGAGTTTTTATTCCAGATATCTAAAACGTCATTGTGAGTAGTCAGAGTTTTTATTCCAGATATCTATTTTTTTTTGTTTTTTTTTATTAATTTTGGTGTTTTTTTTTTTTTTTTATTGTATAGTTTCCTATTCCATATTTAAAACTTTTTTAGTATCATTTTTATTCAATTTTAACGTCAGTGTGACTAGTCAGAGTTTCCTATTCCAGATATCTAAAACGTCATTGTAACTAGTCAGAGTTTTTATTCCAGATATCTAAAACGTCATTGTGACTAGTCAGAGTTTTTATTCCAGATATCTAAAACGTCATTGTAACTAGTCAGAGTTTTTATTCCAGATATCTATAACATCAGTGTGAGTAGTCAGAGTTTTTATTCCAGATATCTATAACATCAGTGTGACTTGTCAGAGTTCTTATTCCAGATATTTTCTCTTCATCATCTTCATCTTCAACCGCTTATCCGGGGTCGGGTCGCGGGGGCAACAGCTCCAGCAGGGGACCCCAAACTTCCCTTTCCTGGGCCACATTAACCAGCTCTGACTGGGGGATCCCGAGGCGTTCCCAGACCAGTGTGGAGATATAATCTCTCCATCTAGTCCTGGGTCTTCCCCGGGGTCTCCTCCCAGCTGGTCGTGCCTGGAACACCTCCCTAGGGAGATATCTATAACGTCATTGTGACTAGTCAGAAATGTTATTCCAGATATCTATAACGTCATTGTGACTAGTCAGAAATTTTATTCCAGATATCTATAGCGTCATTGTGACTAGTCAGAGTTCTTATTCCAGATATATGTAACGTCATTGTGACTAGTCAGAGTTCTTATTCCAGATATCTATAACGTCATTGTGACTAGTCAGAGTTCTTATTCCAGATATCTATAACGTCATTGTGACTAGTCAGAAATTTTATTCCAGATATCTATAACGTCATTGTGACTAGTAAGAATTCTTATTCATGCAGGAGAATAATCCAACAGCATCATTTAATTTTTTAATATCCTTTAAGTACATTTTGTTTATGATACTTTGTAAAGCAATGATTTATGCACTTCTTTAACTTGTTATGGAGTATTTGCTGTTACCGTGACAACCATTTCCAGCCCTGACCTCTGACCTGTGGTCCTGTAGCTGGATGCTGATGATGCCGAGCCTCACCTGGAGGAGAAGGAGGGGCAGGATGAGTACTCACAGCTGCAGATGCCCGTGTGACCCAGCAGCGGCCTCCTGATTGGTCCATCCACCTCCCTCATTAGCATATCTGACCTGTCTTGTTCTTCTGTATGACTCACTGTGCTTTAAAGATCACACTAACTATGTATATGTTCTCCTCAAGTTTATCATTAAATGCATATCTTATCTTTAAAAATTATATTTTTGAATATTTACTTCTACATTATAAGTTTCCGTCCAGTAACAGGGGACCCCCCCCCATCATATACTGGAACATCTTGTCCCAGCTTTAACATTTCATACAAACCACAATCACACATTGTTCTTTTCATTATCTTTCCAAATGTTATGGCATTAAAGAAGTTCCACTGGGCTTTTTTATGTTTTCCCCTTCCATTAAACTTGGCATATGCTGTACAATTTCA
Organism: Pterois miles; assembly: GCA_947000775.1. Lineage (NCBI taxonomy): Eukaryota > Metazoa > Chordata > Actinopteri > Perciformes > Scorpaenidae > Pterois > Pterois miles. Next base: position 8,984,950 of record CAMQGK010000485.1, on the reverse strand, counting down.
GAAATGTTGTTGTGTACTTACTATTTACAGTATGTGATCACACTGTACGGTCCGATCATCAGCCACGACCTGAGTGATCACACTGTATGGTCTGATCATCAACCACGACCTGAGCAATCCCACTGTACGGTCCGATCATCAGCCACGACCTGAGTGATCACACTGTACGGTCTGATCATCAACCAGAGTGATCACACTGTACGGTCCGATCATCAGCCACGACCTGAGTGATCACACTGTACGGTCTGATCATCAACCACGACCTGAGCAATCCCACTGTACTCTGATCATCAGCCACGACCTGAGCGATCACTCTGTACGGTCAGTCGGCTCCTGTGGGTCGTTCTGGTCGTTGACAGTTTGAGGGCTCTGAGGCAGGTAAAGTGTGTCTGCTGTCAGAGGTCTGACGGGTCACAATGCTAACAGAGAAACATTCCGCCTGGATCATCTGAGCCATCTGGTCTGCTGAAACAGCTAAAAGAAAAATGAGGCATTATATTGACTTTCAGCTTACCTTCAATACTCTCTTTTGCAGCGAGTAGTTTTTTTTTTGTCTGCATTTATTCTCATGGTTTAACACCACAGTGGGCGGTGTCAGCCTTTTATGAGATTGATGCAGCGAGTATTGAAGGTAAGCTAGTTATGTTTTACTATATACTGTATATTGTGCATTGTTTATTTTGATTGTTACACTGATTAAGAAAATTCAAAAAAAGGCGCTGACATTGGGGATTCGGCTGCTCAGCTTCATAGTCAGTGCTCAGAGTCTGCGGACAAATGACAGAAATTCATCCTTTCAAACACCTGAAAAGGCAGAGGACAAGTAGACATCCAGTCAGGAGGGGTTAATCAGTGGCACAGCAAATGATGCCTGACAGCTTAAATTTGGTCCAACACAAAAATGAGTCATAGTGCTCAAAATTCAGGCCAGAAGCAGGTTAAAATTTAGTTTAGTCAGGATGTTTCATTATGACAGAATGTGACACTCTGAAGTCCTGCAGAACTTGAAGGCAACAAACACAATAACAGCACAGTTGCTTGAGTACTGCTATTGTTACTCTTCCTGTTACTCCTACTGCTAAATGACTCTACACCCATACCTGACTCACCTTGTTGTCATGGCAACCTCCCCTCCTTGTCACAATGCGCCCATCTAAGCGTCTCAGTGAAACCTGAGCAGGCGTGGCGGCTCGTAGTCACCTGAGCTGAGTGGCTGCTGAATGTTTGATGGAGACCATCAGAGATCCACTCAAACACCTGAACAGGTAGAGGACAGAGAGACTTCGGGCAGACCTCAGGTACAGGACAGGTAGAGGCTTCGCCAGGACTCTCTGAGGCGCCAACAGGCAGGTACCAACTAGCCTCTTTAACACTTTAACTTTGCTCTCTTTACAGGTAGAAATACTGCATACAGTGACATCATCAGGTGACATCATCAGGTGGATCATGTGTCACAGCTGTGTCCAATGAAATCTCTCTAATGTGACCAGTATTCTGGGTTTGGAAGGATTTTACCGGACAATCAGATCTTCTGTATATTCTTTAATTTCACAGGACAGAGAACATTCAGTCTCCATGATTTCACGTCTCAATTGAAATTTTCTATATTATTATATTCTACAGTATATTTGGCATGTTCGTATCTTACTGTTAAGTGCTTACAAAATATGATGATAAAAATATTTACAAAAATATGATATTTATGGTGACATATTAAGTTAGAGAGATGCTGCTGACTTCTTGAATAAATAAAACTAAAGCTAACTAGCATCATGATATACTTGGTAAATGGTAAATATACCTACATTTATAAAGCACTTTTCTTGTCTTCTGATCACTCAGAGCTCTTTACACTACATGTCACGCGTCCATCACGCGTCCATCACGCGTCCTCCACGTGTCCATCACGCGTCCACCACGCGTCCACGCGCTGCTATCTGAGGCTGCTAACTGACAACTTTGCCCATCAGGATCTGATCTAAATAATCATTCATCTCATTGTCACACCGAAGGCTTCGGGAACAATTTGGGGTCAAGCGTCTTTCTCAAGGACACATCGACATGTGACCGGAGCAGCCAGTTCTACCCAAGTTATAATAATATATTCTTAAATAATCTCTTGACTAATACATGCATATGTATAATTTATTATTATCATTATTATAAAATAAGTAGTTTATACATTATATATTGTCTCAAAGCTGACAAAAGATGATAACAATTATTACTATTAACTATTTCTGAACAGTTAATCATTGCACACATAACATTTTATATACGATATTAAGTATTTTATTTTAAAAATAACCAAATGATGTGTAAACCTTACGAAATTGTTTGTAAAACATCTATTAACATTACATAGATAGATGGACCAGAAACCAGTTATTAACTATTAGTAAACTATTAACTATCTAAATAATGATTATAGACACTTTACAAAGTATTTATTAACTATTAACAACGTGTTAACTATCTATCCCAATAATCCTTACAGATTCTTTATAAATTATTCATTAACTATTAAAGTATTAACTATGTATCTAAATAATATTTATAGATGCTTTATAGTATAAGTATTATAATCATTAGTTGCAACTTTATACCATCCAAATAATGTTTATTAAGTTATTAACGATCAGCAAAGTGTTAACAATCTAAATAATGCTAATAGATGGTGTGACTAATGTGACAAGTCTGACCAGTGCGGCTGGTCTGCCTAATGTGACCAGTTTGGCCAATGTGACCAGTGTGTGACCGGTCTGGCCAGTGTGACCAGTTTGGCTAGTGTGACCAGTGCGGCCAGTGTGACCAGTTTGGCTAGTGTGACCAGTCTGGCCAGTTTGACCAATGCGGCCAGTGCGGCCAGTGTGACCAGTGTGACCAGTGTGACCACTATCGGGCTGCAGTATATTTGTTGTGTCCACATGTGACAGGTGATGCTGTCAGGATGTCTGACAGGAAGCAACGAACTTTGTCCACCTCTGGAGAGTCCCTGTACCAGGTCCTGGGTCTGGAGAAAGGCTGCGGCCATGACGACATCAAGAAGTCTTACCGGTAAGTCCTGCCCACTCACCTGCACCAGGCGATGAGTCAGCTGATCACTCATCAATCACATGTTTCGCGTGGAAATGATTTATTAACCTGAAGTGAGTCCACACAGCATTAATTCAACATCCACTTACTAACTTAGGGGGGCAGTAGCTCAGTCTGTAGGGAGTTGGCTTGGGAATCGGAGGGTCACCGGTTCAAGTCCCGACATGACCAAGAACTGAGTGTGAAGAACTGAGTGTGAACTGGTAGCTGGAGAGGTGCCAGTTTACCTCTTGGGCACTGCCGAGGTGCCCCTGAGCAAGGCACCAAACCCCCAACTGCTCGGGGCGCTTGTCAGGAGCAGCCCCCTCACTCTGACATCTCTCCATTTGATGCATGTATATGGGTCCTGTTTGTGCATGTGTGTGTTCAGGTCTGCATGTACCGTGTATAAGTAAAACAACAGAGTGTAAAAATTGAATTTCCCCTAGTGGGACGAATAAAGGAATATCTTCTTCTTCTTCTTCTAACTTCTCTCAGAGCTTTCAGCAGCAATGAGTGACAGTCTGTGTTACTATGGTGACAGGAAGCTGGCGCTGCGGTATCACCCTGATAAGAACCCGGACAACCCGGAGGCGGCTGAGAAGTTTAAGGAGCTGAACAGCGCCCACGCCGTGCTGTCTGACCTCACGAAAAGGAACATCTACGACTCGTATGGCTCTCTGGGACTCTATGTGGCCCAGCAGTTCGGAGAGGAAAATGTCAACACCTACTTCATGCTGTCCACCTGGTGGGCCAAGGTGGGCGGGGCTTACTCTGTTTCTGTGTGCATGTGACCAAATAGGAAGCATGTTGTGTTGCTGCTGCTCCACCAGCTTTTGTAATTGGACTTGGTCTCAAGGTTCATTACTAGACTAGATCTGATAGAGTACCTACAATGAGGTGGTCTGAATGCTGGTCCTGGTTTCAGGTGGTGTGGTGGACCTTGATGTGTCCTGTCTCCCTCTCAGGGTCTGTTCCTGGTCTGTGGGGTCCTGACCGGGTGTTACTGCTGCTGCTGTCTCTGCTGCTGTTGTAACTGTTGCTTTGGGAAACTGAAGCCGACACCCACAGATGAGGGGGCGGGGCCGGACTACGTCTCCCCCAATGACCTGGAGGAGGAGATACGCAATGACCCTGACAATGGTGAGATAACAGAAAGCTCTGGGCTTTTATTTTGACAGTCACTCAGATATGCTAGGTGTATGTAGCCACTAAAATACTGGCAAACTAACAGCTAGCGCAAGCTAGGATATGATTCTGTCCCTCTAGCATACTATTGGCTAGTACAAGCACCTGATTATAACTGCAATCCATGGATAGCATAACACCATTAGCTACAGACAGCTGATATAGCGTGACATATATTTATCTGCATGTATGAACCTCTTTCCTGTTAGTAACCATGGTGACGTATTTAGTGGGCATAGCGTTAAGTGGAGGCAGAATAACAAATATTGCTGGCTTGGCTTTTCAACAATGAGGCAAGATTAGCCGACTGCTACATTACCTCTCCTCCTGGTGAAGTAGTCTCCTAGCGGTGAGGCAGAGGGACCGTGACCCAGCTCTGTTTGCTGTTGGGCTCATTTTCTGTAGCATGGAGGAATTAGCAAGCTAAGCTAGCTCAGTAGCCAGCCATCCGACCAGCGGGATGGTGGCCAACGGCAGCGCTGTAAAGATAAACTGAGGGCATATAAATCTTTGGATGTCTGTAGTTAACTATCCTTCAGTAAAGTCAGTCAAAAAGAGAGTTGAGTTTCAGAGATGGAGAGAAAGGGATGCTAATAGTTTAGCCTTCTGCTAACAGCAGCCAATGCCTCACAGCTGCTGTTAGCAGAAGGCTAAATATTAGCAACATTGAGTGAACACAATAATGACAGAGTCATACTGGCTCGGTTGTCACCCGGTTCAACAAGGTCCGCATCAGGTGCTAAGGGACCAGGGCAACCTGATGAGGAATGAACTACTGAAACAAGACATACCTGGAAAACGGTGGGAAATACGGAGCTGTTGGAATGCTACTATGCGAGCAGTCCCAGAGAGAGGGGATACATGCAGCGAATGTGGGACCAATGGTTACCAATTGGGGGATATCATCATCACCCCCACAATCTGAGACTGGGTACCAAGCCCCAAGAGACACCAACAGCCTCAGTACAAGAGCTGAAGGATGATTGTGACCAACTAGGAACCTGGAGCCCCTGGTGAATACTGAGTTGCCAAGTAACTTCAGAAGATCTGCTAGTGGATGTGAATGCTGCTCTCTGACAATCCCTATGGGAACCATCACTAACACCAATAAGCTGATACACAGTGCAGCAACAGTGATCCTTGAGATGCTTGGGTACAAGATGGTCTTGGGATATAACAAGCACTACCTGCCATGGAAGAGACGGTTAGAGGCCAAGATAAGGGCAACACAGAGAGAAGTTAGCCGGCTAGCAGAGCTGCAGAAAGGGAACACGGTAAATAAAGGGACACCCAGGAAGTACAACAAACTCTCCATACCTAAGGCAGTCAAAACCACTGACCAAAGACTAACAGACTAACAAATGAGGTAGAAGCCAGGAGAATTAACAAGATGTTCTCTACTGAACCAGTCAAGGTGTACTCTCAGTGGCACGGAAACAACAACTGGTCAGACCCACCAACAGCTGAGATGAAAAAGTACTGGAAGGCCATATGGGAAAGAGAGGCATCACACAACAGTGATGCCCAATGGCTAGTAGACCTCTAGTAGACTAGCTGACCACAGCAACCTCCCAATCTCCCAGAACAACCTCCCAGAACAAGAACCAGTAACCATCTCAATAACAGACATCCAAGAAAGAGAGTCAAAGATGAAGAGCTGGACAGCACCGGGCCCCGATATGATCCATACATACTGGTTGAAGAAGCTAACAGCACTCCATGAACGCATAGCAGCACAGATGAACCAGCTGCTGAGGGATGGGACCCACCCAGAGTGGTTGACTGAAGGCAGGACTGTCCTAATCATGAAGGACCCTCAGAAGGGACCCATCCCATCCAACTACCGACCGATAACCTGTTTCTGTACAACATGGAAGCTCAGGCATCATGGCAGCTAAGATGAGTAGGCATATAGTTCAATAGCACAGTAAGGAATTGGCAGTAACACCAGAGGAGCCAAGCACCAGCTACTGGTTGACAGAGCAGTCCACAGAGACTGGAAGAACAGGCAGACCAACCTGTGCACAGCCTGGATTGACTACCAGAAAGCCTACGACTCAATGCCACACACATGGATACTGGGATGTCTGGAACTATACAAGATCAACAGGACACTAAGAGCCTTCATCAAGAACTCAATGGGAATGTGGAAGACAACCCCAGAGGCCAACTCCAAGCCAATCACCCAAGTTAACATCAAGTGCGGCATATACCAAGGGGATACACTGTCACCACTGCTGTTCTGCATAGGCCTGAACCCCCTCAGCGAGATCATCACAAAGACTGGTTACGGATACCGTTTCCGAAGTGGGGCAACAATCAGCCACCTGCTCTACATGGATGACATCAAGCTGTACGCCAGGAATGAGCGAGAAATCGACTCACTGATCCACACCACCAGGATCTACAGCGACGACATAGGGATGTCATTCAGGTTGGACAAATGTGGCCGGATGGTATCAAAGAGGGGCAAGATGATCAGAACTGAGGGGGTGGACCTACCAGAGGGCAGGATAGGAGACATCCAAGACAGCTACAAATACCTTGGTATCCCACAGGCGAATGGAAATCATGAGGAGGCTGCAAGGAAGTCAACCACAGCCAAATACCTCCAGAGAGTAAGACAAGTCCTGAGAAGTCAGCTGAATGGTAAGAACAAGGTCCGAGCCATCAACATGTGCGCACTACCATTCATCAGATACCCCGCTGGGATCATAAGCTGGCCAAAGGAGGAGATAGAAGCCACACATATTAGGACAAGAAAGCTCCTCACCATGCACGGAGGGTTTCACCCCAAGTCCAGCACCCTGAGGCTGGACACTAAGCAGAAAGAGGGAGGCCGAGGACTAGTGAGCATCAGAGTCACTGTCCAGGACGAAACATCAAAACTCCAAGAGTACATCAGGAAGATGGACCCCAAAGACGAACTGCTCAGTGAATGCCTCAGACAGCAGAAATCCAACGAGAGTGCAGAGGAGGAGGAGGAGCAGATAACCAGGAGGGACAAGTCGCTACACGGCATGTACCACCGTCAAATCAAAGAAGTGGCTGATATCAAGAAAACCTACGGATGGCTGGAAAGCACTGGACTGACAGACAGCACAGAGGTACCGATCATGGCAGCACAAGAAAAAGCCCTCAGTACCAGGACCATAGAGACCAGGATCTACCAGAGTAGATCTGACTCATGGTGTAGACTGTCCAAAGATGCTGAGCTCAAGTGTGAGAGGGACATATATACAGTATACATATATATATATATATATATATATATATATATATATATATATATATATACACTCCTGATCAAAATCTTAAGACCAGTTAAAAAATTGCAAGAATTTACGTTTTGCACTGTTGTATCTTAAGAAGGTTCTAAGTAGAGTTTCAAAATGCAAAAAGAAGAAATGAGAGCAAGAGACCAAATGTTTTGAGCAGGCAATTTATTGAAAAGAACAATTTAACTGAAATAGGCTGTTCATCAGCTGATCAAAAGTTTAAGACCATAGCTCAAAAAAAACCCCTAAAACAGAAATTAAAGTCTCAAAAACAGACTCAGTAATGAGCAGCTCCACCATTATTGTTGATCACTTCAAAAATTGGTGTTGGCATGCTTGATGCGAGTGTTTCCAAAAGGCTTGTAGGAATGTTGCTCCAAGTGGTGAAGATGGCTTCACGAAGGGCATCCACTGTCTGGAACTGATGTCCATTTTTGTAAACTTCCCTTGCCATCCATCCCCAAATGTTCTCAATTGGATTTAGATCAGGGGAACATGCAGGATGATCCAAAAGAGTGATGTTATTCTCCTGAAAAAACTCCTTTGTCAGACGGGCATTGTGAATCGCAGCATCGTCCTGCTGAAAAACCCAGTCATCAGCACACAGACGAGGGCCCTCAGTCATGAGGGATGCCCGCTGCAACATCTCCACGTAGCCAGCTGCTGTTTGACGCCCTGCACAACCTGGAGCTCCATTGTTCCATTGAAGGAAAAAGCAGCCCAGATCATGATGGCGCCCCCTCCGCTGTGCCGTGTTGAAAAAATCTCAGGTGGCATCTCCTTGTCATGCCAGTAGCGTTGGAAGCCATCAGGACCATCAAGGTTACATTTTTTCTCATCAGAGAATAAAACTTTCTTCCAACTTTGAACGTCCCATGTTTGGTGCTCCCTCGCAAATGCCCAACGGGAAATTTTGTGGCGTTGAAGGAGACGTGGCCTTTGAAGAGGTTTTTTGTTTTTGAAGCCGTTCCTTTGCAGATGCCGTCTGATGGTTATTGGGCTGCAGTCAGCACCAGTAATGGCCTTAATTTGGGATGAGGATCGTCCCGTGTCTTGACGGACAGCCGTTCGGATCCTCCGGCTCGGTGCCGGTGAGATTTTTTTGGGTCTACCGCTTGATTTTTTTGTTCCATAAACCTCAGGATCTTTTAAGAAATGCAAAATGACTGTCTTACTGCGTCCAACCTCAGCAGCGATGGCACGCTGTGAGAGGCCTTGTCTATGCAGCTCAACAATCCTGCCACGTTCCAAGGCAGTGAGTTTTTTTGCTTTTCCCATCAAGAGGTCTTGACAGTGTGATTACTTGACAGAAAATGACATGGAATCCAAATTTTTGCACAGATTTGGGCTTTTAAAGGATGTGGTCTTAAACTTTTGATCAGCTGATGAACAGCCTATTTCAGTTAAATTGTTCTTTTCAATAAATTGCCTGCTCAAAACATTTAGTCTCTTGCTCTCATTTCTTCTTTTTGCATTTTGAAACTCTACTTAGAACCTTCTTAAGATACAACAGTGCAAAATGCAAATTCTTGCAATTTTTTAACTGGTCTTATGTATTTATATTTATATTTATATTTATATTTATTTAGATAAAGATATAGATATACACACACACACACACAGGTATTTGTTTTCTGTGAATGAGTTTGTGTTTGGTTTTCTGCAGATGTTGAAACTCCGATTGTTCAACAGCCGACGAACGCCAGTGAAAAAACTCAGCTGATCACTGACGGACACCGCAGATATGGAGACGCCTACACATGAAAGAGGAAACAGGAAACGTATCACTGCAGGCGCATCAGGTCACTGCTTCAAAACAAACTCATGAAATCACCTCAGCTGTTATAACAAAAGTAGAGCTGCTTGTTTGCAGTGATGGAGGAGAGGTGGAGCTTCAGATGGTTCATAACTAATTAAATATAAAGCTCCTGACTCAATATTTAATATTTTTTAAACTATAATCATGACATTCATATAAACAACCCCTTTGTTGTCATATGTGTTGATGTAAATAATGTTTTGGTTTGGAAGTATGTTTCCTGTTGGTCACGTTTGTTTGTGTGAGCTGAAGTCAGTTCAGAAAATGAAATAAACAGGTGACACCTGTAATGATGTCATGTGATGATGTCACCAGTGATGTCATGAGTCTGTCATGCAGGGGGTGCTGTTCTCTCACAGTGAAACCAACACCTGGAACAGAGCATACAGCTTTACTGTGGTTCGTCAATCCGCTCATACAGCAAAGTGTATAGATACCGCGACATTTTGCGTGTCATTTGTACGCCAAGCAAACATCCACAGTTCAGGCAAGAAAACCATTTACTTAAAGTAAGGGAAAATGTCAAGGATGGGCTTAAAATAAGTAGGCAAACTAAGTGAAACGCATATGGAAACAAGTGGCAAACGTCACTAATGTAACTTATAAAAGTAAATAGCGGACTGTTATTATCTAGATAAGATAAGATAAGATAAGATGAACTTTATTAATCCCCGAAGGGAAAATTATCTTTCAGTTACATCCCGTCCAAGAACATAAAAAACAGTGACACATAACGGGGAGACAGGAACAGGAGGACTGAGGGTCGCCGCCCCAACGGCGCCACATTTTCTTAGATGAGAAAAGGGAGAACAAGGGGAAAGGAGAAGAGGGGAAAAAGCATCTCCCAGACTAGGGTCCTGTAGGGGGGCACAGAGAGGGATCTGGAAAAACCACCTCTGCACATAGCAACATGATAAGACATTACAACAAAACTCAAGGACTTGCACATGTGGGAGGGGGAGGGGCGTTGGGGAGGGGAGGTGTCCCAGCACAGATTGGGGGGGAGTGTTCGCCTCGGGTCCCCCAACAACCCTCCAAGTTGTACTGTGACAAGGGGAGAGGAGGGGGGGGGGGGGGGGGGGCCGCGAAGGCGTTGAGTTGAAGGGTGTGTGTGTACATTGTCTTCATGTGTGTGTATGTGTCAGCCCGTGTCCTTCATTCCCGCTCAGTCTCAACCCATTGTCTCTGCCGTCTGGTACTGATGACGAAGACACGGCCGATCGCCGTGGAGACGACCTCGGAGAGTTCTGATCCAGAAACAAAGTCCACAGGAGTGGGGGGTGGTGGGGGTGGGGGGGGGGGGGGGGACGGAGCATCTTGTCGACATCACATCCAGGAGAATGGGGAAGGCTGGTTGTCTCGGGGGGCCAATGAGGGGGGGCCTCCTATATCTATCTATTACTGTATGAGGCTGGAGGACAGTCGTCTCAGTTGGTTCAGAATGACTGGAAAAAGAAAAGGTGATGACGGATCACCGGGGCTGTCCTCCCTCCGCTGGAGGGATGGACTTTAAGATGTTATTGCTTGTTTTGAAGGTTTTAAACAGGCAGAATGATCACACCTCCATACTCCGGTCAGAGCGCTGAGGTTGACCAATCAGATGCTGATCAGATGAGAGCCCTGATCCCTGAGCAGCTGATTGGCTCTTCATGTTCAGCTGCTGAGGAGGAAGCTGATGTTGTGTTCACATCCAGGTTCAGAGCTTTGGTCAGCTGTGGTTCTTTTTAAACGTGCTGGACTTGACTTCCAGTCCTGACTCTGACCAGCAGGAGGCGCTGCAGGAGGCCCCGGCTGCCTCCCCACCCCCCAGGGCCTCCTCGTGACCTTTGGCATATAAGGGCATGTCGACATGGCAACATGTGACGTCTGTCCGTCTAAAAACAGATGGAGTGCTAACTCTGCAGTCCAGCAGCCTCCAGCGCTCCTCTCTGCCTCCTCCTCTCCATTTCTTCATTCTACTGTATTTGCTCCTCTTCCTGTCCGGGTGACCACTGTCCCCCCGGGGCCTCCTCGCCGCCGCCGCCCTGCATCATCATGGAGAGTCTGGAGAAGCAGCTCATCTGTCCCATCTGTCTGGAGATGTTCACCAAGCCGGTGGTCATCCTGCCCTGCCAGCACAACCTGTGCAGGAAGTGTGCCAACGACGTGTTCCAGGTCAGAGCCTTCACTGTTTAATATACTGGATTATATGGGTTATTATTCCTAATAAAATCTATCAATCAACCTCGATGAATTTTAATTTGAACCATCCCAATATGTAATACCTAGAAACAGGTACACACAGTAACATCTAGTGGTTCAGATTTTAATCTGTAATGTTTATTTATTTTGGTTTTCACCACTAAATCCCAATATTGTCCATTTTATTTTATATTATTGTATTCTGCTTTTGTAATTTATATAATATTTTGAAAGCTGTAGACAGTAACCACAGATATCAGTCTTCATACACAAAAACTGTATCAGATATGTGATGATTTGATACAGATGTCGTAGCTCTAATGTCTGTTTAAGGACGTGTTGGGAAATTATATTTTTGTTAATATATCAGATAAATGTCAGCTAGCGAGGTGTGCTACGTTAGCTTTGACTCTTAGCATCTAATATCCATGAATTCAACAGTAATATGAAGTTATTGTTTAAATGTCACTGAGCTGTATGGGGAGAAGAAAAGGTGACCTTCACCTTGTTGTTCTGGGTCTTGAAGGTCACCTGTGTTCGCGGTCCAACCTGTCATCCATGTGCTCACCTGATAACTTCTGTTTCCATGGAAACTAGACGTGTTCAGACTTTTACTTTGGTGTTTGTTCAGTTTGGCTGTCAGGACTCAGAAGTGATGGACACGAGCATTTACGTGAAAACATCATAGAAATGATTAGTAAACAATGTAATGTTAATATGATGTAAAGTAATATACATATGAAATAATGTCACATTATCATTGAATTACTTCATTTTGCATATCTCAACATGTAGACCACATTTGTAGGACATGAATAAAGGTACAGTATACTGTTAGTATCCTGTACAGGCCAGTATCACAAACCCCACAGTGCTTCAGACCTCCATCACTTCCTTCTTTAACTACAGCTCTTTATTATTCTTCACCTCTGTGCTGCATGTCTTTTTCTACATTTACTATATACAACATATTATATACTGCTGTAGATTCTGTATATTATATACAGCATATTATATACTGCTGTAGATTCTGTATATTATATACAGCATATTATATACTGCTGTAGATTCTGTATATTATATACAGCATATTATATACTGCTGTAGATTCTGTATATTATATACAGCATATTATATACTGTGGTGTATTGCCCCCCCGCCCCCCAGGCATCCAACCCCTACCTGTCGACGAGGACCAGCTCCACGGTGACGTCCGGCGGCCGTTTCCGCTGCCCGTCCTGTCGGCATGAGGTGGTTCTGGATCGACACGGAGTCTACGGACTGCAGAGGAACCTGCTGGTGGAGAACATCATCGACATGTACAAACAGGGAAGCACCAGGTAACACTCACACCTGTACACACAAGGTAACAGTCACACCTGTACACACCAGGTAACAGTTACACCTGTACACACCAGGTAACAGTCATACCTGTACACACCAGGTAACACTCACACCTGTACACACCAGGTAACACTCACACTTGTACACACAAGGTAACACTCACATCTGTACACACAAGGTAACAGTCACACCTGTACACACCAGGTAACACTCACACCTGTACACACCAGGTAACAGTCACACCTGTACACACCAGGTAACACTCACACCTGTACTCACCAGGTAACACTCACACCTGTACACACCAGGTAACACAAACAATAACACCTTTTGATTCATGGTCATCAGCGTGCTCAAACTTGGACGACTTGGATGATTTCTGTCTCACCTGTCCGTCTCACTCATCACCTGTCTGAACTGCAGCTGTGGCTTTAGCTCAGCATTAGCTCAAACTGCTAGCTTACTTTATTAGGTTCTTTCACACAAAGTTGAAAGACAGTTAGTCTCATGCTGAAGGTTAGCATTGTCCTGTAACTTGTTAGCTTAGTAGGGCCTATCAGCTAGCTAGCGACGTGCTAAATTAAATGATTTGTGTGGTTAGCAGAGGTTAGGTTGTCAAAGCGGAAGTTAGCAAAACATAGCTAAATATACTAGCGTAGGTTATCAAAATGTAGCTAAATATGCTAGTGTAGATTATCATAACATAGCTAAATATGCTAACTTAGGTCATCATAATGTAGCTAAATATGCTAGCATAGGTTATCATTAAATATGATATGTGGGTTATAATAACCTAACTAAATATGCTAGGGTAGGTTATCATACTGTAACTAAATATGCTAGTGTAGGTTATCAAAACATAGCTAAATATGCTAGTATAGGTTATCAAAACATAGCTAAATATGCTAGTGTAGGTTATCTGAGGCCACTTCTTCAGGTTGTACTCCATCCCTCCACAGTAGAAGGCAGAGCTTAGCTTCTAGGTCTCATTAGCGTATACTTAGGTTCTAAGCCCAGTTAGCTTATACTTAGCTTCTAGGTATTGTTAGCCTATACTTAGCTTGTAGCTCCTGTTAACTTATACTTAGCTTCTAGGTCCTGTTAGCTTATACCTAGTTTGTAAGTGCTGTTAGCTTGGTTTCTAGGTGCTATTAGCGTATATGTAGCTTATATTTAGCTTCTAGGCCCAGCTAGGCTTCTAGCTTAGACCCATTCAGCTCAGTTTCTGCCTGATCACAGTGTTTGTGCTAAGCTTGGCACTAAACACAGTGATGAAACTGATCTCCATGTGTGACTGTTGGTCAACAGCATGTTTTCGGTGAGTCAGGCCTCTGTTGAAGGTGACAGGTGTGTGTTAGCGGTTAGCTGTTAGCTGTTAGCTGTGACTGACAGACTGAGACCCTGGCTCTATTTTTAAATGTGGGCCAGTGAGACAGCAGCTCATCTATTTCAGTAATCTACATTCTTTGGACGAGAGGAGGACGAGCTGATAAACACTTCAGCTCTCTGCTTCCTATTCAACTCAGTATGTTCAATATCAAATAATCCTGTCAATGAATACAGTGAAACACATCAAAAACCAGTTCAATAAACTTGATAAGACTGGTGGGTAATGTACAGCCTACTGTTCTATATATAATGTTTTATGATATATGTGGTATTACTTGAAGGACCATTGTTTCAAACCTATTCACAGATGTCAACAAGGGACCCTGAAATATAATAAAACTACATACATATACAAAACTACCTACTGTTTACTGTATATCTTCCCGTCTCTCTCTCTTCCTGTCTCTCTCTTCCTGTCTCTGTCCTTTCCTGTCTCTCTCTCCCTCTTCCTGTCTCTGTCCTCCTGTCTCTGTCTCCTCCTGTCTCTCTCTCCTCCTGTCTCTGTCTCTTCCTGTCTCTCTGTCCTCCTGTCTCTCTCTCCTCCTGTCTCTGTCTCTTCCTGTCTCTGTCTCTTCCTGTCTCTGTCTCCTCCTGTCTCTCTCTCCTCCTGTCTCTGTCTCTTCCTGTCTCTCTCTCCTCCTGTCTCTGTCTCTTCCTGTCTCTCTCTCTCTCCTCCTGTCTCTGTCTCTTCCTGTCTCTCTCTCCTCCTGTTTCTGTCTCTTCCTGTCTCTCTCTCTTCCTGTCTCTCTCTCCTCCTGTCTCTGTCTCTTCCTGTCTCTCTCTCTTCCTGTCTCTCTCCTCCTGTCTCTGTCTCTTCCTGTCTCTCTCTTCCTGTCTCTGTCTCTTCCTGTCTCTGTCTCTTCCTGTCGCTCTCTCTTCCTGTCTGTCTCTCTTCCCGTCTCTCTCTCCTCCTGTCTCTGTCTCCTCCTGTCTCTGTCTCCTCCTGTCTCTCTCTCTTCCTGTCTCTGTCTCCTCTTGTCTCTGTCTCCTCCTGTCTCTGTCTCCTCTTGTCTCTGTCTCCTCCTGTCTCTGTCTCCTCCTGTCTCTGTCTCTTCCCGTCTCTCTCTCCTCCTGTCTCTCTCCTCCTGTCTCTGTCTCTTCCTGTCTCTGTCTCCTCCTGTCTCTGTCTCCTCCTGTCTCTCTCTCTTCCTGTCTCTGTCTCCTCCTGTCTCTCTCTCCTCCTGTCTCTGTCTCCTCCTGTCTCTGTCCCCTCCTGTCTCTCTCTCTTCCCGTCTCTCTCTCCTCCTGTCTCTCTCCTCCTGTCTCTGTCTCTTCCTGTCTCTGTCTCCTCCTGTCTCTGTCTCCTCCTGTCTCTCTCTCTTCCTGTCTCTGTCTCCTCCTGTCTCTCTCTCTTCCTGTCTCTGTCTCCTCCTGTCTCTCTCTCCTCCTGTCTCTGTCTCCTCCTGTCGCTGTCTCCTCCTGTCTCTGTCTCCTCCTGTCTCTGTCTCCTCCTGTCTGTCTCTCGGAGCAGTAGACTGGTCCCGGAGGAGAAGCAGGAGCAGCCGATGTGTGAGACTCATGAAGAAGAGAAGATCAACATCTACTGCGTCTCCTGCAGCGTTCCCACCTGTTCTCTCTGTAAGGTGTTCGGACTCCATAAGGACTGTGAGGTCGCCCCGCTGGACAGCATCTTCCACAAGCAGAAGGTGACTCTGTCTCACACCTGGGTGACACTGCAGACGGGTTGATCACACCTGGGTGACACCGCAGACGGGTTGATAGTTATAGTTGAGCTGTGGGTGCTGGTCCGGTGTCACCACTTCGATGATGTCATAGTGAGGTCATCAGAACTGAGGGGACACAGCAGAGAGGACGTGACTCGTCGAGTCGAGTAGGGAGCTCACACACCAGCCAATCAGCTGCTTTGCTCTTTTCTGTGTGTGTGTGTGTGTGTGTGTGTGTGTGTGTGTGTGTGTGTGTGTGTGTGTGTAGGCTGAGCTGACTGACTGTATCTCCATGTTGGTCGGGAACAATGAGAGGACTCAGGCCATCATCATTCAGCTGGAGGAGACCTGCGCCGCCGTCAATGTGAGTTCATCCAGAAACTCTACTGACTCACCTGAGCTGAAACTGACTCACCTGAACTGAAACTGACTCACCTGAGCTGAAACTGACTCACCTGAGCTGAAACTGACTCACCTGAACTGAAACTGACTCACCTGAGCTGAAACTGACTCACCTGAGCTGAAACTGACTCACCTGAACTGAAACTGACTCACCTTGGTGGCCCTGTGTGTTGTCAGGAGAACGGTCGCAGACAGAAGTCGAAGGTGTGCGAGATGTTCGATCACCTGTTCGCTCTGCTGGAGGAGAGGAAGGGGGAGATGACTCTGAGGATCAGCTCTGAGCAGGAGGAGAAACTGGACTACATCAGGGGTCTGAGGAGGAAGTACACCGAACACCTGGAGCACACCGCCAAGCTGCTGGAGACCGCCATCCAGACCATGGACGAGTCCGAGATGGCCGTGTTCCTGCAGGTGACCCTGAATGCAGCGACTGACGGGAAGTTATCCAGTTAACCTGGTTCATGCGTCTCACTTTTTAGAAACACAGTTCATGTTTCCTTTAGCCCCTCCCCCTGGTTTCTGTTGTATTTCAGTTTTTAATAAGTTTCAGTGGGGGACTAAAACCCATCCAGTCTACGCCTGACCTGTCGTCCTGTCAGCACCCAGCAGCCCTGCCCTCAACTGAGCGTATATAATAATAAATGATATGTTATTATAGATATCGGGCTGCACGGTGGTGCAGTGGTTAGCGCTGTCGCCTCACAGCAAGAGGGTCGCAGGTTCTCCGGGTACTCCGGCTTCCTCCCACCGTCCAAAAACATGCAATTTAGGTTAATTGATGACTCTAAATGTCCCGTAGGTGTGGATGTGAGTGTGAATGGTTGTCTGTCTCTATGTTGTCTGTCTCTATGTGTCCTGTGATGGACTGGCGACCTGTCCAGGTGAACCCGCCTTCACCCAATGCCAGCTGGGATCGGCTCCAGCCCCCCCGCGACCCCTAAGGGGATAAGTGGTTGACGATGGATGAATGAATGAATGAATGTTATTATAGATTACACTAGCAGCACTATATAATAATAAATACTAATGTATTCTAAATTATTTCACTTGTTACAAAGTGTTTTTACACTGTAGTAGTAGTCAGCAGTACTCACAGTACAGTAAAGCATATCTTCTGAACAACACTGGCCTCTTATTTTGAAATAACCAACATTATGCATGAATATAATATGAATTATTATATATATATATATATATATATATATATATATATATATATATATATATATATATATATATATATATATATATATATATATATATTATGGCAGCAGTGACTTTACTTTCTCCTCCCACAGACGACCAAACCTCTGCTGCAGAAGTGAGTCTGTGACATCATCAGCATGTGACTGTATTTGATTTACTACAGTAATGATAATAATATTAATAATAATTGTAATAATGGATGTGAGTGCCTGGTTTATGACGTATTGTGTTCAGGATGGTGGCGGGCACCGACACGTCTCACATAGATAAAGTCCAACATGGCTACGAGAACATGGAGCACTTCACTGCCAACTTTGAGCGCCAGCGGCGAGCGCTGATGAAGGTCGACTTCATCAAACGTAAGAAACACCAGACTGTCCAATCAGAGACGAGACACATACACACATTGA
This sequence comes from Pterois miles, assembly GCA_947000775.1. Taxonomy (NCBI): domain Eukaryota; kingdom Metazoa; phylum Chordata; class Actinopteri; order Perciformes; family Scorpaenidae; genus Pterois; species Pterois miles. The sequence continues at coordinate 8,966,994 of CAMQGK010000485.1, read as the reverse complement.
CACTGTGCTGTCTTCTCAGTTGATGAAGACGATGATGATGATGAAGAAGAAGTAGTGGAGGTCAGAGGGCCGACCTCAGCCAATCAGCAGCCTCCTCTGTGTCCCGTTCAGCCTACAGGTGTTCAGCTCTCAGCTCCGCCCCCTCAGAAACCCTCAGAGGCTCTGCCCACAATTACATCATCACCTAAAGGCCCCGCCCCCTCCTCCTCCACCCAGGCCCCGCCCTCTCAGAGACCCTCAGAGGCTCTGCCCACAATGACGTCACCACCTAAAGGCCCCGCCCCCTCCTCCTCCACCCAGGCCCCGCCCTCTCAGAGACCCTCAGAGGTTCTCCCCACCATGACCTCACCGATAAAAAGCCCCGCCCCCTCCCCAACAACACAGACTACGCCCCCTCCGCCCCTCCCCACCGTTAGCCCCGCCCCCCAGGTATGACATCAGCCACTGCGTTCAAGAACATGAAGCTTTCTTGTTCAACAATAATAAATATATTTATTGACATGTATTTAGATTTCTTTATTGAAGTGAATCACATTGAATCAATTACATATTATTAAAGTTACTTTGATTAAATCACAAATAAAGTCGAGGATAGTTTATTAAAAGGAGTTCTTGTTCTTCTTCTGCAGGTTCAACCTGTTCAGCAGAACGAGTCGGAGGACAAAGACGAACCCAGACACGTCTTCTCCTTCAGCTGGCTCAACCAGAAGTAAAGACATTAATAACTCTGTTATTGTTAAACACAGCAGGAGGAAACGCTGCATCCGACGGGGACTATTTTCAGCAGCGGATGAATCCGCATTGGTTGCTGTAGTGAGGAGGTCAGGGTGGCGGTATATGTATACAGTGTTGGGATGATCACCATCCGACCAATCAGATCGGATTTCACTCAGCCAACATGAATCCACTTTATTTCAACGTTTTCAATCAAATTTAAGGTGGAAATCAGAGTTGAAGAGAAAGTGAAATATTTCTGGAGAACAGTGCAGGTGTAAACACTATGACCCCCATGAATACATACATACATTTAAAAATCATGTTAATTAATCAGTAAACTGATAAATAAATGAGTTATTTCAAATTCATAAGTAACATGTATTTTTTCGCTTCTTTATTTAAGTATTTATTTCAATATTTATTACCTTTGATTGCTGAATAATTGTTCATCTTAATATTAATGTGTAGCTAAACTGTTGAGCTGTCAGTCAGGATGTGAACACAGGAGACGAAGCCACCAGGCGGCGGCCTGGCGGCGGCCTGGCAGCAGCCTGGCGGCGGCCTGGCGGCGGCCTGGCAGCAGCCTGGCGGCGGCCTGGCAGCAGCCTGGCGGCGGCCTGGCGGCGGCCTGGCAGCGGCCTGGCAGCAGCCTGGCGGCGGCCTGGCGGCGGCCTGGCAGCAGCCTGGCAGCGGCCTGGCGGCGGCCAGGCAGCAGCCACTATTTCCCGAATGTGTCCATCATCTTGCGGTTGCTGTCGGCCTGCTGGGCGATCTGCTCGGCCCGGGCCATCTCCAGAACCCCCCTGAGCAGGTGGAAAGTCAGATCCAGAGAAATGGGAGGCTCATCGGACCTCTTCCCCTTCTCCCTGGCCTCCTCTTCCTCCTCCTCATCCTCCTGCTGCTGCTCCGCCCGGGCCTGCAGGAGGCGCTGTGTGAGCTGCAGCAGAGCCCGGTTCACTGCAGAGGAGGACGAAGGGGAGGACAGCAGGTCTGGAGCAGCAGCAGAGGAGGATCCTCTATCTCCACCCAGTCGGAGGGAGAACTCCTCCCCCAGGTGGAGCAGCAGCGGTCGGGGGAGGAGCAGGCGACCGCCGGCGGGGGCGCCGACGGGTCGACAGTCAGCAGAGCGAGGGAGGATGGTACCGAGCAGAACCACGACCCACAACAACACAATCAGCTTCATCTCACTGATCCAACCTGAGGGGTTGACACTGTCAGTCAGCTCTGATCCCAAAACAACAGATGGGATTATTTACATACATACATATATATATATATATATATATATATACATATATAGTATATATACACACACATGCTACGGCTGTCATCAATATGCATTTTTATCTGTTCATAATGAGCCTTAAAGGAGTCCAGTCCAGTATCTGATCCTCTGATCAACATGCTAGTGGACTGATATGCTGCTTTATGTAAATGTATGAATATCTGTCTGACCTGGTTGGTACCGATGGATCCATCAGGTTCTGTAGTAGTAGTAGTAGTAGTAGTAGTAGTAGTCTGACCTGGATTCATCAGGTTCTGTAGTAGTAGTAGTAGTAGTAGTAGTAGTAGTAGTAGTCTGACCTGGATTCATCAGGTTCTGTAGTAGTAGTAGTAGTAGTAGTAGTCTGACCTGGATTCATCAGGTTCTGTAGTAGTAGTAGTAGTAGTAGTAGTAGTAGTCTGACCTGGATCCATCAGGTTCTGTAGTAGTAGTAGTAGTAGTAGTAGTAGTAGAAGAATCATAAGTTGTGATCATGGGAACTTTGACAGACCTACACTGTCAGTGCTGATAAGCCCCGCCCCTAAGCTGTGATTGGACAAAGTTATTACTAGTGTTTCCTCCACCAAGGAGGTTTGTTTCTGCCGGCGTTTATCTGTTTGTTTGTGTTCAAGATAACTCAAAAACTTATGGACGGATTTTGATGAAATTTTCAGGGTGTGTCGAAAATGTGAAAAAGAAGAACTGATTTAATTTTGGGGGTGATCCAGAAGAAATCCTGGATTCTGGATCACTTTGAAATTTTCGTTAACATTGGGGTCAATGGGACCCAAAAAATTGTTTCTCAATATCTCTGGTAATTTTTATTTTGGTGTGAATTACAATATGGGGGGAAACTATGGTGCTTGGCGGAGGTCTGCACTCTCTGAGTGCTTTTCTAGTTATTATTATATTATTATTATTATTATATTACCCACAAAATGTTGATCCTGAACATGTCAGTAAAATGAAATCCTGATAAAACACTTTATGACTTTATGGTAGAAGATAAATATGAAATACTGATAACACCTCTTTCATTATGACTCAGTAAATACAGAGAAAAATGTTTTTTTTTGCATTTCTTTGTTTGATTTTAATTTGTCAAAATATGTCCATATTTAATGTGATTTTCATGATCGCTCCATGTCGGTAATTCTCTCAAGTTTTTATATACTTGTCAATAAAGTTTTGTCTTATTAGTGGTAGCATTAAATTATACTGAAATTCAAAAACGTTGTTGTCTTACCTGATCGGTGTGCAGAGCTGCTGTCCTTCCGTCCGTCTGGTCGTCCGTCCGTCTGGTCGTCTGTCTGTCTGATCGTCTAGTCGTCTGTCCGTCTGTCCGTCTGTCCGTCTGTCTTCATCCAGCTCAGCTCTGAAGTGTCTCAGTGTCTTCAGTCCAACAGAAAACCACCAGAGCTGGCTCCACTTTATATATCTGAGAGAGTGGGGGGGGACTGGTGATGAAGGTGGTGGTGATGATGATGATGATGATGATGATGATGTGACCTTCCACAGCTCCACTGTGGACGGACTCTCTGACCTTCATCACCTGCAGTAAAACTAAACACTGTGACAGTTCACAGGTTTCGGAGTCTGATGCACAGAGCCGCCTGCTTAAAGGTCTGAAAAGTCATGGTCATCTGGCCTACAGGGTCTGGGTTCTGGTCTTCATGGGGTCATCTGGCCTACAGGGTCTGGGTTCTGGTCTTCATGGGGTCATCTGGCCTACAGGGTCTGGGTTCTGGTCTTCATGGGGTCATCTGGGGTCATCTGGCCTACAGGGTCTGGGTTCTGGTCTTCATGGGGTCAGTCAGTTTACCTGTTTCAGGAACACCTGTACCCCTCCCAGGTCCTGTCCTGACCTTCAGCATCCAAACTGATCAGCATTTTCAGATGAAAAGTCATAATTTTATTGATTCTCTTTAGACTTAAAAGTCAACTATAACACATTTTCACAGTGAGTCAAAATTATTAGATATTCAAACAAATTTCCATCCATCCATCGTCAACCACTTATCCCCTTAGGGGTCATGGGGGGGCTGGAGCCGATCCCAGCTGGCACTGGGCGAAGGCAGGGTTCACCCTGGACAGGTCTCCAGTCCACCACAGGACACATAGAGACAGACAACATATAGACAGACAACCATTCACACTCACATTCACACCTACGGGACATTTAGAGTCATCAATTAACCTAAACAGCATGTCTGTGGACGGTGGGAGGAAGCCGGAGTACCCGGAGAAAACCCACGCTGACACGGGGAGAACATGCAAACTCCACACAGAAGAGCCGCAAGCTGGAATCGAACCTGCGACCCTCTTGCTGTGAGGCGACAGCGCTAACCACTACACCACCGTGCAGCCCCCTCAAACAAATTTACTGACATATTTTAGATTTTTACATAAAAGCTAAAAGTTGACTTTCATAAACTGTGAGAACTCATTGATTAATTGATTTATTGACTATATTATAAAATTAGATATTTAAAAGAACATGTCAGAATTTAAATTTGTTTAATAAACTGAAGACTGTCGACATTTTTATTCTCCTCTGAAGCAGAAAGAAATCAGATCAAACCAAAGGCTGAAGTGTCTGGACAGTCTGAGGCTTGTTTAAAGGTCGATGTGTCCAAACGCTGCACGGCTCCACTGTCCATCGGCTCCACTGTCCATCGGCTCCACTGTCCAACGGCTCCACTGTCCATCGGCTCCACTGTCCAACGGCTCCACTGTCCAACGGCTCCACTGTCCATCGGCTCCACTGTCCAACGGCTCCACTGTCCAACGGCTCCACTGTCCATCGGCTCCACTGTCCATCGGCTCCACTGTCCAACGGCTCCACTGTCCATCGGCTCCACTGTCCAACGGCTCCACTGTCCAATATATATATATATATATATATATATATATATATATATATATATATATATATATACTACTACTACTGCCGCCCCCATATATATATGTATATATATATATATATGGGGCGGCAGTAGCTCAGTCTGTAGGGAGTTGGCTTGGGAACCGGAGGGTCACCGGTTCAAGTCCCGACATGGACCAAAAACTGAGTGTGAACTGGTAGCTGGAGAGGTGCCAGTTTACCTCTTGGGCACTGCCGAGGTGCCCCTGAGCAAGGCACCAAACCCCCAACTGCTCGGGGCGCTTGTCAGGAGCAGCCCCCTCACTCTGACATCTCTCCATTAATGCATGTGTGTGTGTTTCAGGTCTGCATGGACCATGTATGAGTTTAACAGAGTGTAAATTGAATTTCCCCATTGTGGGACTAATAAAGGTTGATCATCTTCTTCTTCTTCTATATATATATATATATATACATATACATATACGTGTATATATATATATATATATATATATATATATATATATATATATATATATATATATATATATATATATATATATATATATATATATATATTCTTAATGATATTTTAAGGTAAAGGATGAAGAGATTCAGGTCCATCCTGAATGGGGCCTTTATTTTGAAATGCGGAGGCGGAAGCAGTGAGTCCTGATGTCGGTACCTTGACGTCACTAATTTATAAAGGTCAGTCAGCAGCTCGTGCGGATCACAAAAACCGGCTACGTGAAGAGATGGCGGGAAGGGACCGAGTCGTTCACCTGCTGAGACAGCTCGAGCGCGCGGCGTAAGTTTGATGCACGTGCACAACACCTGTGATTTGAATGTGATTTACCTGAACAGACAGAATGCACGTGCACACGCTGTGGTGACGTGGCGGAGTGGTGACGCCGAACTCCGTTCACCGATCTGCCGCTTTAAGCCCGCCGGTGTGAAGCTCCCGGTTGTTCCCGCGCTCCGCGCAGGTAAAGACACCGTCTGCCTCTGAGGACACTGCTGGAGCATTCGGCGTCCGCGGGACACGCCGAGAAGCCCGAACTGTCCTTGTAAAGGGGTTTTTCTGAGGCTCCGGGCTCCGGGCTTAGGGATCCGGGCTCCGGGCTTCGGGATCCGGGCTCCGGGCTTAGGGATCCGGGCTCCGGGCTTCGGGATCCGGGCTCCAGGCTCCGGGCTTAGGGATCCGGGCTCCGAGGCGCCGCTTCGGTTAAATGTCGTCGTTATTGTAGTTGTGAAAACAGAGGAGGTCTGCTTAGATGTTGTTCTGTAGACCACGTGTCTAGATCTGAACCTGGACTAGTCAGACCTTAACATGGTGACCACCTTAGACCAGGTCTGAACCCAAAACTACTGTAGCTCGACCAGCAGAACCTGGACTAGATTTACATGGAAACCCTGAAGAATGTTGACATCTGGGGACATCTGTTTTCTATCCTGTTCTCTTTTCTTTTATCTCTCCAGACCACATGGGACCAGGTCTTGATCCAGAACTATTAATACTGACCAGTCAGACCTGGTGGAGAATGATTTACACCTGAGTTCAAACCTTCATTTAGTTGGGAAAATACACAGAGGTGATTTCATTCTATCTGTGAAGCAAAAGACAATGTACTTTGAGACCAGGTGAGACCACATGAGACCAGGTGAGACCACATGAGACCAGGTGAGACCACATGACGTCCTACGTCCTCTCCTAACCACTTGTCCTTGACCTTGATGGGAAGCCTGGGAGGTCAAGGACAGACTCGGCAGAGATGACAGCGTTAAATCAACTTTATTTCGAACATAAACTCAGTGATGGACTCTGTGCTGAACTGGTCCAGTCAGGACTCTTGTCCAGAACCGAACCACGTCCTAAAGGATGGTGTGACTCTATCAGCGGCCCAGCGGTGCTTTAAATGCTGCTGCCACAGTGAATTGTGGGACGGTGTTCTCTCCTTTCCTTTGGTAAAGGAGACAGGAAAGGAAGCATTGAGGCACCTTTCCTCAGCATATAGAGGACTCTACTTCACTAGTCCACCACAGACCAGGTCTTAGTCCAGAACATACATGTAGACACAGACATATACAGAATACGTAGACATATATACACAGACATACTATACATGTATACACTGCATGTCTGTGTATATGTAGTCTGTGTATACTGTACATGTATACACTGCATGTCTGTGTATATGTAGTCTGTGTATACTGTACATGTATATACTGCATGTCTGTGTATACTGTACATGTATACACTGCATGTCTGTGTATATGTAGTCTGTGTATACTGTACATGTATATACTGCATGTCTGTGTATACTGTACATGTATACACTGCATGTCTGTGTATACTGTACATGTATACACTGCATGTCTGTGTATACTGTACATGTATACACTGCATGTCTGTGTATATGTAGTCTGTGTATACTGTACATGTATATACTGCATGTCTGTGTATATGTAGTCTGTGTATACTGTACATGTACAGTGAAGGAAAGAAGTATCTGCTGATTTTGGCAGTTGTCATACTAAGAAATAAATTAACAGTCTCTGATTTTTATGGCAGCTTTATTTTAACAGTTATATAAAGAATATTAAAAAAAATATTGAGAAAATTACATGAAATGAAAAATAAAAATTAATGTGCATGTCATTGAGGGAAATAAGTATTTGATCCCCGAGCAAAACATGATGTAATACTTGTTGGCAGCTCAGCTGTCAGACGGTTCTTACTAGGTTCATCACATCAGCAGTAATCTTCGTCCTCTCTGCAGATCATCTCATCCATCCTCATCACATCCTGAAGGTTTTCAGGCTTGCTCTTGGAAACTGGCAGCTTCAGCTCTCTCATAGATTTTCAGTAGGATAAAGGTCTGGAGACTAGACCATCCCATGACCTGGATGTGCTTCTTATGGAGCCACTCCTTTGTTTCCTCGGCTGTATGTTTTGGGTCGTTGTCATGCTGGAAGAACCATCCATGACCCATTTTCTCGGTGTATTACCGATAGTTTTCTTGGTGACTGTGGTCCCAGCTGCCTTGAGATCATAAACCAGCTCCTCCCGTGTAGTTCTCGTCTGATCTCTAACCTTTCTCAGGATCACTGAGACCCCACCAGGTGATAGGTTGCATGGACCCCCAGCCCAGGTCCATTAACAGCCCAGGTCCATTAACAGCCCAGGTCCATTAACAGCCCAGGTCCATTAACAGCCCAGGTCCATTAACAGTCATGTTGTACTTCTTCCACTTCCCAATAACTGCACCAACAGTTGTCACCTTCTCATTCAGCTTCTTACTGATGGTCCTGTAGCCCATTCCAGCCTCGTGGAGTTCAACAGCTTTGTCCCTGACATCTTGTGGCAGCTCTTTAGTCCTGCCCATGGTGGAGATGGTGGAGTATTACTGAGTCTGTGGCAGGTGGCTTTTTATACAGGTGTCAGTTTGGAACAGGTGTCTGTCATGCAGGTAATTACTTCAGTGAGATCAGGAGTATGTCAGTGGTCTGTGGGAGCCAACATTGGTCAAAGTTGATCCGGATCAAATACTTATTTCCCTCAATGACATGCACATTAATTTTTATTTTTCATTTCATGTCATTTTCTTCATGTAGATGATGGCGTCATCGGCGTTCATCACCTGGCTTGATGTGATGGTCAGGGATGGTGCTGGTGTTGATGTGCTGAGGGGGAAGGGGGAGGGGGATGAGGGGTGGGAGAGGTGAGGGCAGGAGGGTGGGGGAAGTGGGGAGATGAGGGTGGGAGGGTTGAAGGGAGGGGAGGGGGCAGGGAGGGTGTTGTGGGGGGAGGGGATGGAGAGGTTAGGATAGGAGAGAGAGGAAGAAGAGGGGGAGGGGGGCTCCAGAGTTGGTGGGTGGAGGCTCAGGATGTCCTGCTGGGCTGTTGGGGGCTGGATGGTCAAACCTGTTGAAGAACAGGTTTAGCTGGTTGTCCTGTTCCAGCGTCCCCTCCACTGCAGGGCCCGGCTGTTTGAAGCCCGTTATCCTCCTGAAGCCTCCCCACACCTCCCTGGAGCTGCAGGCTTGTAATGTCCCCTCCAGCTTGTCTTTGTAGGCGTCCTTAGCCAGCTGAAGCTCCTTCTTCAGCTCCTTCTGGACAGCCTTGGTCCCCTCTGTGTCCCTGGCCATGAAAGCCCTCTTCTTCCTGTTCAACAGGCTTTTGATGTGCCCTGTGATCCAGGGCTTGTTGTTGGGAAAGCAACGTACCTTTTTGGTGGGTACGATGCTCTCCTCACAGAACCGGATGTAGTCCATTATGGTGTGAGAGAGTCCCTCGATGTCCTCACCGTGGACCCTCTCAAACATCCCCCAGTCTGTAGTCCTGTAACACTCCCTCAGCTCCTCCTCGACGTCTGCAGACCACTGTTGTACAGTCCTGATGGTGGCGGACTGTCTCCTGACAACAGGCTTGCATTTAGGTACCAGCCTGATGAGGTTGTGGTCTGATCCTCCGAGGGGGGGCAGGGCAGTAGAGCCGCAGCCTCCTTAATGTTGGCATACAGCAGGTCCAGGGTCCTGTTTTCTCTGGTGTTACAGGTAACGTACTGGGTGAAGTTAGGTAGTGTTTTGGAGACTTTAACATGGTTACACGTACATACACGTACCGTGTATAAGTTAACAAACAGAGTGTAAAAGTTGAATTTCCCCTCGCGGGACTAATAAAGGTTGATCTTCTTCTTCTTCTTAAAGTCTCCATTGATGATAATGAATGAGTCCGGGTGTTTGGTCTGTAGACCGGCGACGGTGGAGCTGATGACGTCACTCGCCTGTGCAGCCACGGCGCCCGGGGGAATATACACAATGACTGTGATGGCGTGTGAGAACTCCCGTGGCAAATAATAAGGCCTCAAACTCACAGCCAGCAGCTCAATGTTGGGAGTACAGATGCGGTGTTTAACGGAGACGTGATTGGGATTACACCATCGAGAGTTACCAAGGACAGCGAGCCCCCCTCCTTTCCTCTTACTGCTCTGCTGGTCCCTGTCCGCTCTCACTAAGGTGAAGCCGGTCGGCTCCACTAAGCAGTCCGGTGTCGTCCCGTTCAGCCATGTCTCCGTAAAAAACAGCAAACTGGCCTCCCTATACTCCCTCTGGCTCCTCACAAGAGCTGAAAGTTCGTCCGTTTTGTTGGCGAGTGAGCGGACATTCCCCATGATGACCGAGGGCAGGACGGGTTTAAAGGTCCTCCGTCTCTCCCTCTTTGCCCTCACCAGAGCGCCGGCTCTGGTTCCTCGTCTCCGTCGCCGTAATTCGGCAGGTAAATCCGCCGGTGGTGCCGCTACCCGGTCCCGAAGGGCGAGGAGCGCTCCACGCGAATACACCGTCCGAGTGCCGGCAGCCGTCTCCATTGTTATTGTTGTTGTTATTGTTGTTAATTTAAGATGGAGAGGATGGAGAAGATGGAGAGGATGGAGAGGGTGGAGAGGATGGAGAAGATGGAGAGGATGGGGAAGATGGAGAGCATAGAGAGGATGGGGAAGATGGAGAGCATAGAGAGGATGGGGAAGATGGAGAAGATGGAGAGGATGGGGAAGGTGGAGAGCATAGAGAGGATGGAGAAGATGGAGAGGATGGAGAAGATGGAGAGGATGGAGAAGATGGAGAGGATGGGGAAGATGGAGAGGATGGGGAAGATGGAGAGGATGGGGAAGATGGAGAGCATAGAGAGGATGGGGAAGATGGAGAGCATAGAGAGGATGGGGAAGATGGAGAGGATGGGGAAGATGGAGAGGATGGGGAAGGTGGAGAGGATGGGGAAGATGGAGAAGATGGAGAGGATGGGGAAGATGGAGAGGATGGGGAAGGTGGAGAGCATAGAGAGGATGGGGAAGATGGAGAAGATGGGGAGGATGGAGAGGATAGGGAGGATGGAGTTTCTCCACCCTGCAGAGCTCTGCTCTTTTCCAGCCATCAGTTGCTGATTGACTGACTGCGAGTGCTGAACGCTGCTTTTACTGAGTCTTTCAGGCTCTAGGATCAATACTAATCAATACTGGCTTTGAACGAGTCCTGCTCTGTGTGACAGGTGCAGATGTCCTGCTCACTCCAACACCTTCCACCAAGGTACGACCTCCACCCATCACTCTGACTGCTGCTGCTCCATCAGGTACTCAGTCACCGGCCAATCAGCTGCAGCCAGCACCACGTGGAGGAGAGTGGTCTCTGAACCAGGAAGCACCACGATAGATCACTGATCGCTCACTGATAGGTGACTGATAGATCACTGATAGGTGACTGATAGGTGGCTGATAGATCACTGATAGGTGACTGATAGATCACTGATAGGTGACTGATAGATCACTGATAGATGGCTGATAGATCACTGATAGGTGACTGATAGATTACTGATAGGTGACTCATAGATTACTGATAGGTGACTGATAGATCACTGATAGGTGGCTGATAGATTACTGATAGGTGGCTGATAGATTACTGATAGGTGACTCATAGATCACTGATAGGTGGCTGATAGATTACTGATAGGTGACTGATAGATCACTGATAGATCACTGATAGGTGGCTGATAGATCACTGATAGGTGACTGATAGATCACTGATAGGTGGCTGATAGGTCACTGATAGATCAGATAGGTGACTGATAGATCACTGATAGGTCACTGATAGATCAGATAGTTGACTGATAGATCACTGATAGGTGGCTGATAGATCACTGATAGGTCACTGATAGATCAGATAGGTGGCTGATAGATCACTGATAGGTGACTGATAGATCACTGATAGGTGGCTGATAGATCACTGATAGGTCACTGATAGATCAGATAGGTGGCTGATAGATCACTGATAGGTGACTGATAGATCACTGATAGGTGGCTGATAGATCACTGATAGGTAGCTGATAGATCACTGATAGGTCACTGATAGATCACTGGTAGGTGACTGATAGATCACTGATGGGTGACTGATAGATCACTGATAGATGGCTGATAGATTACTGATAGGTCACTGGTAGGTGACTGATAGATTACTGATAACTGATGACTGTATCTGCTCAGGAGACTGAGGTCTTTTGGAGTGCAGGGGACACTCCTGAAAACATTTTATGACACCGTGGTGGCATCAGCCATATTTTATGGAGTGGTTTGCTGGGGCAGCAGCATCACAGCTGCAGACAGGAAGAGGCTGGATAAGATTATTAAAAGGGCCAGCTCTGTCCTGGGAGGCTCTCTGGACTCAGTGCAGGTGGTGGGAGAGAGGAGGATGACGGCTAAGCTGTCATCCATGATGGAGAAGGACTCCCACCCCATGAGAGACACCATCAGAGCTCTGGAGAGCTCCTTCAGTGACAGGCTGCTACACCCTAAGTGTACGAAGGAGCGTTACAGAAGGTCCTTCCTGCCTGCAGCTGTTAGACTCCACAACCAGCACTGCTCCCAGTAGACCACATACACATTCACAACCAGCACTGCTCCCAGTAGACCACATACACATTCACAACCAGCACTGCTCCCAGTAAACCACAATCACAGTCACATTCACAACAAACTCACCGGACATACGTGCAATAAGGACTCATGTGCAACTATGTCATCTGCTTGAATTATAGGAACCGGACAATTATTTATTGATATAAATGGACATATACTCCTGATCAAAATCTTAAGACCAGTTAAAAAATTGCAAGAATTTGCATTTTGCACTGTTGTATCTTAAGAAGGTTCTAAGTAGAGTTTCAAAATGCAAAAAGAAGAAATGAGAGCAAGAGACTAAATGTTTTGAGCAGGCAATTTATTGAAAAGAACAATTTAACTGAAATAGGCTGTTCATCAGCTGATCAAAAGTTTAAGACCACATCCTTTAAAAGCCCAAATCTGTGCAAAAATTTGGATTCCATGTCATTTTCTGTCAAGTAATCACACTGTCAAGACCTCTTGATGGGAAAAGCAAAAAAACTCACTGCCTTGGAACGTGGCAGGATTGTTGAGCTGCATAGACAAGGCCTCTCACAGCGGGCCATCGCTGCTGAGGTTGGACGCAGTAAGACAGTCATTTTGCATTTCTTAAAAGATCCTGAGGTTTATGAAACAAAAAAATCAAGTGGTAGACCCAAAAAAATCTCACCGGCACCGAGCCGGAGGATCCGAACGGCTGTCCATCAAGACACGGGACGATCCTCATCCCAAATTAAGGCCATTACTGGTGCTGACTGCAGCCCAATAACCATCAGACGGCATCTGCAAAGGAACGGCTTCAAAAACAAAAAACCTCTTCAAAGGCCACGTCTCCTTCAACGCCACAAAATTGCCCGTTTGGCCTTTGCGAGGGAGAACCAAACATGGGACGTTCAAAGTTGGAAGAAAGTTTTATTCTCTGATGAGAAAAAATGTAACCTTGATGGTCCTGATGGCTTCCAACGCTACTGGCATGACAAGGAGATGCCACCTGAGATTTTTTCAACACGGCACAGCGGAGGGGGCGCCATCATGATCTGGGCTGCTTTTTCCTTCAATGGAACAATGGAGCTCCAGGTTGTGCAGGGCGTCAAACAGCAGCTGGCTACGTGGAGATGTTGCAGCGGGCATCCCTCATGACTGAGGGCCCTCGTCTGTGTGCTGATGACTGGGTTTTTCAGCAGGACGATGCTGCGATTCACAATGCCCGTCTGACAAAGGAGTTTTTTTCAGGAGAATAACATCACTCTTTTGGATCATCCTGCATGTTCCCCTGATCTAAATCCAATTGAGAACATTTGGGGATGGATGGCAAGGGAAGTTTACATAAATGGACATCAGTTCTAGACAGTGGATGCCCTTCGTGAAGCCATCTTCACCACTTGGAGCAACATTCCTACAAGCCTTTTGGAAACACTCGCATCAAGCATGCCAACACCAATTTTTGAAGTGATCAACAATAATGGTGGAGCTGCTCATTACTGAGTCTGTTTTTGAGACTTTAATTTCTGTTTTAGGGTTCTTTGGGGGCGGCAGTAGCTCAGTCCGTAAGGACTTGGGTTAGGATGTGGAGGACCCGGGTTCAAATCCCCTATGGACCAAGACCAACTGGTTGCTGGAGAGGTGCCAGTTTACCTCTTGGGCACTGCCGAGGTGCCCCTGAGCAAGGCACCAAACCCCCAAATGCTCTGGGCGCTTGTCAGGAGCAGCCCCCTCACTCTGACATCTCTCCATTGACATGTATATGTACTGTGTGAACAACAGAGTGTAAAACTGAATTTCCCCACTGTGGGACTAATAAAGGAATATCTTTCTTTCTTTCTTTCTTTCTTTTTTTTGAGCTATGGTCTTAAACTTTTGATCAGCTGATGAACAGCCTATTTCAGTTAAATTGTTCTTTTCAATAAATTGCCTGCTCAAAACATTTAGTCTCTTGCTCTCATTTCTTCTTTTTGCATTTTGAAACTCTACTTAGAACCTTCTTAAGATACAACAGTGCAAAACGTAAATTCTTGCAATTTTTTAACTGGTCTTAAGATTTTGATCAGGAGTGTACTTCTGGCTTTATTTTTATTTTTCTTTATTTTTCTTTTCTTTTTCTATTATGTATATACTAAATTATTATTTTTTATTTGTATCAATATTGTTTTTAAATCAATGCTTGTCTTCTATTGCACTATCCACTTGCTGCTGTAATGGGTAAATTTCCCCACTGTGGGACTAATAAAGGAATATCTTATCTTATCTTATCTTATAAGTGGCTGATAGATCACTGATAGGCGACTGATAGGTCGCTGATAGGTCAATGATAGGTGGCTGATAGATTACTGATAGATCACTGATCGGTGACTGATAGATCACTAATAGGTCACACAGGTGATGTCATCAGGTGTTTCTCTTGCAGGTGCTGGAGCTGCAGCCTGCAGCGTCCGTCATACTGACTATGCCTTCGAGGTAAACTCAACACCAGACGGAGTTCAAACTTGTCATCATTATTAATATCTAATATCTCACAATTTAAAATCATTTTGTCTAAATTGTGATCTAGTATCTGAAAAAATACAAATAATGTGAACTCTGAATGTAATTGGTATTTAATCTGGGGCACGTTATTTTTGAACCACATCTCAAATCTTTATGGCCGTGAACAATCTACTTTCATAATTTCATCTTTTCTTTCTGATTATGGATCGAAGAGTTTCTGTATTTATTCTGCAGTGATGTAATCAATCAACCAATCAAATATCTGACAGCGTACCTCGACCTGACGACCCGTCTGACCCAATAATAGTTTCTGGCTCGCTAAATCAAATTTCAGACTTATTATAGAGACATTTTTAATGTCTTTATTCATTTTTGAGGCGCTTTCGTATATGAATGATGTGATTGTTTCTGCCAGATGGCGAGTTCCAACATCAGATATGGAGAAGGAGTCAGCAGGGAGATCGGCATGGTAACCAAACATCATCATCCTGTCATATCAAATCGTATATCATATTGCAGTGTTTAAGTATTTGCCTCCTTCCTGATTTCTTATATTTTTACATATTTGTCACACAAATGTTTCAGATCATTGAACAAATTTTGATATTAGACCAAAACAACCTGAGTAAATACCAAATGCAGTTTTTAAGTGATGATTTCATTTATTGAGGGGAGCAGCTATCCAGACCTCCCTGGCCCAGTGTGAAACAGTAATGAAGTCTAAGACTACCAGGACAGGCTCACTGCACCTGAAGTAGACGACCTCCAGAACAGATCCAGGAGGTGCAACATCCATATAACACCACCCTGGATAAAAGCCGAGGGCCCCCGACGCTCTCTCCGGTCCAGTAACCGTGGACGTAGATGGAGCTCCTCCCCCCTTCATAGCCTGCATTCACCACTTCCACACAAACGCAGGAATAACGCAGCCGGCACCACGGGAAAGGCCCGCCTTCCTACAGGAACTCTGAGGTCCACATTTATCCGGCCTACAGCTGCGAAGCAGCCCGGCGGAGGGCTGCATTCAGGCCCGTTGAAGCCCAGTTGAGGATAGCCGGGTTGAGCCTGCTCCTCCCTCCTCCATCCGGGTGGCTGTGGATGGGACTAGACACGAGTTCAACACTCCGGCGGAGGCGGTTTTCCTGGAGAACAGACATCCAGCGACTTGAGACGTGAGCTTAACTTAACAGAAACACTCACTTTTCTTTTCTCCTTCACTGCTGTAACTACTGACTGACTATTACCTGGTGGGTGATTTACATGTGAGGCTTTACGCCAGCGTTACATTTCAGGACTTTTTCAGGCACTCTGAGATGAACTAACAGAGTCAGTCGTTTACCACGACCTGTGCTCTCATTCGTGCCCGAGTCAGCACTTTCTGTTCTGTTAATGATTACTGAGTTATGTTACAGATAGGCAGAGCTGTTTCCTGCCGTGTGGACCCTGACCGAGGACAGTTACTATGTTAATGTTCAGGAGTACTCTGAGTTTGAAGTTACCCATTCATTTCATTTATTTTATTCTGTTGATATTGCACAGTGGCGAAGTTGGAAGTGCAGAGTATAACCAGCACACAGCTGAAGTGGGTGGTTGTTATTCTTGTCCTCTTTATTATTATTATTATTATTATTTTCTTCTTTCTTTCCTCCACCATTTTTCCTCTATGGTTGCTCGCTGCTATTACCATGGTATTCAGGCATCTCCTTCTGGATACCAACACTTGAATTTTTATGGTAGATCAACTCAATAGGGTGATTGATAATTCTGCCAAGTTTATATCCTGGAATGTTACAGGGTCAATAATCCAATTAAGAGACAGAGTTATGTCTCACTTGCAACAGGTAAATATAGATAGGGGCGGCCATATTGATAAACAAAAACATCTTTTCACTCTGAAGAAATTATAAGTGACCCTAATAGGTGTCATATTGTTGTTGTCGGACGACTGCCAATCCTGTAATTTTCGTGAATTTATCCGCCCCTAACTGTGATGACAGTCATTTCTTGGAGAAGTAGTTTTTGATGAAACCTTGGTGGGTTCCTCATAGTAGCAGGCGACTTCACCACCTTGGACAGTAGTGATGGTCGGTCGCCAACCAAACGGCTCTTCGACCCGGCTTCTTATTGGGAGCCCTGTTTTTTTCTCTCTCTCTCTCACTTCCTTTCTCCTCGCACCGCATGTAATTGGTCAATATGTGTTTGAGCCTTGTGTTTGCGCTGAGCAGAGAGAGAGAGAGAGAGAGAGAGAGAGAGAGAGAGAGAGAGAGAGAGAGAGAGAGAGAGAGAGAGAGAGAGAGAGAGAGAGAGAGAGAGAGAGAGAGAGAGAGAGAGAGAGAGAGAGAGGGAACAAGAAGAGACATGGACACATTAGGAAGGTATAGTAAAGAAAATGAGTGACTCCAGGACCATTTCAGTTTTATTGATAATCCAGAGGCAGAGTGTCGAGTCTGCAGGAACATCAGTTAGAGCCACAAACAACCTGCACAGGTAAACAACCTGAGAACAGTCCACCAATCAGAGCAATGGGAAGATAAAACAGTCAGTTGAGTGTGATATTAATGAAGGTGCCAGTGTGTCTACTGCAACTGTTGCTGCTGCTGCTGCTGCTGCTAGTAGTAGTAGTAGCAGTAGTAGTAGTAGTAGTAGTAGTATCTACAGCATCATGCTGTTCACCATCACAACTACCTAAACCAACCCAGAGCTCTATGAGACAGTTTGTGCAGAAGTTTGTGACCCCAGAAAGACACAACTCAGTTGATGAAGAACTGGCAAAAATAATTGCACTTGATTTCCATCCATTTTCAGTTGTGGATGATAAAGGATTCAGGAAGTTTATTCATGCACTGAATCCTATGTCTGCAATTCCAAGCAGGAAAACAAAAATCATCCCAGGCCTATATGACAGAGAACATGCAACCACTGCAAGAGAGGGTTAAAAAATCCACAGCAGCATCCTTCTGGTCAGTTACGTGTCACTTTATTGAAAATGATAAAATGGTTTTCTGTCTTCTGGATGGTTTGAGTTCAGCGACAGACACACTTCTGAGAACTGAGCAGAAGAGCTGTTCAAAGTGGCCAAAGAGGGATGCTGTTACTGACAATGCAGCTAACATAACAATTACATCAGTAATTCATTTTGAGCATAATTTTATATTGTTGTTGATAATAAATTAATTAAAGCAACAAAATAACCTGAAGAGCCGTTTGGAAGCCGAAAGAGCCGGTTCTCTGAAAAGAGCTGAAATTCCCATCACTATTGGACAGTCATCAAGTTCACCCCAGAACCTCTCTGAATCGGTGGGAGCTGTGCAGGATTTTATGAACAAATGAGGTCTGTCAGACATTTGGAGGTTTAGATTCCTCCAGACCAGAGCTTACTTACAGCTTACTGTTTTTCAAGCATACATCATACCTTTTCGTGCACTGACTATTTTTAACTCGATAATAGACCGCTACCTAAAATTGAGACTTGTTCATATACCAGTATGTTATCTCCAATCACAGCGCTGTTACTTTCGACTTGGACCTTCCTAACTGCCTTCCGCCAAGTAGAATCAGGAGATTCAACCCTCTCCTCCTATCAGAGGACAAGTTTGTAGAGCTTATCTCAACCAAAACCCAGTTTTCTTGGAGACCAATACCTCCGCTGACATGTCACAAGCCACATTATGGGAGACTCTTAAAGTGTATCGTCGCGGTCATATCATTGGCTATTCTGCCAGAGCAAAAATAGCGAAACAATCCAAATTAACTGATATTTCCCCAAAAAATATTGATATTGACTTAATTTATGCTCAATCCCCAACACCTGATCTCTATAAAGAGCGCTTAAAACAGCAAACTGAATTTGACCTCCTTCCCTCTGATGAAGCAACAGGCCTCATCTTGCAAGCTCGCAAGACAGCAACAGCTCGCTCGATCACACAGATCCAGTCAGATACCGGACCATGATGACATAAACTTAGCTTTTTTATTTTTATCCTAATCTCTACACATCGGAGTGTGGTCTTGCTTCTGGCCCTACACATAACTTCTTTGAAGACTATCGACACAGTGTCAGACAACAACACAACTCCAATCTTTGTGCGGACATTTCGACCTCCAAAATTATTATGGCCATTAATTCTATGCAAAACAACAAATTGCCTGGTCCTGACGGTTGTACAACTGAATTTTATAAGAAATTTTCCCTTCACTTCTTCAAGCAATGTATAAAGAGGCATTGCCTCGGGAATTCTTCCCTCGACTCTGAGACAGGCCTCCAGAAAGACAAAGACCACATCGTACTGACCCATTTCCTTATTGAATGTAGATTTTATTTAAAGTGCTATCCAAGGTCATAGTTAAGCGCCTGCAGTGTGTTATTCCAAATATTATTTCGCCTGACCAGACGGGCTTTATCCAGGGCTGATATTTTTATTCTAATTTGAGAAAGTTAGAAGTAATGTTGTCCACTCGGCCCGATCTGAGTATCCTGAAGTAGTGATATCACTCGATGCTGAGAAGGCTTTTGACTGAGTTAAGTGGAAATACCTCTTTCTTGTCCTCTGTAAATTTGGCTTCAGAGACGAATTCATTGCTATATTCTTCCCCCTTGGCAGCAGTAATCTCTAATAGCACTGTGTCTTGCTACTTCCCAGAACTACTTCATAGCACTGCAAACTCATCACGAGTTTAAGGACGTACATTGTGATGGGCAGGAGGCGAAGGTCATCTCTTTACGCAGATGATCTACTTTTGTATGTGTCAGATCCAATCTCATCACCTCCATGTATTCTAAATACCTTCAATACATTTGGAAAAGTTCTGGGCTATAAGCTAAATATTGAACTTTTCCCCTTAAACCACGAGGCGGATGCCTCCCTTCTGACGCTTTCCCTTTTAGAATTGTTAAAGATGGTTTGAAAACTTAGGGATTGAGATCTCTCGTTCCTTCTCTATCTCTTTTACGAAAAACTTTACCACCAATCTCAATAAGTGTAAGCAGGATATGAATCACTGGGAATCTTTACTGCTATCATTAGCAGCGAGTGTTAACCTAAATAAAATGAAAGTGTTACCAAAATTCTGATATCTTTTCCAAAATAACCCAATCCTAGTTAAAAAAAATCCTTCTTCAAAGCACTTGATAAAAGTATTTCTTCGTTTATATGGGGATTTTTTTAATTATTGGGCATGCAATATCCAGAAGTTACTTCATTGGTTTGATGAAAGACTAGTTGCAGGAAAGGCTGACTGGGTCCAGGTGGAAGCCTCGTCGTGTCCACATCACTTGGGCTCAGTGGTCAGCGCAGCCTTATCCCTCCTTTCTAACATTCAGAGTTCAAACTTAATAGTCACTCACTCCTTATGGATATGGGCTCAATTCAGGAGACATTTCGGCCTATAAGGGTCCTCCATCCTCTTGCCTACTAAATCTAACCACGTTTGTTCTTTCCTGTACAGGTCCTGCTTTTGCCTTATGGTTTGAAAAGGGAATTCAGTCAATTAATAAACTGTATGTGGAAGACACTATTGCATCTTTCTCTCAATTATCCCAAATTTATGATCCGCCAAAAAAACACTTCTTTCGTTATTTACAGATCAGGAGCTTCCTTACAGAAAGTATTTAGTTCATTTCCAAATGAACCCACCAAATCCCATGTCAACCATCTCCTTGGATTGACTCCAGATAGGGCGGACTGATATCCCAGATTTCTGAACTTGTTTGTGACATTAATCCATGCTCTACCGAACATTTACAAAAGGCCTGGGAGACTGACCTTCGCGTGACGGAGTGCTGCCTTGAAGTCAATACATACGTCATCCACCTCAGCGAAGCATGCCGAGTTCACTTCACAAAGGCATGATTGGCAAAGATTTATCCGAATACTGAATCTTTATGCCCAAGGTGTAGAGACCGACTAACAGACTGAGTGCATATGTTCTGACTGTGCCCATCTCTCCACCTTTTTGGATAAGCATTTTTAAAGCTTTCAGCGTGATGTTTGGGACCTGACTAGAACTGGACCCCATTTGTGCCCTCTTTGGTCTACCCCCAAAGGAAATCAATGCTCACTTACTCGTAAAGGCGGTTATTCATCTTACTACAGTTCTTGCGAGATGCTTGATCCTTTTAAAATTCAAACACCAGGCCCCTCCATCCTCCTCTCATTGGGTCAAAGAGGTCATGTATTTGTTAAAATTAGAAAAATGAAATATGTGGTGAAGGGTTCCTCTAAAACCTTTATTGAGGTGCGGAGGCCCTTTCTGGATTTTTCTGACTTTCAGGAACCCCTGAACGACGTAGGCTAGAAGGTCTGACTGTCACAGCAGTGAGCAAACCACCTGCCCCGTTTTTCCTTTCCTTTCTTTTAAATATTACCATTAATTAATTAATTAATTAATTAATTTATTTATGTATTTTTGTATGTGCGTTGTCATTTTATGATATAACTTTGTCTTCAATATAAGTTCTGTAATCTGTGGGTGGGTGAATGGGGAGGAAGGCTCAGTGCAGAATGTAGACGGTTCCCTGGTCATAAGGTCGTACGTTCTACGGTTCTTCTTTTTGCACACCTTCTTTTTCATTAATGGCACCTGTTGTCCTTGCGGGTTAAAACCTTTGAGAATTAATAAAAATATCTACAAAAAAAGCAGCAAATCATGCTGTGATCTAAAGAGATTCAAGAACAGAGGAGAACCAGAGTCAGTGCCATCCATCAGTCTGGAAAGGGTTCCAGATCCATTTCTAAGGCTCTGGGACTCCAGAGAACCACGGTGAGAGCCGTTATCCACAGATGGAGGAACCCTGGAACGGCGGGGAACCTTCCCAGGAGAGCCCGACCGACCAGAATGACTCCCAGAGCTCTTCGACGACTCATCCAGGAGGTCCCAACAGAACCAGAACCACATCTACAGAACTGCAGGCCTCACTGCCTCAATTAAGGTCAGAGTCCAGGATTCAACCATAAGACAGAGACCGGACAACAACGGCATCATGGGAGAGATCTGAGGAGAAAACCACTGCTGACCAACAACTACACAAAGACTCGTCTCCCATTGGTCTAAAACATCTGGATGGTCTGAAGACTTCTGGACCGACGAGACAGAGGTTGGACTTTATGGACGGTGAGCGTCCCGTTAATCTGGAGGAAAACTAGCAGCATTTCATAGAAACACCATCACAGCAGCAGTCAGCCTCCAAACCCTCCAGTGTGGCTGAATTCAAACAGCTGTGTACAGCAGAGTGGGCCGAGTCCTCCACAGCCACGAACAGACTCGTCTCCAGTGATCACAACGATTGATCTCAGCTGTTCCTGCCAACAGAGGAGCAACCAGTTATTAGGTTCAGAGAGCAGTTACCGGTCCACACTGGACCAGGGAGGTCTGGGTGGTTTTAGACCTTAATAAATAAAATCAACCAGTTATTAGGTTTAGAGAGCAGTTACTGGTCCACTCTGGACCAGGGAGGTTTAGTTTTAGTTTAGTTTTTTCCCTTAATAAATAAAATCATTTAAAATTGCGTTTTCTCTTAACTCAGCTTATCTCAGTCTAATGTTAAAATTCGTTCGATGATCTGAAACATTTAAGTGTGATAAATATACGAAATCAGGAAGGAGGCAAATACTTTTTCACAGCTCTGTAGCATATATCATAATATATCACTGTTTTGTGTTAAATCGCATCAGGAGGTCATGGCAGAAATATGACTTTATGTCGTAGCAGCTTGATTACAGACAGTTACAGTATTTAGATATTTTGAACACTGATTTCTGAAGGTTCTGATCGATCTCATTATGCTGGAACCAGAAATCCAGAAGTATGTTCATTTATAGAACTTTTAACTTGGCAACTAGTTAGCTAGTGGGTAATTAGCTAGCAGGTAGTTCGCTAGTGGGTAGTTAGCTAGCAGGTAATTAGCTAGTGGGTAGTTAGCTAGCAGGTAGTTAGCTAGTGGGTAGTTAGCTAGCAGGTAGTTATCTAGTGGGTAATTAGCTAGCAGGTAGTTAGCTAGTGGGTAGTTTGCTAGCGGGTAGTTAGCTAGTGGGTAGTTCGCTAGCGGGTAGTTAGCTAGTGGGTAGCAACCCAGCGACCCTGTCAAGTCATTTATGCTGGCTATCAGCAGCATGTCACCTGCTAGTTGAGGGGCTGGCATTTAGCTTGCTAGTGCGGCTCAGCTAACGGCTAACTGCTCTGGTAGGCTCCCATTAGCTGTGAAGAAACTGAACTCCAGGAGGTCAGGACTGACTTCCTGGAACTAGAGTGTAAACGAACAGCAGCAGCGTGTCTGATGCTGCTGTGTTGAGTTCAGGAACGCCTACAAAAAGAAGGATAAAGCAGTGTTTCCTCACCTTAACCTGCAGCACCAACATGTTTGCAGTTCAAACACAGAGGACTGTTTCCCTGTTGGAGTCTCTGAGTGTCTGTAAACGTCGGTTCCTCCCGCAGGACCTGCAGAACCTCGGAGCTCGGAACGTCTGTCTGATGACAGACAGGAACTTGTCCCGCCTCCCCCCTGTGAAGGCAGTCCTGGAGTCTCTGGCCCAGAACGGAGTCAAGTACAAAGTGTATGACAACGTCCGGGTGGAGCCCACTGACACCAGGTGAGACGGCGGCAGCGGCGGCGTCCGGTCTGGGGCCGTCCATATGTTCCTCCTAGAATTTGAACCCTTTAACATTGTTTTCACTTCATCAGAGTTAATCATGGTCACCAAAAAATGCTTTATTCAGCGTTAGGTTGGACTTAGCTCCACCCTTCCTGTCACTTATGGTTGCAAAAAACAAGATGGTGACAGACAAAAGCAAAATTGATGATGGCTAAAAGAAAGAAAGAAGAAAGATATTCCTTTATTAGTCCCACAGTGGGGAAATTCAGTTTTACACTCCAAGCCAAGCTGGTGACGGCCATCTTGTTTTCTTGTATTTTTTATTTTGCATATTTTGTTTGAAAAACATGAATGTATTATTACTGTTGCTCAGATTCCTCAGCAGTGTATTACTGTGTGTGTTGCAGCTTTAAAGACGCTATCTCATTTGCTAAAAATGACTCCTTTGACGTGTTCGTGGCGGTGGGCGGCGGCTCCGTGATCGACACGTGCAAAGCAGCAAATCTGTACGCGTGTCACCCCGACGCCGACTTCCTGGACTTCGTCAACGCACCGATCGGTAAAGGGAAGCCGATCACCGGAGCGCTGAAGCCGCTCATTGCAGGTGATCACGGCAGCCAGTGGTGAGAGCTGATTGGACGGTTAGCTGAGGGGAGGAGGTGGAGTCTGGACGCTGAGGTTGATGGACAGCTGACAGTTTAGAGATATCTCCTTCCTGCCAAAAAAAAAAAAAAAAAAATCTTCATGACTGGGACATTTGTTTTATTGATTTAATTCTTATTTCTAGAACTGAATCCCCCTATTGTTTATTCATAGTATATTATTTAAAGAATAATACATTATATTGTTTAAAGTATAGTATATGATCAGCCAGACTGACTGGCTGACGGTTCCTCTCCGTTAACGTGTCTCCGTCTGTGAACTTTGACCTCTAGTTCCAACAACGGCAGGCACCGGCAGCGAGACCACCGGAGTCGCCATCTTTGACTTTGAGCCTCTGAAGGCCAAAACAGGTAAAACTTCAAAAGTCCAACGTTAACTGAAGATGTCTCTCTGCTTCATTTAACAAAGTCTGAAACGGCCAAAGTGACACCTGTGTGTCAGTCCGAGCTCTGATTGGTTGTCTGTGTTCAGGTATCGCCAGCAGAGCCATCAGACCGACGCTGGGCATCGTGGACCCGACACACACACTGAGCATGCCCGAGAGAGTCGCTGCCAACAGTGGCTTCGACGTCCTCTGGTCTGTCCATCCATCTCTCAGTCTGTCTGTCATTAGTTTATCTAATTTGTCTGATGTAATTAGAGATGTGGGTTGAAAACCGGGTCCAGACGGTCTGGTCTGTCCTCGTGTCCCTCAGAGGTCTGATATCACTTATATGATGTCAAATTTAATGTCTGTGGTGTTTCCCATGAATGTCCTTGACATCGGCCCATAGGTCATAATAAATCGATGGCCCGGAGATTGAACTGGGTGGGTCAGGGCCGGCCGCTGATGGCTCATCCTCAGCGGGCGTGTTTCCTCCACAGCAGTGCATCAGAACTGGTTCCAGGTGGGCTTGGTAGGCCTGGCGTGAAGGTGGCTCACCTTTGCTATTATACACTTTTATACTACTTTTTGTACTACACTACTCGCCGACTCGTGAACTAGTTGAGTCGTGGACGTGTTTTCAGTGGTAGTGTCTGGGAAGGAACCTGCCAGTCGGGGAAACGATATGAACGGTAGAGCTGGATATACTGTATGATTTTAACCTGCTTCTGGCCTGAATTTTGAGCACTATGCATCATT
The DNA here is from genome assembly GCA_947000775.1 of Pterois miles. Classification (NCBI taxonomy): domain Eukaryota; kingdom Metazoa; phylum Chordata; class Actinopteri; order Perciformes; family Scorpaenidae; genus Pterois; species Pterois miles. Next base: position 8,941,862 of record CAMQGK010000485.1, on the reverse strand, counting down.
TTTGTGTTGGACCAAATTTCAGCTTCTTCGGGCATCATTTGCTGTGCCACTGATTAACCCCTCCTGACTGGATGTCTACTTGTCCTCTGCCTGTTCAGGTGTTTGAACCAATGAATTTCTGTCATCTGTCCGCAGACTCTGAGCACTGACTATGAAGCTGAGGAGCCGACTCCCCAAGACAACAGTGTACAGTAGATATAGTAAAACTAGAGCTCCTCCAGTTCTTCGCCATCTTCTTTTAGCTGTTTCAGCAGACCAGATGGCTCAGATGATCCAGGCGGCACATTTCTCTGTTAGCATTGTGACCCGTCAGACCTCTGATAGCAGACACACTTTACCTGCCTCAGAGCCCTCAAACTGTCAACGACCAGAACGACCCACTGGAGCCGACTGACCGTACAGTGGGATCACTCAGGTCGTGGCTGATGATCAGAGTACAGTGGGATCACTCAGGTCGTGGTTGATGATCGGATCGTACAGTGGGATCACTCAGGTCGTGGTTGATGATTGGACCGTACAGTGGGATCACTCTGGTCGTGGCTGATGATTGGACCGTACAGTGGGATCACTCAGGTCGTGGTTGATGATTGGACCGTACAGTGGGATCGCTCAGGTCGTGGTTGATGATTGGACCGTACAGTGGGATCACTCAGGTCGTGGTTGATGATCGGACCGTACAGTGGGATCACTCAGGTCGTGGTTGATGATCGGACCGTACAGTGGGATCACTCAGGTCGTGGTTGATGATCGGACCGTACAGTGGGATCGCTCAGGTCGTGGCTGATGATTAGAGTACAGTGGGATCGCTCAGGTTGTGGCTGATGATTAGAGTACAGTGGGATCACTCAGGTCGTGGTTGATGATCGGATCGTACAGTGGGATCACTCAGGTCGTGGTTGATTATCAGACTGTACGATGTGATCACATAAATCGTGAACGCTGGCTTTATATCGTAAACGATCCACTCATATAGTGGGAGTAGGAAGAACAACACTTCTAAGATCATACTGTGAATGTCCAGCTTTAGGTTTTACAGATCTCACATCAGATTTCGCAATTTGCTGGCATTAACATTTTCAGAACAGAGGAACCTTGACCGATAGACGGTATCAGCAAGAGGCCTCAGAGGGTCTCAGTAAACGGTATCAGCAAGAGGCCTCAGAGGGTCTCAGTAAACGGTATCAGCAAGAGGCCTCAGAGGGTCTCAGTAAACGGTATCAGCAAGAGGCCTCAGAGGGTCTCGGGGTTTATCTTAATGGTTTTATGAGACAGAGGACAGAGACAGATGGACAACACAGTAAAACATCTCAGTACTAGCCAGTCCAGGAGGTGTGAAAGAACTATGTGACACATTATTGATTTTACTCTCAACATACCAAACTCATCATTATACTGAACAATGCAGCCAGCTGATACGCAGGCTTAATAAATAATAATGATCTTGGTCCCAGAGGATTAAAGAGCTCTGAGGAAGAAAATCCTAATTTGTTCTGAGGACAGTTTCTCAACATGACAGTTTTTTTTACTTTGTGTTACTCACTTATAAATTTTTATTTCATGCTGATTACTTAATTTCTTATTCTTTACATTTGATTATTTTTTGAGTTTATTTATAATCTAATTATTGGTAGTTACATGTTTTTATTTGTCATATATATATACATACATATGTATATATATATACACATACGTATTAATATATATGTATGTATATATATACATATGTATGTATACATATGTATATATATATACATACGTATGTGTATATATATATATATAAAATAAATATATATATATAAATAAATAAATATATATAAATATATATATATAAATAAATATATATATATATATATATATATAAATATATATATATATATATAAATAAATATATATATATATATATATAAATTGCTTTTACTTATATCTGCGTATGCAGTATGTGTGTAGTTTCAGCAGTATGGAGGGTTGACAGTGCCCCCCACACGGTGTGTTTTCTGGCTGTAGTCATGCCCTGGAGTCCTACACTGCTCTGCCCTACAACCAGAGGAGCCCCTGCCCCCCCAATCCCATCAACCGCCCCGCCTACCAGGGCAGCAACCCCATCAGCGATGTCTGGTCCCGCCACGCCCTCAACGTGGTCGCCAAGTACATGAAACGGTAAATAAAGTTCAACTGAGAACCACAGAGAACCTGAACAGGATCCCTGAGGAACTCCACCACAGATCCACAACTGCTCTTCTCCTCCTCTTAAAGGCTATTATTATTATTATTATTACTATTATTATTACATTTGTCTGCTTGTGTTTTCACTGTCACAGTCATCCAGATCAGGATCCTGATCAATTTTAGATTTGAGAATATTTAAATACTCAAGAAATGAAACCAGAGAAAATACAGAGACACTGAACACTTAAATAAAGATTAAAGTTTTAAATCTATTATAACTCTAATGAAATGCTAACATTAAAAAGTGAAATCCGTCAGTTGAAGTAAAACTGGTGTGGTACTGTGTGTACTGTGGTGACGGTGCTGATGTGTGGTTGGTGGTTGGCAGCGCGGTGCGGGACCCCGAGGACCTGGAGGCCCGGTCCAGCATGCACCTGGCCAGCGTGTTCGCCGGCATTGGCTTCGGAAACGCTGGAGTTCATCTGTGGTGAGAAACGAAGCTCCAAACTTTCTAGACAGGAGCCCTTAGACCCCCGAAACAGCGGAAATGCCTCAAATAGCCTTAAAATATGATAATCCCATAATTTATCCATTAATTAACCCCAAATTTGTGGCAAACTCTTGACTTCACATGTATTTGGTTCATTTTGAAGTTGTACATTTCCCATAAAAAGCCCTTAATCCCTTCACACTGCTGTTCACTGCTGTTCATGTGTTGAAGTCCATCGGTTTCCCTGTTTCCCGTTTTGTCTCTGCAGTCACGGGATGTCGTATCCGATCGCCGGTAACGTGAAGACTCACTCAGCGCAGGGCTACAGCGTGGAGCACCCTCTGGTGGTGAGTGGTGGAACCATCACTAATGATCAGCTGATGAGTTGTTCTTTCCAGACGTCTCTGATCAGGGTCAGGTTGGGGGCTGGGTCTAGGGTCGGGTTGGGGGCTATGTCTGGGGTCGGGTTGGGGTCTGGGGCCGGGTTGGGGGATGGGTTTGGGGCAGGGTTGGGGGATGGGTCTAGGGTCGGGTTGGGGGCTGGGTCCGGGGTTGGGTTGGGGGCTGGGTCTGGGGCCGGGTTGGGGGCTGTGTCTGGGGTCAGGTTGGGGGCTGGGTCCGGGTTGGGGGCTGGGTCTGGGGTCGGGTTTGGGGCTGGGTCTAGGGCCGGGGTGGGGGCTGGGTCCGGGTTTGGGGCTGGGTCTAGGGCCGGGGTGGGGGCTGGGTCTGGGGTCAGGTTTGGGGCCGGGTTGGGGGTCGGGTCTGGGTCCGGGTTGAGGGCCGGGTCTGGGGTCGGGTTTGGGGCTGGGTCTAGGGCCGGGGTGGGGGCTGGGTCTAGGGTTGGGTTGGGGGCTGGGTCTGGGGTCAGGTTTGGGGCTGGGTCTAGGGCCGGGTTGGGGGCTGGGTTGGATTATATCATTGAGAGTCTTCATAAGTACTGAAAGACTAACCTGTGTATGTCCTCAGCCTCATGGTCTCTCAGTGGTCCTCACGTCTCCGGCCGTCTTCAACTTCACAGCCCCGATGTGTCCAGAGCGCCACCTGGAGGCCGCAGAGATCCTCGGTACCTGTTTACCTGTCCACCTCTTTACCTGTCCCCTTGTTGATCTGTCCACCTGTCGACCTGTATACTTGTTGACCTGTCCCCTTGTTAACCTGTATACTTGTTGACCTGTCCCCCTGTTGACCTGTATACTTGTTGATCTGTCCCCCTGTTGACCTGTCCCCTTGTTAACCTGTATACTTGTTGACCTGTCCCCCTGTTGACCTGTATACTTGTTGACCTGTATACTTGTTGACCTGTCCACCTGTCCCCCTGTTGACCTGTATACTTGTTGATCTGTCCACCTGTATACTTGTGGATCTGTCCACCTGTCCACCTGTATACTTGTTGATCTGTCCACCTGTTGACCTGTATACTTGTTGATCTGTCCACCTGTCCCCCTGTTGACCTGTCCACCTGTATACTTGTTGATCTGTCCACCTGTCCCCCTGTTGACCTGTATACTTGTTGATCTGTCCACCTGTTGACCTGTCCACCTGTATACTTGTGGATCTGTCCACCTGTCCCCCTGTATACTTGTTGATCTGTCCCCCTGTTGACCTGTCCACCTGTATACTTGTTGATCTGTCCACCTGTCCCCCTGTTGACCTGTATACTTGTTGATCTGTCCACCTGTCCCCCTGTTGACCTGTCCACTTGTTGATCTGTCCACCTGTCCACCAGTTGACCTGTCCACCTGTTGACCTGTATACTTGTTGATCTGTCCACCTGTCCACCTGCAGTTGTGATGCAGCACAATGTGATAGAAAACTGTCCTAACTGGTGTACCTGCTGGTTCAGGTGCAGACGTTCGGCAGGTGAAGAGGGAGGATGCTGGCGCCGTTCTGGCCGACACGCTGCGTCAGTTCCTGTTTGACCTGCAGGTGGAGGACGGACTGGGAGCTGTGGGGTACAGTAATGACGACATCCCAGCTCTGGTGAAAGGAACCATCCCTCAGGTGCGTCACTTCACTGACCTTCACCAGAATCCAAACTTTCAGTTCACCATAAAACGGTTCAGATGCTCACAGCAGACATCATGTGTCACCACGAACCTGATGATGATTAATACTTTCTGAGGTTTGTTCCGGTCGACGGATACCGAACGGATATGACGTCACGTTACTCAGAATACCACAATAAAAGCGCTAACTTCCTCCTACCTCCACAGAGACTCAGAGGAAGCAGATATCCATTCTGGTATTAAAACATCTGTTTAAATATTAAACTTCAAATAACATCCTTGAATTTCTACCTGAACCCTCTGAGTCCTGTGGGGACTAACATCATCACACATGAATCCAGTTGGACTCATTGATCCACCAGAGTCTCAGCTTTACACTGAGACCCAGTTTATGGGATTCAACACTCATTAGGGACCCTGAGACTGGTGGGTACCCCTAGAACCATTGACATTCACAGATGTGGAGGTCAGAGGTCAGGGGACCCCTTTGAAGATGGTCTGACCTGGTTGGAACTGATTCTGAACGGGTTCTTCAGGTTTTCCAGCTTCATTTGATATCTGAACCTTGTCTTCTAGCTCTGAAACTGAACCTGAGTCTGTGGGGGTCGACGGCCTCTTAGCAAAATTAAGAACTTAAATTTAAGGTATTTAAAATCGATAATGTGAATGGTTTACGGGGCTTTAAAGGGATAAGATAATGTGTTGGTTAAGGGCTCTTGATGAGGGAGTTTTAAGGGTGAGGTGTGTTTGTGTGTCTCAGGAGCGAGTGACCAAACTGTCCCCCAGAGGACACACCGAGGACGACCTGAGCCGGCTGTTTGAAGCCTCCATGAAGCTCTACTGAGACTTGCGGTCCTTGTGAGGACCAGACACTCCGTTCAGCACTGTGTGAATGTGAACGCTGATCTCAGGTCTGTTCTGTCCAGCTGCAGCTCCTCTACCAGCCACTAGAGGCTGCTGTTCATCAGTGATTTTATATTTACACGCCAGTGGAAAATAAAACCCACATTTAAATGTCGGCATCACTGTCTGTTTATTCATCAGAGGCTTCACAGGAAACACCTCTTCACAATAAAATTAGTTTCTTTTGAAGTGGACAGAAGTAAGTGTGTGTGTGGTGTGTGTGTGTCAGCATTTTAGTTTTACTGGTTTAACTCTGAGATAGGTGAATGAGCTAAACACAGTGACCCTGAACGCAGCACACCGTCACACACCTGAGCTCACCTGTTTGAAACATGACTCATCAGAATCACTGCTGAATGATGTGTTGACCCTGAAGTGGTCTCTGCTGAGATACACCTGAACTCACCTTCAGTTATTTATTAATTATGAACAAACGTCCAGTAACCGCTAAGGTTGAACACTAACTGAAAATAATCATTTATGGACACGGACAGACTTACTGATGGTTCCTCTGGTGTACCTGAGCAGGTAGAGAACAGAGAACCTGAGCAGGTAGAGGACAGAGTACCTGAGCAGGTAGAGAACAGAGAACCTGAGCAGGTAGAGAACAGAGAACCTGAGCAGGTAGAGAACAGAGAACCTGAGCAGGTAGAGAACAGAGAACCTGAGCAGGTAGAGAACAGAGAACCTGAGCAGGTAGAGGACAGAGTACCTGAGCAGGTAGAGAACAGAGTACCTGAGCAGGTAGAGAACAGAGTACCTGAGCAGGTAGAGAACAGAGAACCTGAGCAGGTAGAGAACAGAGAACCTGAACAGGTAGAGAACAGAGAACCTGAGCAGGTAGAGAACAGAGAACCTGAGCAGGTAGACAACAGAGAACCTGAGCAGGTAGAGAACAGAGTACCTGAGCAGGTAGAGAACAGAGTACCTGAGCAGGTAGAGAACAGAGAACCTGAGCAGGTAGAGAACAGAGTACCTGAGCAGGTAGAGAACAGAGTACCTGAGCAGGTAGAGAACAGAGAACCTGAGCAGGTAGAGAACAGAGAACCTGAGCAGGTAGACAACAGAGAACCTGAGCAGGTAGAGAACAGAGAACCTGAGCAGGTAGAGAACAGAGAACCTGAGCAGGTAGAGAACAGAGAACCTGAGCAGGTAGAGAACAGAGAACCTGAGCAGGTAGAGAACAGAGAACCTGAGCAGGTAGAGAACAGAGAACCTGAGCAGGTAGAGAACAGAGTACCTGAAGATTTTAAGAGCTTCATGATTTTCCCCTTAACTTCCACAAATGTTAAATATTTCACAAAACATGAATGATGAGTTTAAGGTGTTTTAAGGATTTTTTTGAAATTCTCTTTGTAGTTTAGTTTCTCTTTGTGGTGGTATCAGTAATAATAAGAATAATAAATGTAATTTATACAGCACACTTTGAAATACAGCAACATCTTAAGGTGCTTCACATAAAGAATAAATCGATCATAATATAGTTTCAGGACAATTTACACAAAAACCATGATTAACAGCGTTAAAACAGGAAAAATAAAACGATTGACCGAATATTTCATGACAGTTAAAAGTTATTAAAATGACTCTAATTGGAGTTGTTGTGGTGGTCTTTGCTGTTGAGGGGTCTTTGACCACTTGGGTCTCTGGTTTGAGCCCCGTCGGCCTGTTCAGTACCCAGCCTGACTGAACATGGTGCTGACGGGATGCTGACGCCACCAGTGGTTGGTTAGAGCGGACTACAATGATGGTGGAACATCAGCCTGACCTCTGACCTGAGCAGCAGCAGATTAAAGGAGGGCACGGCCTCGGGGTCCAGAAGGCTGACAAATGGAAACGAGGATTACTTCCCTGCAACTGCGCGGAGTTGCTCCAGGTAATAATACTCACCTGGTCGTCTGGCTCTACTGGGTTTACTGCTTCTGGGGGTTGGCTCATCAGTGGGTAGCAGGTCCGCGGTGTCGGTCCAGAGTCAGGGACCTGGTGTCGGTCCAGAGTCAGGGATCTGGTGGTCCTAACAGGTGGCTGGCAGCCGGCTGTCTTTGGGGGTGGAGATTTATCCAAAGCCACGCCCACACTGGTGAAGAGGGGGTTGGTACCAGTCGCCATGACAACAGAAATTGGCCCCATGGCTGGACGAGGTAGTACAATACTACATTACAGTACTACAGCAACAATATAGCAACACTACAGTACTACAATACAATACTACAGGAACACTACAATACTACAGCAACAATACATTACAGTACTACGGCAACATTAAGATAAGAAAAGATAAGATGAACCTTTATTGATCCCCGTAGGGAAATTCAGTTTTTACACTCTGTTGTTAATTTCACACAGTACACAGACCTGCATCAATGGAGAGATGTCAGAGTGAGGGGGCTGCTCCTGACAAGCGCCCCGAGCAGTTGGGGGTTTGGTTCCTTGCTCAGGGGCACCTCGGCAGTGCCCAAGAGGTAAACTGGCACCTCTCCAGCAACCAGTTGGTCTTGGTCCATGTTGGGACTTGAACCGGTGACCCTCCGATTCCTAAACCAAGTCCCTACGGACTGAGCTACTGCCGCCCCCTTTACAATACTACAGTGATACTACAGTACTATATTACAGTACTACAGCAACACTACAGTACTGCAGTACAGCAACACTAATTACAAACAGTCATGGTCAGTCTCTGCTGTTGTTATTATTTTTATTATTATTATTATTATTATCATGCTGTATATCAGTTCATCAGACATGTTGGTCTTTAAAACAATGTTAACAAAGTGCTACAGTTTCTTTCACAAGTTGTATCTGCAAAACAAGTCAAATAAATAAAGCCATAAATAAAATCTAACATTCACTGTAAATAATACTCCATTCAAGCATAAAACACTAAATTACAATCAATATTGTGCTACATCAATCCAACAAACTAAGTTTAAAATTGAAATTGAGACCAGAAGTGGAACGTTTGAAATATAAAGTGTGTTAGTGTCACAATCTAAAAGGATCACAGTATATATGAGTAAATCAGACACATTTCAAGAAGTACATGTAAGAAAAAAATCACTAAGTAAAAATATATAAACATAAATGTTTAAAAGACAAAAGGTTCATTTAAAAACTTGACATCTTCAGTAAAACTACAAGAAATGGTTAAAAGGTCTGTTTTAAATTATAAAAATATTGTTTATGTTTTTGTTAAAATCCCAAAATAAGATCATTAAAATGTACACTGCTAAATAAATCAATAAAACATCAGTTAGAACTGATGGAAACTGTGCAGTAAACGGATTAAAGTGCTGACTCATGATTCACAGGTTGATTCAGCAGAACAAAGACACTCAATAATAATTAGTGTGTAATAATAACAATAATAATAAAAAGAGTCAGTGTCAGGTTTCTTTCACAGGTCATCTCATGGACAGCTGCTGCTGCTGCTGGTGATAGTGCTGGTGGTGGTGGTGGTGCTGGTGGTGGTGCTGGTGATAGTGCTGGTGGTGGTGGTGGTGATGGTGGTGGTGCTGGTGATAGTGCTGCTGGTGGTGGTGGTGATGGTGGTGGTGCTGGTGATAGTGCTGGTGGTGATGGTGGTGGTGCTGGTGATAGTGCTGGTGGTGGTGGTGGTGATGGTGGTGCTGGTGGTGGTGCTGGTGATAGTGCTGGTGGTGGTGGTGGTGATGGTGGTGCTGGTGGTGGTGCTGGTGATAGTGCTGGTGGTGGTGGTGGTGATGGTGGTGGTGCTGGTGATAGTGCTGCTGGTGGTGGTGGTGATGGTGGTGCTGGTGGTGGTGCTGGTGATAGTGCTGGTGGTGGTGGTGGTGATGGTGGTGGTGCTGGTGATAGTGCTGCTGGTGGTGGTGGTGATGGTGGTGCTGGTGGTGGTGCTGGTGATGGTGATGAAGCAGATACTTGCCATAAAAAGGTGTACTGACTTGATGGATACTGAATACACTTGTGTGACTATGGACCTGTTAGATGTTGGGGCTACAGTCGTTAACCAGGGAGCTGCTGGCTCGTTTTCCGTGGGCAGAGAGGCAGCAGCAGAGAGGCAGCAGCAGAGAGGCAGCAGCAGAGAAGCAGCAGCAGAGAAGCAGCAGCAGAGAAGCAGAGCAGAGAGGCAGCAGCAGAGAGGCAGCAGCAGAGAGGCAGCAGCAGAGAGGCAGCAGCAGAGAGGCAGCAGCAGAGAAGCAGCAGCAGAGAGGCAGCAGCAGAGAGGCAGCAGCAGAGAGGCAGCAGCAGAGAGGCAGCAGCAGAGAGGCAGCAGCAGAGAAGCAGCGAAGAGGCAGCAGCAGAGAAGCAGCAGCAGAGAGGCAGCAGCAGAGAAGCAGCGAAGAGGCAGCAGCAGAGAAGCAGCAGCAGAGAGGCAGCAGCAGAGAAGCAGCAGAGAGGCAGCGAAGAGGCAGCAGCAGAGAGGCAGCAGCGGAGAGGCAGCGAAGAGAGGCAGCAGAGAGGCAGCAGCGGAGAGGCAGCGAAGAGAAGCAGCAGAGAGGCAGCAGCAGAGAAGCAGCAGAGAGGCAGCAGCAGAGAAGCAGCAGAGAGGCAGCAGCGGAGAGGCAGCGAAGAGAGGCAGCAGCAGAGAGGCAGCAGCGGAGAGGCAGCAGCAGAGAGGCAGCAGCAGAGAAGCAGCAGCGGAGAGGCAGCAGCAGAGAGGCAGCAGCGGAGAGGCAGCAGCAGAGAGGCAGCAGCGGAGAGGCAGCAGCAGAGAGGCAGCAGCGGAGAGGCAGCAGCAGAGAGGCAGCAGCAGAGAAGCAGCAGCGGAGAGGCAGCAGCAGAGAGGCAGCAGCAGAGAAGCAGCGAAGAGGCAGCAGCAGAGAGGCAGCAGCGGAGAGGCAGCGAAGAGGCAGCAGCGGAGAGGCAGCAGAGGAGAGGCAGCAGCAGAGAGGCAGCGGAGAGGCAGCAGCGGAGAGGCAGCAGCAGAGAAGCAGCGAAGAGGCAGCAGCAGAGAGGCAGCAGCGGAGAGGCAGCGAAGAGGCAGCAGCAGAGAGGCAGCAGCAGAGAGGCAGCAGCAGAGGCAGGCAGCGGAGAGGCAGCAGCGGAGAGGCAGCAGCAGAGAAGCAGCGAAGAGGCAGCAGCAGAGGGGCAGCAGCGGAGAGGCAGCAGAGAGGCAGCAGCAGAGAGGCAGCAGAGAGGCAGCAGCAGAGAGGCAGCGAAGAGGCAGCGGAGAGGCGGCAGCGGAGAGGCAGCAGCAGAGAAGCAGCGAAGAGGCAGCAGCAGAGAGGCAGCAGCAGAGAGGCAGCGGAGAGGCGGCAGCGGAGAGGCAGCAGCAGAGAAGCAGCGAAGAGGCAGCAGCAGAGAGGCAGCAGCAGAGAGGCAGCGGAGAGGCAGCAGCGGAGAGGCAGCAGCAGAGAGGCAGCAGCAGAGAGGCAGCAGCGGAGAGGCAGCAGCGGAGAGGCAGCAGCGGAGAGGCAGCAGCAGAGAGGCAGCGGAGAGGCAGCGAAGAGGCAGCAGCGGAGAGGCAGCAGCGAAGAGGCAGCGAAGAGGCGGAGCGGAGAGGCGGCAGCGAAGAGGCAGCGAAGAGGCGGCAGCGGAGAGGCGGCAGCGGAGAGGCAGCGGAGAGGCAGCAGCGGAGAGGCAGCGAAGAGGCAGCAGCGGAGAGGCAGCAGCAGAGAGGCAGCGAAGAGGCAGCGGAGAGGCGGCAGCGGAGAGGCAGCAGAGAGGCAGCGGAGAGGCAGCAGCAGAGAGGCAGCGAAGAGGCAGCGGAGAGGCGGCAGCGGAGAGGCAGCAGCAGAGAGGCAGCGAAGAGGCAGCAGAGAGGCAGCGGAGAGGCAGCGGAGAGGCAGCAGCAGAGAGGCAGCAGGTTTCAGCTCAAACAACTCCCAGCTGAATGTGCCTCATGTTTTAAAATATAGTTTCCCTTGAATAGAACTGAACTGAATAGATCGGCTCCATTGTGACAATATCCAACGATTTGAGTCAGAATCCATTTGATATCTGATCCGGGATCGGGATCGGTACGTCCCTAACTTCAGTAAGAACGTTAACTTGTAAAAGGCATTTCTACACAGTGATATTAGTACTTTAACTTAAGACTCACCGGCTGAAGACGACGATGAAGAAGGTGATGAAGATGGTGAAGATGGTGATGATGATGATGATAATCATGGCTCCATGTAGAGTCGCGCCTGCTCTGTCAGATTCATCTGATCATCTGTTTTTCCAAACATCACTAGCTGTAACTCACCACTCGGCTGTCAACACAACGTCAATAATCAATCAGCAAAGAAATAATCTGCTAATATTCAACATGTTCATCCGTCTCTCTATACGGTCTGACATCCTGTCCATTGACCAAGGGGCCAGTGCCCCCCCCCCCCCACACTTTACAGCCCTGTCCCTTTTTCTTCTTAAGGATGTGAATCACTGTATTCCTGTTAATGCTCCTCCAGATCAACACAGTAAAATCACGTTTCAGTGGTTCCGACTGAAACTGGAGGGAATCAGTTATGAAGTCTAATTCTTTTTCAACAACACATGCATAAACGCAAGGTTGAATAATAATAATAATAATTTTGCTCTCAAGGTGTTCCAGATTGATTCATTTAAATGTTCCCCCTCAGGTGACCCACCCACCCAGGCAGCTCTGAACTGTCCGAATAGAATATCCGCAGAGTTTTACTTTTATTTCAAGCCTCCCAGAGGAACCTGAACATGCACATCAGGCTGCTTGATTATGACAAAAATTACACTAAGCACTAAATCCACGGCCCCGGGAAACGGCGAGATCCAGGGAGGGGGTGCTGCAGCGCACCACCATGGAAGAAATGAAAGAAACAGTGAGGGTCAGCAAGCGCTGAGGAGGGTCCCAGGAGGGGCTCCTCCCCCACTGAACGGCTGTTCTTGACCCACTGATGGGACATACAGGAAAGGGCGTGCTGGATTTATGTCACAAGACAAAACAAGAGCATCACTGCCAAACAGAATGCAGCACAGTAATGGTTTTACCTTGATTATCCTGTTGTCATCGTTGAAAGCCAAATTCATAACTGAAAATAGTGATTGTGGGTCTGTCCTCACCTCAAAGGGGTTCAGTCTGTATGAAGGACATTCTGGAGAGTGCAGGTAACTGACTGGCTGCTGACACCACCACACCTCCATCTGTCCGTCCAATGGGAAGCAGCCAAACTCCTCACAGCCTGGGACCTGTGAGATGGAGCTGGACCCTCTCTGGACCTCTGAGGGGGAGCTGGACTCTCTCTGGACCTGCAGAATGGAGCTCAGCAGACTCTCTCCGTGGATCTGTAGGACAGAAGTCCAACATGTGTGGATAACTCCACACCCGTCCTGTTTTCTGTGTTTGAATAGAATAGTGATGTATGTTTATATTATATACACTAATATATTATTTATATTTATATTGTTATAATTATTAGAAGCTGATCTTACTGAACCACTGAAGGACTCAGTATTTTTCCACAGCCTGAGCCTGATATTTTTCCCACCGAACTCAGAACAGTTAACTCTGATAAACATGAACTCAAAGCTCCTCTTTAATCTGTGTTATGTCTTTTATGATGTTGTGTCTTTTGCAGTAGACACACACCCTCAGACAACACTCACACATGTTATGTTTCACACACACACACACACACACACACACACACACACACACACACACACACACACACACAGTAAATGGAGCTCCGGCGGTGGAACCCAGCGCTCCGGCGGTGGAACCCGGCGCTCCGGCCACTTTACCTGTGATCATAATAAAATGTTCATCTGAGGCCTGAAACCTCTCTGCTCCTTCTTGGAGCTTCCAATCAAAGAATCAATTCTAACAATATACTGTATAATACATATTCATCTATCCATCGTCGTCTTCTTGTCCAGGTCTCGCAGGCAGCAGGCTTAGCAGGGAATAACAGACGTCCCTCTCCTCAGCAACATTTTCCAGCTCTTCCTAGAAGACCTTGAGGTGTTCCCAGACCAAACCAGATCTGAATTCCTCTAAGAACTGAAGGGACCTTTAATGGTCCCAGTTTAACACCAGTCAGGTCCTCTTCAGGGACCCTTAATGGTCCCAGTTTAACACCAGTCAGGTCCTCTTCAGGGACCCTTAATGGTCCCAGTTTAACACCAGTCAGTTCCTCGTCAGGGACCCTTAATGGTCCCAGTTTAACACCAGTCAGTTCCTCTTCAGGGACCCTTAGTGGTCCCAGTTTAACACCAACAGGGAATGGTTTCACAGGTGGAGGCTCTACTGGTCCTTCCTGACTGGTTCTTCTCTAGTTCTGGTTCTGATAGTGTCCCTGTCATGACTTGTAGCATGAGGTGGTTCCTGCAGCCCAGTCAGGTTGATGCAGGTAGTCCAGATCCTCCAGGATGGATCATCCATATGTGAGGTCACTAGAAGGTTTGCTGTGTCTCCCAGGACAGTCTCAAGAGCCTGGAGGAGACACCAGGACACCGGCCATTACACCAGGAGGGCCGGACAGGACCATAGAAGGGCATCAACCCAGCAGCAGGACCGGCATCTGCTCCTTTGTACCAGGAGGACCAGGAGGAGCACTGCCAGAGCCCTACAACATGACCTCCAGCAGGCTACTGGTGTGGATGTTTTTGACCAGACTGTCAGAAATAGACTCCATGAGGGTGGCATGAGGGCCCGATGTCCTCGAGTGGGATCTGGTCCCACAGTCCAGAACCATGCAGCCTTTGGCACCACCTTTGGCATTCACCAGAGAACACCAGAACTGGCAGGTCCACCATTGGTGACTCGTTCAGGTTCACACTGAGCACATGTGACACGTGTGAAAGAGTCTGGAAATGCCATGGTGAATGTTATGCCACCTGTAACAGGATCGGTTTGGAGGTGGGTCAGTGATAGTCTGAGGAGGCAGATCTTTGGAGGGTCACACACACCTCTATGTCTTAGCCAAAAGTACCCTGACTGCCGTTAGGTAGCAGGATGAAATCCTCAAAGCGATCATCAGAACTTATGCTGGTGCAGTGGGTCCTGGGCTCCTCCTGGTGCAGTGGGTCCTGGGCTCCTCCTGGTGCAGTGGGTCCTGGGCTCCTCCTTTTGCAGTGGGTCCTGGGCTCCTCCTTTTGCAGTGGGTCCTGGGCTCCTCCTGGTGCAGTGGGTCCTGGGCTCCTCCTGGTGCAGAACAATGCCCAGCCTCATGTGTCCAGAGTGTGTAGGTTGGATGATGACGGCATTGATACCATTGACTAGCCCTCACATTCCCCTGACCTCCAGCTGAGCACCTATAAGACGTTATACATCATACAACTGACACTGCCAAGTACACAGACTGTCCAGGACCTCACTGAAGCCCTGATCCAAGTCTGGAAGGAGATCCCCTGCTGTAGGGAGTTCATACAGGTAGGCAGGGGTTGTGGGTTGGGATGGGCTGGATCAGCAGTGATTTCAGTGTTTGACTTTGATTCTCGGTGTGATTCTGAATCCAGACCTCAGTGGGTTGATGGTTCTGGTTTCTATTGACTGTTAAGTCATTTTTTCTCAACTAATTATACAAGATGAACCTTTATTAATCCCCGTAGGGAAATTGTACATCAGTACAGATTTCCAACGTGAATAATTCATTCATCAAGATCTGATGTGTGATCTAAGTGTTCCCTTTATTTGTTTGAGCAGTGCATAATTGCTGGAAAAACTCCAAAGGGAGGCATCCAGGAGGATCCTGATCAGATGCTGAAACACCTCAGCTGGTCCCTTAATAGGTGAAGGAGCAGCGTCTCTACTCTGAGCTCCCTCTGGATGTCTGAGCTCCTTCCTCTCTTTAAGGATGAGCCCAGCCACCCTGGGAAGGAAACTTATTTCAGCCACATATATCAACAATCTCATCCTCGCTGGCAGTGGCCTCAGCCAGACATTTCCAGTTCACCCTCACTACACGTTTAGGTTTTCCGGGTCTGGAAAGAAGCTAGTTCATGACCAGCACAGAGGACAGAAGTCCAACAATGAAACACCACTCTGGTTCAGATCAGGCAGGCTGTTCCTTCCAATCACCTCCCAGCAGAACTATAGAGTCCCCAGTCTGCACTATTTCCAGGACACCTCCCAGAGACTCCAAGAAGTTTGGGCACAAGCAACAGAGACTTCCTCTTATAAACACAGTCGCATAGAGGCAACCCTCTCGTTCTCCATGGAGAATTCCAACACAGTGGCACTCAGCCGGGGGATCATGAGTATCCCCACAACTGCCCAGTGCCTCTCACCCTTGTCAACTCTGGAAAAGGTGAGAGTCCAGTCCTTTTCCAGGAGTTTGGTCCAGAACCATAACTAAGGAGGTGCCCAACTACATCTAGTTGATACCGCTCCGACTCCAGCAACAGACCCGGTGTCTTGCCCACCAGAGAGGTGATGTTTCACATACCAAGAGTCAGTCTGTGATGCTGGGGATCAGCACACCTCGATACCCACCTTTGCCTGCCGTGTGGCTCCCACTGCACCCGACACCATTGACTATCCCTGCGTTCTGTCGGGCTGTGCCGGGCCGGGCTCCATGAGCCAAAGCTCAGCCATCAGACACTTGCCGGCAAGCTCCCCTCCCAGGTCTAACTCCAGAAGAGGGCCCTGGTTTCCCTTTTCCAGCCAAGGTTTCACAACCCTTTGATTCGAGTTCATTTATATATTAATTATGTTTATATGTCAGATCATGTTAAACATGTCAGATGTTGAGAGGGACCTAAGACACTTCTTGACCACTTTATTGTGTACACCTGTTAACTGCTCGTTAACAGAGATACCTAATGAGCTAATCACTTGGCAGCAACGCAGTGCATTTAGGCATGTAGACATGGACTAACAATGGAACAAAAAGAATTTTTCAAGATTACTGGCAGGGAAGAACAGGACCAGGACCCAACCAGTGAAGGACAAAACAGGGTCAAGTCCAAAAGCTGGACTGCTGGAAGGAACAGAACTCGCCACAGGTAGCACCAGAATTCAATTGAATTCATAAAGGTCAAAGATCTCAAAGGACCAAATTAGAAGAGCCATCAAATCAACAGGAGATGACAACATTCTCCAACAGTCTGACTCACTGTTACACCTGCCATGACTTAAGTTATGTGTCTTTCTCATTTTGTCTTATTTGGTGTGTCTCATTTTGTCTTACCCCTGTTTCTTCTCGTTTCAGATTGTTTCACTTCCTGCCCCTGTGTGTTTTCCCTCCGTTTGCATGAGTGACAGCCCTGACCTAATTCCCTCACATGCACTGATTGTTTGCCCTGCCCTTTCCCCTCTGTGCCAGTTCATCTTTGTCTCCGTGTAAGTGTTACCACTATTCCTTTGTTTGATATCTTCCCGGTTTGAAAGTTTTTTGATATTTGACTTTGACTCTGTGTTGCCTGCCCTTTGGATTTGTTTGCTGATTCTGACTGCCTGCCTGTGTACCGAACCCGTACACTGACCATCTACTTAACAAGATATGGGAACAGAAGCAATCCCAACTTAGGGAAGACAGGCTTAATGGTCTCCAATCCTAAAATAAGAAACGTCAGTGAGAGTTTGTCAGAACTCTGAGATGCTGCTGGACTGCTGGCTGTCAGGATCAACGTTGGGATCCTCCCACATCAGGTTCATCCTCCTGCTTGAACAAACTGATGCCTGAACCACAGACAGAAAAAAACGGACAACTGAGATCTAAATGGGAGGATCAGAGCTTGTAATCCATGTCCTCTCACCTCGTCCTGGCTGTGGTTGGTGTTGACTTTCAGTGGTGTTGGTGTTTGAGGAATCGACATCCACAATGCTCTCATCCTCTCTCTGGTCTCCGAGGGCGTCCTGAGCACAACAGGTAACACAGTGAAAACAAATCAACAATCTATCAACAGTGTAATGTGTGACCTCTGACCCCCCCCCCCCCCCCCCGACGTACTGGCCACTGAGGTTGTGGCTGCAGTTTAGAAGGGAGTCGTCCTGGTTGGTGCTGGTGTAGTGTTTGAAGGAACAAATGGGGGTGGAGGTGTGAACCGGACACGGTAACTTCAGTTCCTTGACACCACACAGGCTGAATAGCTGAAGACACACAAACAGACATCAGATGGACATTTCAGCAAGACAGACAGCAGCAGCATTTCCAGTGTCCATGTGTCTTCACCTCAGAGGGGGAGAGGGTCAGATCCCCCACAGTGCTGCATCTGGTCCAGGAGGAGGTGGAGTTAATGAAGGAGGCTCCATCCTCACTGCTCACCAGCTGCTCCTTCACACCTTCCACCTTCACACAACAGGCAGGATACAGGGTAAGAGACATTATGAACAAGTATGGAAATAAGGAACATTTCCAGGGTTGACTGCCATAGAGAAAAGTAAACATTTTGACCAGTATGGCTCACACCATGACAAAACAACTTCTCATGTTTGTGATGTTGGCCAATTTACTGACACAATAACTACGTGTTGAAGTATGAATTAAATGTTTTGGTTGAGTTACTACCCCCCTCCAATGAATTGCCACCTTAATGTGGTGGAGGGGTTTGTATACCCAGTGACGTTGGGAGCAAAGTGGTTCCAGGGAAGGAGCCAGAACAAGACAGATTCACACACCCTTTATAGATCACAACCAAAAGAGTTGTGAAATCGCACCCTGAAAAGGGAAACCTGGGCCCCCTTCTGAACCATATCTGGGAAGGGAGCTCACTAGTGACCTTAGCTCACAGGGCCTGGCTGTGCACAGCCTGAAAGAAAAACATGGAGTCGATACAATGCGGGCCCTCCACCTGCAGGGATAGGCAATGGGGTCGGGTGCAGTGTGTGCTGGGTGGCAGGCAATGGTGGGGATCTAGGCGTGCTGATCCCTGGCATCGCAAACTGGCTCTAGGTATGTGGAACGTCACCTCTCTGGCGGGAAAGGAACCGGAGCTGATGCAGGAGGTGTAGCGGTATCAACTAGATTTAGTTGGGCTCACCTCCACGGATAACTCTGGAACCAAACTTTTGGAAAGGGGCTGGACTTTTGCCTTTTCCAGAATTGCTGCATAGAGGTCAGGGACAGTGCCTGTGAAACAGCCGGTGGGTTGATGGTTCCCTTTTTTTAAAAGGGGGACTGAGGGTGTGCTCCAATTACTGGGGTATCACATTGCTCAGCTTCCACAGAAAGTTCATTCTAGGTTGCTGGAAAGGACGCTCTGACAGACTGTTTAACCTCAGATCCAGGAGGAGCAATGTAGATTCCGTCCTGGCCATGGAACAGTAGAACTTGGAAATAGGGTGAGGAGCTCAGACATCCAGTGGGAGCTCAGAGTAGGGAAGATGGTCCTTTACATCGAAAGGGGCCAGGTTAGGTGGTTCAACATCGGATCAGGATCCTCTTTGATGCCTCCCTTTGGAGGTTTTCCGGGCATGTCCAAGTGGCAAGAGGCCCCGGGGTAGATCCAACAAATGCTGGAGAGATTATGTCTCTGATCTGCCCTGGGAACGCCTCAGAGTCCCCCAGGAAGAGCTGGAAAACGTTGTTGGGGAGAGGGACCTACTGCCCCCAAGACCTGGCCCCAGATAAGAGGGAGAGAATGAGCTGTGATGTCCCATCAAACAGTTATGACGATTTCACAGGTTTCAAACAATGAGCCAAGATTTTAGCTACTCATCCAACTTTAAACCAGTTTTTACTGTGCAGGTTAAAACATCTTTAGTCTTACATTACTGCTGCTCAGATCAATGACCGACAGGTCGACGTCCTCTCTGTACAGACAGGTGGAGAGTGATGAGGTCACATCCTCTGTGTTCTGTGATGAAGTAAAATTAGATCAGATTAGACATGATACATCATATTTAGAGCTTATGTTTGAAGTACAATATAATATAATATAATATAATATAATATAATATAATATAATCGGCTGCACAGTGGTGTCCAGTGCCAGCTGGGATCGGCTGTGACCGTGACCCCTAATGATATAAGCGGTTGAAGATGGATGGATGGATACTACATAATAAATTAACACCCCCCACATGATAATACGGGAAACATGCAGCAGGTTAGGCCTGAGAAACAACGCGGAGGGTTTTAACAACTCAAACACAGCTGCATTCCAAAATAAAAGCCTCAGCATCAAGATAAAAAGCTGATCTACCACCTCCATCAGCTCCGTGGGCGCCGTTACCTTGCCCATGCACAATGAGGAGCCATAACCTGAGGAGGTGGGGACACAGACGGAGCACAGGTGGGTGCTCTGATTGGCGGAGCTGCAGCTGGACTCGTCCTTCACACTGGATAGACTGTCTGCCTGCTGGAGGAGAGATTAACATTATTATCATCACTGTGGTTCTCATGGCTGGAGGATGGTTGGAGAATAGGTAGAGGATGGATAGATGATGGGTGGATGAGAGGTGGAGGATGTGTAGATGAGTGGTGGAGGATTTGTGGATGAGTAGTGGAGGAATTGTGGAGGTTGGTTGGAGAATGGGTGGATGAGTGGTGGATGATGGGTGGAGGATGGTAGATGATGGTTGGATGATGGGTGGAGGATGGTGGAGGATAGGTGGAGGATAGGTGGATGAGGACCTTGGTGGAGATGCTGGCTGTGCTGAGGTGGCAGCTCCTGGAAGCTGGTCTGGTGGAGGAGGAGCTGGAAGAGTTCAAGGAGGTGTTGGAGGAGTTGTGGAGGTGGAGGAGCTGCAGGTATCCCTCCTTCTCCACCTTCCTCTTCAGGGTGGAGTTCCAGTGGTTTTTGATGGAGTTGTCTGTCCTGAGAGAAGATGAATTATTAGATATCAGCCCCTCTATTGCCAGGATCAGACTGGAGGGACCTGTGCGATGAATGACAGTCGGCGTCTTTACTTTGTAGTTTCACAGGATAAAAGACCTGTTCCGCAGCGTCCGGGACGCCCCACAACACCTCAAGACAGGTCTAGTCTGTCAGAATGATTTTGTCGTGACACCCCGAGGTGATGTCTCCAACGACGTGCTCCCTGTGTCCGTAAATGTGTGCTGGCATTTAAGAGGCCACTGGTGGTACATGGAAACAGGAGCTCTGCTGACTTTTTGTTGGTTTCACTCGGAGTGACTGTAAAACCATCTGATTAAATAATGTCTACAATAATAATACATAAATTCTGTTCACCAAATAGTCCTTTCCCAGACACCTGCTGACAGGACACCTGCTGACGGGAGGACACCTGCTGACAGGACACCTACTGACAGGACACCTGCTGGCGGGAGGACACCTGCTGACGGGAGGACACCTGCTGACAGGACACCTGCTGACGGGAGGACACCTGCTGACAGGAGGGCACCTGCTGATGGGAGGACACCTGCTGGTGGTCTACGTACCTGCCAGACAGCAACTTGGAGATGTTGGCCCAGCGGTTTCCTTGCAGACTGTGGGCCTGACAGATGATACGATCTTCCTCCAGCGTCCAGCCGCTCTTCTTCACCGTCGGGTTCAGGTGGTTGTGCCAGCGCTCACGGCATTGCTTTCCATTACGAGTGTGCAAGTGTTTGGCAATGAGTGACCAGCGTTTCACACCATACTTCTGAACCAGCCCAATGACCTGTACAGAAGGTGACATCACAACATACTATTATACATTTATACACCCAACAAGTTTCGAGTCATGTCCAATAACTCAACGAGTCATGTCCAACAACTCAACAAGTCATGTCCAACAACTCAACGAGTCATGTCCAACAACTCCAGAATAATACCCAATAAGTCTTAAGTTACATTCAACAAGTCCCAGGTTATGTCCAGCAAGTCCCAAGTGAAGTCCAACAAGTTCAGTGTCATGTCCAACAAGGGTTGAGTCACGTCCAACAAGTCCCGAGTCACATCCAATAAGTCCTGTGTCACGTCCAACAAGTGCCAAGTTTGAGTTGCCGACTGCTATGTCAGATGCAGTTTTATTGGGTAGTTTAAGTATAATAGTACTATAGAATAGTAGTTTAGTGTAGTAGACAGTATGTCAGGACTGTGGCTGTTCTAATGGGTGACACTTTCCAGTGTGAGTGTTTACCATCTCATCCTCCTCCCGAGTCCAGGGACCTTTGACCAGATCTGGATTCTTTATCTGCTGCCACCTCCACTGACACTCCACATCTGACCTCTGACCCTGAGACACAACAGAGACAGGACCTTCTGCACAACGAGCATCACTTTAAAGGTGTGAAATCCCAGACTGGGGGCAGATCTATTCATGTGTTGTCCCTGACCCCGGGTCTGGTCTCTGGTCTTTTACAGTCACAGTCATTGACAACCCAAAATAATATACAAAGTTCAGCTAATCAAAACTCACAATCATCCATAACATCCACTGCATCTGCAACATCACATCTGTCCCTGTCCTGTCTGTCCTGTCTGTCCTTTCTGTCTATCCTGTGCTGTCTGTCCCGTCTGTCCTCTCTGTCTGTCCTGTTTGTTCTTTCCTGTCTGTCCTCTGTCCTGTTGTCTCCATCCTGTCTATTCCTGTCGTGTTAGTCCTGTCCTTCTGTCCTCTCTGTCTGTAGCGTCTGTCCTGTTCTGTCTGTCCTCTCTGTCTGTCCTGTCCATTCTGTCTGTCCCTGTCCTGACCACCAGAGTTAAAAACACATAAAATAAAATTACTCACTTTGAAATGCAGAGAAACTGAAGACCAGCTGTTTGATCCAAACTCCTTCACCAGTCTGCACAGCAACTCATCCTGAGTAGGAAGATCTCCTTCATCACCTTCATCATCATCATCATCACCTTCATCATCATCATCATCACATCATCATCATCACCTTCATCATCATCATCACCTTCATCATCATCACCTTCATCATCATCATCACCTTCATCATCATCATCATCATCATCATCACCTTCATCATCACCTTCATCATCATCATCATCACATCATCATCACCTTCATCATCATCATCATCATCATCATCACCTTCATCATCATCATCATCATCATCATCATCCTTCATCATCATCATCATCACCTTCATCATCATCATCATCACCTTCATCATCATCATCATCATCATCATCACCTTCATCATCATCATCATCATCATCATCACCTTCATCATCATCATCATCACATCATCATCATCATCACCTTCATCATCATCACCTTCATCATCATCATCATCACCTTCATCATCATCATCATCATCATCATCATCATCACCTTCATCATCACCTTCATCATCATCATCATCACATCATCATCACCTTCATCATCATCATCATCATCATCATCACCTTCATCATCATCATCATCATCATCACCTTCATCATCATCATCATCATCATCATCATCATCACCTTCATCATCACATCATCATCACCTTCATCATCATCATCATCATCACCTTCATCATCATCACATCATCATCATCATCACCTTCATCATCATCATCACCTTCATCATCATCACCTTCATCATCATCATCATCATCACCTTCATCATCATCATCATCATCATCACCTTCATCATCACCTTCATCATCATCATCATCACATCATCATCACCTTCATCATCACCTTCATCATCATCATCATCACCTTCATCATCATCATCATCATCATCATCATCACCTTCATCATCATCACCTTCATCATCATCATCATCATCACCTTCATCATCACCTTCATCATCATCATCATCATCATCATCATCATCACCTTCATCATCATCATCATCTCCTTCATCATCATCATCACCATCATCATCACCTTCATCATCATCTTCATCCTCATCATCACTTTCATCACCTTCATCATCATCACCTTCATCACCTTCATCATCATCATCATCATCATCAACCTTCATCATCATCACCATCACCTTCATCATCGTCATCATCACCTTCATCATCACCTTCATCATCATCATCATCATCATCATCATCATCTCCTTCATCATCATCATCACCATCATCATCACCTTCATCATCATCTTCATCCTCATCATCACTTTCATCACCTTCATCATCACCTTCATCATCATCACCTTCATCATCATCATCATCATCATCATCACCTTCATCATCATCACCATCACCTTCATCATCATCATCTTCATCACTTTCATCATCATCATCATCACCTTCATCACCTTCATCATCATCATCATCATCACCCTCATCATCACCTTCATCATCACCATCACCATCATCATCACATCACCATCACATCATCATCACCTTCATCATCATCATCATCGCCATCATCATCACCATCATCATCGCCATCACCATCATCATCATCATCATCACCGTCATCACCTTCACCATCATCATCACCTTCATCATCATCACCTTCATCATCATCATCACCTTCATCACCATCATCACCATCATCACCTTCATCATCATCATCATCATCATCACCTTCATCATCATCATCACCATCATCACCTTCATCATCATCATCACCATCATCATCACCTTCATCATCATCATCGCCATCACCATCACCATCATCATCATCATCACCTTCATCATCATCACCTTCATCATCATCATCACCTTCATCACCATCATCACCATCATCACCTTCATCATCATCATCATCATCACACCTTCATCATCATCATCACCATCATCACCTTCATCATCATCATCACCATCATCATCACCTTCATCATCATCATCATCATCGCCATCACCATCATCATCATCATCATCACCGTCATCACCTTCACCATCATCATCACCTTCATCATCATCACCATCATCACCATCATCATCATCATCATCATCACCTTCATCATCATCATCACCATCATCACCTTCATCATCATCACCATCATCATCACCTTCATCATCATCATCGCCATCACCATCACCATCATCATCACCATCATCACCTTCATCATCATCATCATCACATCACTTCATCATCACTTTCATCACCTTCATCATCACCTTCATCACCTTCATCATCATCATCATCATCATCACCTTCATCATCATCATCACCATCACCTTCATCATCATCATCATCATCTTCATCACCTTCATCATCATCATCATCACCCTCATCATCACCTTCATCATCATCACCATCACCATCACATCATCATCACCTTCATCATCATCACCATCTCCATCACATCATCATCACCTTCATCATCATCACCATCATCATCACCATCATCATCGCCATCACCACCATCATCATCATCATCATCACCTTCATCATCATCACCTTCATCATCACCATCATCATCATCACCTTCATCACCATCATCACCATCATCATCACCTTCATCATCATCATCATCACCATCATCATCACCATCATCATCACCTTCATCATCATCATCACCATCATCACCTTCATCATCATCATCATCACCTTCATCATCACTTTCATCACCTTCATCATCACCTTCATCATCATCACCTTCATCACCTTCATCATCATCATCATCATCATCATCCACCTTCATCATCATCACCATCACCTTCATCATCATCATCATCATCTTCATCACCTTCATCATCATCATCACCTTCATCATCATCATCATCATCACCCTCATCATCACCATCACATCACCATCACATCATCATCACCTTCATCATCGCCATCATCATCACCATCATTATCGCCATCACCATCATCATAATCATCATCATCACCGTCATCACCTTCATCATCACCATCATCATCATCACCTTCATCATCATCACCTTCATCACCATCATCACCATCATCATCACCTTCATCATCATCATCATCATCATCACCATCATCACCTTCATCATCACCTTCATCATCATCACCTTCATCACCATCATCATCACCTTCATCATCACCTTCATCATCATCACCTTCATCACCATCATCATCACCTTCATCATCATCATCACCATCATCATCACCTTCATCATCATCATCTTCATCATCATCACCATCATCATCACCTTCATCATCATCGCCATCACCATCATCATCACCATCATCACCTTCATCATCACCTTCATCATCACCATCATCATCATCATCACCTTCATCATAACCATCATCATCATCATCACCATCATTATCATGGACTACTGCGCCGCCTTCGGAGTGGCAGCACGTCTTAGCAGCTCTCTTTGTTTTCACTTTCTTGTCTTTTTTTCCATAACTTTTGGCAACTTTCTACAACTTTTATTGGGTGTAGCTCTCACTTAACAATAGAACTACACAGCAGTGTAAATAGTTTGCAGAAGTTGTCCTTTTTCTCTGCATTTTCTTAACTTTTCACCCGACCATGCCACTAAGGAACAATAACAACAACAGCAACAACAATGGAGACGGCCGCCGGCACTCGGACGGTGTATTCGCGTGGAGCGCTCCTCGCCCTTCGGGACCGGGTAGCGGCACCACCGGCGGATATACCTGGCGAATTACGGCGACGGAGACGAGGAACCAGAGCCGGCGCTCTGGTGAGGGCAAAGAGGGAGAGACGGAGGACCTTTAAACCCGTCCTGCCCTCAGTCATCATGGGGAATGTCCGCTCACTCGCCAACAAAACGGACGAACTTTCAGCTCTTGTGCGGAGCCTGAGGGAATATAGGGAGGCCAGTTTGCTGTGTTTTACGGAGACATGGCTGAACGGGACGACACCGGACTGCTTAGTGGAGCCGACCGGCTTCACCTTAGTGAGAGCGGACAGGGACAAGCGGAGCAGTAAGAGGAAAGGAGGGGGGCTCGCTGTCCTTGTTAACTCTCGATGGTGTAATCCCAATCACGTCTCCGTTAAACACCGCATCTGTACTCCCAACATTGAGCTGCTGGCTGTGAGTCTGAGGCCTTATTATTTGCCACGGGAGTTCTCACACGCCATCACAGTCATCGTGTATATTCCCCCGGGCACCGTGGCTGCACAGGCGAGTGACGTCATCAGCTCCACCGTTGCCGGTCTACAAACCAAACACCCGGACTCATTCATTATCATCAACGGAGACTTTAACCACGTTAAAGTCTCCAAAACACTACCTAACTTCACCCAGTATGTAACCTGTAACACCAGAGAAAACAGGACCCTGGACCTGCTGTATGCCAACACTAAGGAGGCATACAGCTCTACTGCCCTGCCCCCCGTCAGAGGATCAGACCACAACCTCATCAGGCTAGTTCCCAAATACAAGCCTGTTGTCAGGAGACAGTCCGCCACCATCAGGACTGTACAACAGTGGTCTGCAGACGTTGAGGAGGAGCTGAGGGAGTGTTACAGGACTACAGACTGGGGGATGTTTGAGAGGGTCCACAGTGAGGACATCGAGGGCCTCTCTCACACCATAATGGACTACATCCGGTTCTGTGAGGAGAGCATCGTACCCACCAAAAAGGTACGTTGCTTTCCCAACAACACAGTCACTAGCAGGCTGCAGACACAGCACCCTCAGGCCCTCCTCCTGGTCTCTGGAGACTTTAATCATGTCTCTCTGTCCTCCACTCTACCAACTTTCACCCAGTATGTGTCATGCTGCACACGGGACAATAAAATCCTGGACTTATTGTATGCTAACTGCAAGGAGGCATACACATCACATCACCCCCCCCCCCCCCCCCCCCCCCCCCCCCCCCCGGGAAGATCAGACCAACCTGGTTCATCTCCAGCCTGTGTACAGACCCCTGGTACACAGAGAACCAGCCGTCTCCCGCACAGTGAGGACATGGTCCAAAGAAGCTGAGGAAGCTCTGCAGGACTGTTTCAGCACAACAGTGTGGGAGGAACTCTGGGACTCTCATGGGGAGGATATAGATGGACTGACGGGCTGCATCACAGACTACATTAACTTCTGTACCAACACTGTACCAACCAGGACGGTAAGGTGTTTTTCCAATAACAAACCCTGGATTAATCCTGATATAAAGGCCCTCCTTAAGGAGAAGAAGAGGGCCTTTAAGTCAGGAAACAAGGAGGAGCTGAAGGCTGTTCAGAGGGCTCTAAGGAGAAAAATCAGGGAGGGGAAGAACAGCTACAGGAGGAAGATGGAGGAACAGCTGCAGCAGAACAACATCAGTGGAGTCTGGAAAGGCCTAAAAACCATCTCAGGCCACAAGAAGCCAGACTCCAAGGCTGTGGGAGACCTAAAGTGGGTGAATGATTTGAACCATTACTTTAACAGGTTCAATGAGTCACCTGCCCCTCCCCCGGCCCAGTCCACCCTGCTGCAACCCCCCCCTCCATCGGCCACATCAAGACAGTGCCCCCCCCTCCTCCTCCTTCACCACCATCAGCTCAACAACAGCCCCCCCACTGACACCAACACCTCCATTGACACCTACGGCTCCAGCTCTACAACATAGTCAACCCCCCTCTGCTCCACTACTCAGCCCTGACCCCCCACCGACCCCCTCCTCTGCCTCCGACACACAGCCCCCCTGCTCCAGTTTGTCCTTCACAACACTTCAGGTGAAGAACCAGTTCATGAAGATGAACGTGAGGAAGGCTACGGGTCCAGATGGCATCAGCTCCAGGCTCCTGAAGTCCTGCGCAGATCAGCTGTGTGGGACTTTTGGACATCTATTCAACCTGAGCCTGAAGCTGAGGAAGGTACCACAACTGTGGAAGACATCCTGCGTGGTACCTGTGCCCAAGACCCCACACACCAAGGACCCCAGCAGCTTCAGGCCGGTGGCACTAACATCGCACCTGATGAAGGCCCTGGAGCGCCTGGTCCTCCAACATCTCCGCCCTGTGGTGAGTCCATCCATGGACCCACTACAGTTTGCCTATCAACCTGGCATTGGGGTGGACGATGCCGTCATCTTCCTTGTGGACCGAGCTCTGTCTCACCTGGAGAAGCCTGGGAGCACTGTGAGGATCATGTTCTTTGATTTCTCCAGTGCTTTCAACACCATCCAGCCGACACTTCTGGGGGACAAACTGGAGACTGCAGGGGTAGATCAACATCTTACATCCTGGATACTGGACTACCTCACAAACCGCCCACAGTTTGTGAGGACACAGAACTTCATTTCAGACACGGTGGTCTGCAGTGTGGGGGCCCCGCAGGGAACGGTTCTGGCTCCGTTCCTCTTCACGCTCTACACTGCAGACTTCACTTACAACTCACCAACCTGTCACCTGCAGAAGTTCTCTGATGACTCTGCTATCGTCGGCCTCATCACTGATGGGGACGACGCGGAGTACAGAGAACTTTCCCAGGACTTCGTGGACTGGTGCCTGCGGAACCACCTCCAGATCAACGCAGGGAAAACTAAAGAGCTGGTGGTGGATTTCCGCAGGCAAACTCATCCCCTCCAACACCGGTGAACATCCAGGGATCAGACATTGAGATGGTGACATCTTATAAATACCTGGGTGTTCACCTGAACAATAAACTGGACTGGACAACAAACTCCTCTGCACTCCATAAGAAAGGCCAGAGCAGGCTGTACCTGCTCAGGAGACTGAGGTCCTTTGGAGTGCAGGGGACACTCCTGAAAACATTTTATGACACCGTGGTGGCATCAGCCATATTTTATGGAGTGGTTTGCTGGGGCAGCAGCATCACAGCTGCAGACAGGAAGAGGCTGGATAAGATTATCAAAAGGGCCAGCTCTGTCCTGGGATGCTCTCTGGACTCAGTGCAGGTGGTGGGAGAGAGGAGGACGATGGCTAAGCTGTCATCCATGATGGAGAAGGACTCCCACCCCATGAGAGACACCATCAGAGCTCTGGAGAGCTCCTTCAGTGACAGGCTGCTACACCCTAAGTGTACGAAGGAGCGTTACAGAAGGTCCTTCCTGCCTGCAGCTGTTAGACTCCACAACCAGCACTGCTCCCAGTAGACCACATACACATTCACAACCAGCACTACTCCCAGTAGACCACATACACATTCACAACCAGCACTACTCCCAGTAGACCACATACACATTCACAACCAGCACTGCTCCCAGTAGACCACAATCACAGTCACATTCACAACAAACTCACCGGACATAAGTGCAATAAGGACTTTAAGTATAATTATATCATTGATATGATGGACACATTTTTTCTGTCTTTACTTTTTTCTATTTTCTATTATGTATATACTAATTTATTTTTATTTGTATTGCTGTTGTAACGTGTAAATTTCCCCACTGTGGGACTAATAAAGGAATATCTTATCTTATCTTATCTTATCTTATCTTATCACAGGGCACATCAAAAGCCTGTTGAACAGGAAGAAGAAGAAGAAGAAGAAGAAGATCTACCTTTATTAGTCCCACAGTGGGGAAATTCAATTTACACTCTGTTTTAACTTATACATGGTACATGCACACAAACACACACACACATGCAGTAATGGAGAGATGTCAGAGTGGGGAGGGGGCTGCTCCAGACAAGTGCCCCGAGCAGTTGGGGGTTTGGTGCCTTGCTCAGGGGCACCTCGGCAGTGCCCAAGAGGTAAACTGGCACCTCTCCAGCTACCAGTTCACACTCAGTTTTTGGTCCATGTCGGGACTTGAACCGGTGATGAAAGAAGAACCGGCCATGAAAGAAGAGGGCTTTCATGGCCAGGGACACAGAGGGGACCAAGGCTGTCCAGAAGGAGCTGAAGAAGGAGCTTCAGCTGGCTAAGGACGCCTATAAGGACAAGCTGGAGGGGAAACTACAGGCCAGCAGCTCCAGGGAGGTGTGGGGAGGCTTCAGGAGGATAACGGGCTTCAAACAGCCAGGCCCTGCAGTGGAGGGGACGCTGGAACAGGCCAACCAGTTAAACCTGTTCTTCAACAGGTTTGACCATCCAGCCCCCAACAGCCCAGCAGGACATCCTGAGCCTCCACCCACCAACTCTGGAGCCCCCCTCCCCCCTCTTCTTCCTCTCTCTCCTATCCTAACCTCTCCATCCCCTCCCCCCACAACACCCTCCCTGCCCCCTCCCCTCCCTTCAACCCTCCCACCCTCATCTCCCCACTTCCCCCACCCTCCTGCCCTCACCTCTCCCACCCCTCATCCCCCTCCCCCTTCCCCCTCAGCACATCAACACCAGCACCATCCCTGACCATCACATCAAGCCAGGTGATGAAGCAGCTCTCCAGGGTGAACACTAACAAGGCCAGGGGGTCTGACAACATCAATCCCAGGGTGCTTAAGGCGTGTTCAGGGCAGCTGGCAGGAGCGTTCCAGCACCTCTTCAACCTCTCTCTCAGGCTGAAGAAGGTACCACAACTCTGGAAGATCTCCTGCATCGTCCCAGTGCCCAAGAAAGGACTCCCTAGCACCCTCAACGACTACAGTCGCTCTGACGTCACACGTCATGAAGATCCTGGAGCGACTGGTCCTGCAGCACCTCAGGCCCCTGGTGAGTGACTCCCTGGACCCCCTACAGTTTGCATACCAGGCAAACATTGGCGTGGACGACGCCATCATCTACATGCTCCATAGAGCCTACACGCACCTGGAGAAGCCGCAGAGCACAGTGAGAATCATGTTCTTCCACTTCTCCAGTGCATTCAATACAGTCCAACCACACCGGGTAGCTGAGAAGCTCTCAGCTATGCAGGTGGACCACGACCTGGTGGACTGGATTACGGACTACCTCACCAGCAGACCACAGTATGTCAGACTGCAGGGCAGCCTGTCTGACGTGCTGGTGAGCAACACCGGTGCTCCCCAGGGAACTGTGCTGTCACCGTTCCTGGTCACCATCTACACCTCCGACTTCTGCTTCAACTCCCAACATGCCTCCTGCAGGAGTTCTCCGAGGACTCCTCCATCGTCGGCTGCATCACAGACGACAACGAGGAGGAGTACAGGACCCTGGTGGAGAACTTCAGGAGGTGGTGCGACACCAACCACCTCCAGCTCAATATTGGTAAGACCAAAGAGCTGGTGGTGGATTTCCGGAGGAGGAGGAAGAGCTCCCCTACTCCCATCACCATCCGTGGGGAGGAGGTGGAGGTGGTGGACAACTACAAGTTCCTGGGAGTTCACTTAAACAATAAACTGGACTGGTCCAACAACTCCGAGGCCTCTACAGGAAGGGACAGAGCAAACTATTCTTCCTGAGAAGGCTGAGGACCTTCAATGTGTTCAACGGGCTACTCCAGATGTTTTACCAGTCTGTAGTAGCAGTAGTAGTAGTAGTAGTAGTAGTAGTAGTAGTAGTACATGTGCAACAGGCTACTCCAGATGTTTTACCAGTCTGTAGTAGCAGCTTTCTGTTCTTCGCCGTGGTATGTTGGGGGGGGGGGCATCAGCACCAGGGATGCCGCCAAACTGAACAAACTGGTGAGGAGGGCTGGGTCTGTGGTTGGATGTGAGCTGGACAGTCTGGAGGTGGTGGCAGAGGGGAGGACCAGGAGGAGAACCCCTCCCACCCCCTCTATGACCAGCTGGTCCAGATGAGGAGTACATTCAGCCAGAGACCGATCCCCCCTCGGCCCACTACAAACCGTCTGGGTCGGTCCTTTCTGTTGGTGGCCATCAGGCTCCAGAACCAAGGTCTGAACCAGAACCAAGGTCTGACCCCTATGTGACTCTGATCATCTGCTCCATATTTATTCCAAATGTATATAATTACATATAATTATATAATTACATATACATATGCTGTGCATATACAATACTCACCACCTGCTGCACTTTACTGATTACTGTTACTGTTACTTATTTATTTGTATTGTCAATTATCTTCATTGCACCTTATTTCATTCACTGCACCTTCTCTTTTACTTTTTACTGTACTGTATTTATCTGTACTGTTGTTGATGCTGCTAAGACACCCGAATTTCCCTCCGGGGATTAATAAAGGTTCATCTTATCTTATCTTATCATCATCACCATCATCATCATCATCATTACCATCATCATCACCTTCATCACCATCATCATCATCATCACCTTCATCATCATCATCACCATCATCATCATCATCATAGAAAAAGATGATATGTAAGAAAAGAGCTCACTCCAGCAGTAGCCCACCACAGGGAACAATGGTTTTGTGGGTGATGTGTTTCTAGTGACGGGTCTCAGTGTGATCAGGGCCTAATGGTGCATTTACACCAGGAAGCGAACCATGAAGCAAGCGTGATGGGTATTACCTCGTCTTTTGTCCATGCAGGCTTCTGTAGAGACACTCTGGAAAACTGTCCTTTACCTCCCAAACAGCTGGAGCGACTCTTTGTACTGAAGAATACAATTAATCAGTTAAAGAAAATGAATGATCTGTAAGTGAGCCAATCGGGGATTTATATATGACCACATGAAGCCCAAATACTGACTCTGATACTGTGAAAAGTGTGTGACAGGTGTGTGTGACAGGTGTGTGACACCTGTGACAGGTGTGTGACAGGTGTGTGACAGTTATGACAGGTGTGTGATAGGTGTGTGACAGCTGTGACAGGTGTGTGTGACAGCTGTGACAGATGTGTGACAGCTGTGACAGGTGTGTGTGACAGGTGTGTCTGAAAAGTGTGTGACAGCTGTGGCAGGTGTGTGTGACAGCTGTGACAAGTGTGTGACAGCTGTGACAGGTGTGTGACAGTTATGACAGGTGTGTGTGACAGGTGTGTGACAGCTGTGAAAGTTGTCTGAAAGGTGTGTGACAGCTGTGGCAGGTGTGACAGCTGTGTGACAGCTGTGACAGGTGTGTCTGAAAGGTGTGTGTGACAGCTGTGGCAGGTGTGTGTGACAGCTGTGGCAGGTGTGTGTGACAGCTGTGGCAGGTGTGTGTGACAGCTGTGGCAGGTGTGTGTGACAGCTGTGGCAGGTGTGTGTGACAGCTGTGGCAGGTGTGTGTGACAGCTGTGTGTGACAGCTGTGACAGGTGTGTGACAGTTATGACAAGTGTGTGACAGCTGTGTGACAGGTATGACAGCTGTGACAGGTGTGTGATAGCTGTGACAGGTGTGTGTGACAGGTGTGTGATAGCTGTGACAGGTGTGTGTGTGACAGGTGTGTGTGTGACAGGTATAGAGTGTACATCAGCTCTCACCAGGACCTGCGGCTTCTGCTGCTCATCACTGCTGCTCATATGAACTCTGACACTGAAACACAAGTTAAGCTGTTAGAAGACAGACAGAGAGACAGACAGACAGACTGACTGACAGACAGACAGACTGACTGACTGACAGACAGACAGACTGAATGACAGACTGACAGTTTATTAGTATATCTTCTAACACGTCAGACTGAACTATGACATTCATTTAGCAGTTAACAGTTAGCTGTTAGCTCCAGGTATCTCCATATCAAAATCAGACACGTACTGAAATGATGCAGCTTTGTCCCGGACTGTGAGCAGAGCCTAGAGGAGGAGGTTCAGTCTCCTCTCACCGCCAAAACTAGCTCCAACTGAAGCTAAGCTAGCTGGCGTTAGCAGCAGCTAGCCGTTGGTGAATTAGCTCGTTAACAGCGACGATTAAAGGCGGTTAAATGAGAGAATCAACGATCAAACCGACACTGTATCCCGGTAAAAGGCTGGAGTCTGTGTCCCAGGATATTACCGGCTCTATATCCGCTGACTGGGGCTGTAAAACGGCAGATATCAGTAGACTTACCGGCGACGGTTGGCGGAGGAGCAGCGGCTCGAGACGGTCCGGTCCGTTCGCCCAGCGCCCGAGCTCTCTGATTGGACAGGCCGGTGATGACATCATTGTGTCGATGACGTATATTTATCTATCTATTTATTTGCTCATTGTTCATTATATACCTATTAATTAATCATAAGTCACTGTATACGTATACAAATACTAGTACTAGAACTAGTATTAGTATATGTATACTAATACTAATACTAGTACTAGTACTAGTACTGCTAACCAGAGAGGCTGATGTGAGCTTGTCTTTTTAAATGTGTTAAAATCAATCAGACCGTCAATAACTGTAACTGTAACTCCCGATATCCACTGCTGCTCTTATCTATTTAGATTATCATTTTTAGACTTAAATGCACATTTGTTTATAATATGTGCAATTCACTGTCCCTTTATGTCCATGTTGAAATATGTACGTCATCTGTCACTGTAAATATAAATCCTACTCACTGTGCATACGGTATATAACCACAACATGTACATACTGTATATAATCATCATCATTGATTTTTATGTTATATTTATTTCTATTATTGTATTCTTTTATTCTGTCATTTGTACATTGAGAGACCTGTATCAGTATGCATATATAGGCCTGCTTGGCAAAATAAACCTGATTCTGATTTGAAAGTTAATTACAAGTTGTCCAAACTGGATGTGTGTGATTGTGTATAAAGCAATGATTTTTGACCAAAGAGTCATTTTGTTTTATTAAAATAATTTAAAGGTAAATTTATTCATATTCTCTTCGGGGGGTAATAAAAGCTGAGCTCTAATCCACAAAGAGCATCCTGAAAAAGCTCTGATGTTGTCCCAGGTGGCTCAGCACAGTGTGCAGGGCAATGTCAGTAGCATCCTGTGTGGATCTGTTTGTCCGGTATGCGAACTGGTTGGAGTCAAATGTGGCGGGGAGACGCTCTATGATGTGCTGGAGAACCAGTCTCTCGAAGTACTTCATAATTACAGGCGTGAGAGCGACAGGGTGGTAGTCGTTCAGGCTGCTTATGGGTGATGTTTTTAGTATGGGGATGATTGTAGCTGATTTCAGGCAGGTGGGGATGACTGCTCGGGCCAGGGAGAGGCTGAAGATCCTGCATAAGATGCCTGACAGTCGGGGGTCACATGCTCTGAGCACCTTGCCAGGCGCTCCGTCTGGGCCAGCAGCCTTCCTGGGGTTCACTGCCAAGAGCGGGGGGTGCTGCAGTAAAGACCACTACTGTTAGCTCTCTGGGAGAAAACAAGGCCGACATCTAACAGACATGTGCTTGGTGTCTGGTTAACAGTGCTTAACCTCTACTCTCACCGGAGTCTAGAGTCCTTTTTTTCTGCATTTATTCTCATGGTTTAACACCACATTGCGCGGTGTCAGCCTTTTTTGAGACTGATGCATATTTTGTCTTGCAGTAAGATGTCTTAATATTTCATTCGTGTGCGTGACCATCACCAGCCCTCCCTGGAAGCTAAGCTGTCGTTCTTCATTGGATCTTCCTAATCTGAGCCAGAGAGGGCAGCGCTGCACCGCAGTGACCTGATGGGAAACAGACAACCGACCGGACAAGACTAGACGAACTGGCAGGCAGTGCTGTTAGAAGGTAAGAGTGTAAGCTGCGATGTTATCCCTGACAATCAACA
Source organism: Pterois miles (assembly GCA_947000775.1). NCBI lineage: Eukaryota > Metazoa > Chordata > Actinopteri > Perciformes > Scorpaenidae > Pterois > Pterois miles. The sequence goes on along the minus strand of CAMQGK010000485.1, from coordinate 8,906,258 downwards.
CCTCACGAAACCAAACAAGGAATCGTAAAAAGGACTGAACTGAACACCAGAACCGTGGTTCTGATGGTATAGGTGGGCTGCTGAGTGAGGGAGGAATGCGTAGAGTTTAGTGTGAAGGCTGAAGAATAACTCAGCACATTCTGCCGGGTCTCGCTAGATCTCAACAGTGGGACTCGACAGGAGCTGGAAAGCCCTGAACAAACGTGCATGTGTGATGGACACCGAAGCCCAGAGTGGCTGAGGTGGCCCAGCGAGGCCCGCATGGCCAAGCGCCCCACTGCGCCACGGAGCGGGAGAACCCGGAGGCCCCCCAGAAGAGCCAGAGGGCCACAGAGAAACACACCAACCCAAGAACCGAGAGGAGACGGCAAACCGACACCCCACTACGAGGCCTGCTGCAGCAGCGGGATCAGGATCAGAATGGTAAAACGCAAATTCCCACAATGCTTTGCGCAGTGACACTTGATCGCGCCCGTTGTGAAAATCTCCCGGCATGCTTTTCTGCAGGCCGAGAAGAAGAAGCGTCATGATGGAGTCGGCTGGTGGCTAAAGCGACAAACCTTGGGTTCAGCTGAATAAAGTGTGAGACGTTCATGTTTCTTCAGAGGGAGTCCTTACGGAGGATTGTTGCCGGTTAGAGCCAGCTCGGTAGCCCACCCTGCAGCGGAGATAGTCGGTGAGTTTTTCAGCTGCAGCGCGTTGTTGTTGTAGCACCGGGCCGCCATTTAACCCCGGCTACCAAACACAACACAACACCCCTGAACAACAGCACATCCACCGCGATCTCTGCGGGGTTACTTCATCTGAAATACCACTTTTAACCCCACATGTAGCCGGAATGTGTCAGCGGTGTGTCTAGACGACGAGCGACCTGCTAACTGTTAGCCTGTTAGCACAGATAGCCGTAGGAGCTAACGGTGTTAGCAGCAGCATCTCGGAGTAAAAACGCGTTGTGGTTTTAAAGTAGCACTGTTTGGACCTGGAGAAACTCGTCCACGGACTGACTGTCGGACAGCTTCATGTTTAAGTCTGTAATCATTCTGTCTGTTCCAGCTTACAGCGCGTTAGCTCGATGTTAGCCACCTGCTCAGCTAACCGCTGTGGAAGCAGCCAAACCTCGTGTTGCACAGTCTGGTACCGTCACCGTTGTTTGGTGGTAACTCACCACATCAGCCCCCACCTTTTCACTTTTGTGGGAATTTGGAGAGATATTGTGGAATGGGGAGTGTGTCCTCTTTTTTTTGGGCTTTGTTTCTTCCTTTCTTAGGGCAGTGTTACTTCCTTTCTTAGGGCAGTGTTACTGCGTTTCTGAGGGCAGTGTTACTGCGTTACTGAGGGCAGTGTGACTGCGTTACTGAGAGCAGTGTTACTGCGTTACTGAGGCTGTGTTACTGGTTACTGAGGGCAGTGTGACTGCGTTACTGAGGGCTGTCCGTTACTGTGGTCTGCGTTACTGAGGGCAGTGTCTTTTTTTTCTGCTTTTCTGGGCAGTGTTACTGCGTTACTGAGGGCTGTGTTACTGCGTTACTGAGGGCAGTGTTACTGCGTTACTGAGGGCAGTGTTACTGCGTTACTGAGGGCTGTGTACTGCGTTACTGAGTTGGCAGTGTTACTGCGTTACTGAGGGCAGTGTTACTGCGTTACTGAGGGTTACTGCGTTAGCTGTGTTACTGCGTTACTGAGAGCAGTGTTACTGCGTTACTGAGGGATGTGTTACTGCGTTACTGAGAGCAGTGTTACTGCGTTACTGAGGGCTGTGTTACTGCGTTACTGAGGGCTGTGTGACTGCGTTACTGAGGGCTGTGTGACTGCGTTACTGAGGGCAGTGTTACTGCGTTACTGAGGGCAGTGTTACTGCGTTACTGAGGGCAGTGTTACTGCGTTACTGAGGGCAGTGTTACTGCGTTACTGAGGGCTGTGTTACTGCGTTACTGAGGGCTGTGTGACTGCGTTACTGAGGGCTGTGTGACTGCGTTACTGAGGGCTGTGTTACTGCGTTACTGAGGGCTGTGTGACTGCGTTACTGAGGGCTGTGTGACTGCGTTACTGAGGGCAGTGTTACTGCGTTACTGAGGGCAGTGTTACTGCGTTACTGAGGGCTGTGTGACTGCGTTACTGAGGGCTGTGTGACTGCGTTACTGAGGGGCTGTGTGACTGCGTTACTGAGGGCAGTGTTACTGCGTTACTGAGGGCTGTGTGACTGCGTTACTGAGGGCAGTCTTACTGCGTTACTGAGGGCAGTGTTACTGCGTTACTGAGGGCAGTGTTACTGCGTTACTGAGGGCAGTGTTACTGCGTTACTGAGGGCAGTGTTACTGCGTTACTGAGGGCAGTGCTACTGCGTTACTGAGGGCAGTGTTACTGCGTTACTGAGGGCAGTGTTACTGAGTTACTGAGGGCAGTCTTACTGCGTTACTGAGGGCTGTGTTACTGAGGGCAGTGTTACTGCGTTACTGAGGGCTGTGTTACTGAGGGCAGTGTTACTGCTTTACTGAGGGCAGCGCTACTGAGGGCAGTGTTACTGCGTTCTTGAGGGCAGTGTTACTGCGTTACTGAGTGCAGTTACTGAGGGCTGTGGTACTGTGTTGCTGTGTTACTGAGGGCTGTGGTACTGTGTTACTGAGAGCATTGATACTGTGTTAGTTAGGGCAGTGTTACTGTGTTACTATGGGCTGTGTTACTATGGGCTGTGATACAGAGGGCTGTGTTACTGTGTTACAGAGGGCTGTGTTACTGTGTAACCGAGGGCTGTGTTGCTGTGTTACCGAGGGCAGTGTTGCTGTGTTACCGAGGGCAGTGTTAAGAAGAAGAAGAAGAAGATAGTCCTTTATTAGTCCCACTAGGGGAAATTCAATTTACACTCTGTTGTTAACTTATACACGGTACATGCAGACCCGAAACACACACATGCACAAACATGCATTAATGGAGAGATGTCAGAGTGAGGGGGCTGCTCCTGACAAGCGCCCCGAGCAGTTGGGGGTTTGGTGCCTTGCTCAGGGGCACCTCGGCAGTGCCCAAGAGGTAAACTGGCACCTCTCCAGCTACCAGTTCACACTCAGTTCTTGGTCCATGTCGGGACTTGAACCGGTGACCCTCCGGTTCCCAAGCCAACTCCCTACAGACTGAGCTACTGCCGCCCCACTGCCGTGTTGCTGTGTTACCGAGGGCAGTGTTGCTGTGTTACTGAGGGCAGTGTTACTGTGTTACTGAGAGCATTGTTACTGTGTCAGTTAGGGCAGTGTTACTGTGTTACTATGGGCTGTGTTACTATGGGCTGTGATACAGAGGGCTGTGTTACAGAGGGCTGTGTTACTGTGTAACTGAGGGCTGTGTTGCTGTGTTACCGAGGGCAGTGTTGCTGTGTTACAGAGGGCAGTGTTGCTGTGTTACCGAGGGCAGTGTTGCTGTGTTACCGAGGGCAGTGTTGCTGTGTTACTGAGGGCAGTGTTACTGTCTTACTGAGGACTGTGTTACTGAGGGCAGTGTTGCTGTGTTACTGAGGGCAGTGTTGCCGTGTTACCGAGGGCAGTGTTGCTGTGTTACTGAGGGCAGTGTTACTGTGTTACTGAGGACTGTGTTACTGAGGGCAGTGTTACTGAGTTACTGAGGGCTGTGTTACTGAGGGCATTGTTACTGTGTTACTGAGGGCAGTGTTACTGTGTTACTGAGGGCAGTGTTGCCGTGTTACCGAGGGCAGTGTTGCTGTGTTACTGAGGGCAGTGTTACTGTGTTACTGAGGACTGTGTTACTGAGGGCAGTGTCACTGAGTTACTGAGGGCTGTGTTACTGAGGGCATTGTTACTGTGTTACTGAGGGCAGTGTTACTGTGTTACTGAGGGCAGTGTTACTGTGTTACTGAGGGCAGTGTTACTGTGTTACTGAGGACTGTGTTACTGAGGGCAGTGTTACTGTGTTACTGAGGGCAGTGTTACTGAGGGCAGTGTTGCTGTGTTACTGAGGGCAGTGTTGCTGTGTTACTGAGGGCAGTGTTACTGTGTTACTGAGGGCAGTTTTACTGTGTTACTGTGTTACTGAGGGCAGTGTTGCTGTGTTACTGAGGGCAGTGTTGCTGTGTTACTGAGGGCAGTGTTGATGTGTTACTGAGGGCAGTGTTGATGTGTTACTGAGGGCAGTGTTACTGTGTTACTGAGGGCAGTGTTACTGAGGGCGGTGTTGCTGTGTTACTGAGGGCTGTGTTACTGTGTTACTGAGGACCTCAGTCCGATGTCCAATAGTTGAATTATGTCACATTGGAACCCGATACCTGGTTGGGATCCATCTCTGCCTCTGTTGGTGTTTGTAATGTAATGTGTTTGTTCAGGCAATGGTGGCTGATGTTGGTAGTTTGTGGTGGTCTCTTCATCTTCATCTTCAACCGCTTATCCGGGGTCGGGTCGCGGGGGCAACAGCTCCAGCAGGGGACCCCAAACTTCCCTTTCCCGGGCCACATTAACCAGCTCTGACTGGGGGATCCCGAGGCGTTCCCAGGCCAGTGTGGAGATATAATCTCTCCATCTAGTCCTGGGTCTTCCCCGGGGTCTCCTCCCAGCTGGTCGTGCCTGGAACACCTCCCTAGGGAGGCGCCCAGGAGGCATCCTTACCAGATGGCCGAACCACCTCAACTGGCTCCTTTCAACGCAAAGGAGCAGCGGCTCTACTCCGAGTCCCTCACGGATGACTGAGCTTCTCACCTTATCTCTAAGGGAGATGCCAGCCACCCTCCTGAGGAAACCCATTTCGGCCGCTTGTACTCGCGATCTAGTTCTTTCGGTCATGACCCAGCCCTCATGACCATCGGTGAGAGTAGGCACGAAGATTGACCGGTAGATAGAGAGCTTTGCCTTCCGGCTCAACTCTCTCTTCGTCACAACGGTCCGGTACAGCGACTGCAATACCGCCCCCGCTGCTCTGATTCTCAGGCCAATCTCACGTTCCATTGTTCCCTCACTCGTGAACAAGACCCCGAGGTACTTGAACTCCTTCACTTGGGGTAAAGACTCATTCCCTACCTGGAGTAGACAATCCATCGATTTCCTGCTGAGAACCTTGGCCTCCGATTTTGAGGTGCTGATCCTCATCCCAGCTGCTTCACACTCGGCTGCGAACCGATCCAGTGAGCGCTGGAGGTCACAGACTGATGATGCCAGCAGAACCACATCATCTGCAAAAAGCAGCGATGAGATCCTCACCACACCAATCTGCAAACCCTCCTCCCCCCCGACTACGCCTTGATATCCTGTCCATGAATATCACGAACAGGATTGGAGACAAGGCGCAACCCTGGCGAAGGCCATCGCCCACCGGAAACGAGTCCGACTTACTGCCGAGAACCCGGACGCAGCTCTCGCTTTGGGAGTACAGGGATTGGATGGTCCTGAGAAGTGACCCCCTCACCCCATACTCCCGCAGCACCTCCCACAGTATACCCCGGGGGACCCGATCGTACGCCTTCTCCAAGTCTACAAAACACATGTAGACTGGATGGGCATACTCCCAGGCCCCCTCAAGGATCCTTGTGAGAATGAAGAGCTGGTCCGTTGTTCCACGGCCAGGACGAAATCCGCATTGTTCCTCTTCAATCTGAGGTTCGACTATCGGCCGGACCCTCCTATCCAGCACCCTAGAGTAGACTTTACCAGGGAGGCTGAGTAGTGTGATACCCCTGTAATTGGCACACACTCTCTGGTCCCCCTTTTTGAACAGGGGAACCACCACCCCGGTCTGCCACTCTTTAGGCACTGTCCCCGACTTCCACGCAATGTTGAAGAGGCGTGTCATCCATCACAGCCCCTCCACACCCAGAGCCTTCAGCATTTCTGGGCGAATCTCGTCAATCCCCGGGGCCTTGCCACTGCGGAGCTGTTTAACTACCTCAGTGACTTCCCCTAGGGAAATTGACGACGATCCCCCATCAGCTTCCAGCTCTGCCTCTACAAGAGAGGGCGTATCAGTCGGGTTTAGGAGTTCCTCAAAGTGCTCCTTCCACCGCCCGGTTACCTCCTCAGTTGAGGTCAACAGTGTCCCATCCTTACTGTACACAGCTTAGATGGTTCCCCATTTCCCCCTCCTGAGGTGCTGGACAGTTTTCCAGAAGCACCTTGGTGCCGACCGAAAGTCCTTCTCCATCGCTGCTCCGAACTCCTCCCACACCCGCTGCTTTGCCTCCTTTACGGCAGCGGCTGCCGCCCCACGGGCCCGTCGGTACCTTGCAACTGCCTCCGGAGTCCTCCGAGATAACATATCCCGGAAGGACTCCTTCTTCAGTCGGACAGCTTCCCTGACCACCGGTGTCCACCACGGTGTTCGAGGGTTACCGCCCCTTGAGGCACCTAAGACCCGCAGGCCACAGCTCACCGCCACTGCTTCAGTAATGGAAGCTTTGAACATCGCCCACTCAGGTTCAATGCCCCCAGCCTCCACAGGAATGCTAGAAAAGCTCCGCCGAAGGTGTGAGTTGAAGATCTCTCGGATAGGGGCCTCCTCCAGACGTTCCCAGTTCACCCGCACTACACGTTTGGGTTTACCAGGTCTATCCAGAGTCTTCCCCCACCCTCTGATCCAACTCACCACAAGATGGTGATCAGTTGACAGCTCTGCCCCTCTCTTTACCCGAGTGTCCAAAACATGCGGCCTCAGATCGGATGATACGATCACAAAATCGATCATCGATCTTCGGCCTAGGGTGCTCTGGTACCAAGTACACTTAGGAGCATCCTTATGTTCGAACATGGTATTTGTTATGGATAATCCGTGACTAGCACAGAAGTCCAATAACAAATGACCGCTCGGGTTCAGATCAGGTAGGCCATTCCTCCCAATCACGCCTCTCCAGGTACCTCCATCGTTGCCCATGTGTGCGTTGAAGTCCCCCAGCAGAACAATGGAGTCCCCCACTGGGGCCCCATACAGGACTCCATTCAGGGTCTCCAAGAAGGTCGAATACTCTGAACTGCTGTTTGGTGCATATGCACAGACAACAGTCAGAGTTTTCCCCCCACAACCCGAAGGCGCAGGGAGGCGACCCTCTCGTTCACCGGGGTAAACCCCAACGTAGCAGCACTCAACCAGGGATTTGTGAGTATCCCCACACCCGCTTGGCGCCTCACACCTTGGGCAACTCCAGAGAAGAATAGAGTCCAACCCCTATCCAGGAGAACGGTTCCAGAGCCGAGGCTGTGCGTAGAGGTAAGCCCCACCAGATCTAACTGATAGCGCTCCACCTCCCGCACAAGCTCCGGCTCTTTCCCCCACAGAGAGGTGACGTTCCACGTCCCCAGAGCCAGCCTCTGCCGCCCAGGTCTGGTCCGTCGAGGTCCCTGGCTTTCACTGCCACCCATATGGCAGCGCACCCGACCCCAGCGGTTCCTCCTGCGGGTGGTGGGCCCACAGGATGAAGAGGAGGGGGTCTCCACGTTGCTTTTTCGGGCTAAGCCCGGCCGGGCTCCATGGCAAGCCCGGCCACCAGGCGCTCGCTCACGGGCCCGCCATCTGGGCCTGGCTCCAGACAGGGGCCCCGGGCTTCCTCCGGGTCACTCCTCCTCTGCCTCGGTTATTCATGGGGTTTTTTGAACCATTCTTTGTCTGGCCCCTCACCTGAGACCAATTTGCCATGGGAGACCCTACCAGGAGCACTAGGCTCCAGACAACACAGCCCTCAGGGTCATAGGGACACACAAACCTCTCCACCACGTTAAGGTGATGGTTCCCAGAGAGTTTGTGGTGGTTTATAGTTTTAACTATTAGTGAGGAGGCAGTTACATTTATGAACTTCAGCTTTATCTTCTTCGTGAGATTTAATTGGTGTCTCGTGTTGAATGACGATGGATGGACATTTCAGACTCCTTGTCTTGTGTTTTGCGCTGCTTAATAAAATAATCAAGCTCAAGCTGTGCTGGATGTCACCGTATCATCTTCCATGTGTTGTTAACACAATCATTTCAGAGTAGGAATAAGTTGATTCATCTTTGCATCAGGTTTTTTGAAATGGATGTTTTAGTGCTAAAATCAATATATCTGCTTCATCTGAGTCTATGTGGAGGTAGAGGGAAGTTGCAGCTTTTATTGTGGTAGTCTGAGTACCGTGACGTCATATCCGTTTGGTATCCGTCAACCAAAACAAACCTCAGACAGTATTAAAGGTTGGAGGGTGGGCGTGGATCCGACCTCCACCCTCCATGTTAAATCCAGCCTGGTAAACACTACACATCCAGTAAAGGAGGGAAACACTTTGGAAAAGCAGAGCTAGACATCACGGCTAAAGCTGCACGCTAACTCCGTCACGGACGGGAAACGTCATCGTACGGCGGTAACGTGCGGTCCGGCCGGCCGTCGCTCTCGTCTCCGTGGTCCGACGGGCCGACGCTACGACTGTAGAGCTCCATATACTGACATTTATGTTAAATGCATTCAGACGGCCCCGATGGAGCTGACCATGGATGGATAAAGAGAACGGAGCTGACGGAGAGCTAGATACATATATGCTGAAAATCAGACACTTTACTGGATTCATTTAGAGATTTTTCCCCCAACCCATCCTCTAGTGGTAAAAAAGTGAAATACAGTCACAACTGGAAAAGCACTCGGAGTGCGCAGACCTCCACCAAGCACCATAGTTTCCCCCCATATTGTAAGTCAGTCCAAAATAAAAATCCTACATTTTTTAAAAATAATTTTATATCAGTGGCAAACATAGACCATATATACAAGACGCAACATAAAACTCACAATACATTAGGCCAAAATGTAAGAGTACCCC
>CAMQGK010000485.1:8887500-8895000 GCA_947000775.1 Pterois miles | reverse complement strand
TGGGACTTATGATCAGCAGATACTGAATATTAAATAACTTAAATCTGAATCAGGACATCCCTCGTTATAAAGCATACTGATTATAAATGATCAATAGGGAGGGGTTCCCGGCACATCGAGCTGACCAGTTGGTGTTGGTGGTCTTAATGGGCCCAGTCCAGCAGGACAGTGAAGCTTCAGGCTCCAGTCGGTCTGAACCCATCCGACTGTTTCTGTGTTTGCAGAATCGTCTGTGGCAGCGAGACCACCGAGACTTCAGAGCCTTGCAGCCAGACGCAGGATGTTATAATGATGTGAGTACAGGCTGAAACCGGGACTGGACCCACCACCTCCGGATTCACTACTCGTACCATACTGGAGGCTGATTCCATCTCTGTTGTTATTTTAAGTATTACAATTCAATATTGGGATTTATTGTGATTATTATTATCTTTTTTACTGAATCCTCCACTTCCAGGGACTTTTACTGTGTAAAACCTCTGAATGAATCCAGTAAAATGTCTGATTTCCAGCAGGTCTGCAGTCAGAGACGTCCGGAAGTCAAATCTATCAGGATCATTGTCAGGAATTATTGATTACAGTTTTTATCCAGCAACCAGAAATCAAAGAATAAAGACATTTCCCTCACAGATTAGTGGGATTTTCTTTTTAATTTATCAGGGTCATGTAATGTTTTCTACTCTGCTGAATATAATCCATCAGTCTGATTTCCATAGATGGATTCTGTAGATCCAGTTCCCTTTGTTAACACCTTATTTTGAAAAGCGGCTGTAGTCCCAGGTGTCTACTTCCTCTAACTCCTCCAAGGTGGTCTCTAGCTCTCCCTTTACTGGATGTGTAGTGTTTACCAGGCTGGATTTGACATGGAGGGTGGAGGTCGGATCCACGCCCACCCTCCACCCTTTAATACTTTCTGAGGTTTGTTCTGGTTGACGGATACCGAACGGATATGAGGTCACGGTACTCAGACTGCTGTAGCTGATGTAGAACTAGATTCATTGGTCTACCAGGAAGAGTCATCATTGGCCATGACTGTCTGAGTCACTTCACTGTAAAATATACAGGTTGAACAAGAAACGGGCAACCACTGGATGTGATGTGAATGTGGCAGACATGACTACTGTTACTGTTGTCAGTAACACCTTAAAGCCACATTTTTACTGTAGACTTCTGGGGTCTTGGTGGTTTTGTCTGCACCGTTCTGGTGACCATGATATCTCAGGTATTTGGCACCAACATCCACGTGGACTGAAGGATGACCAGATTAGGTCATGGAGGTCAAAGGTCACTGCGACCTGCAGAATTCAGTGGTAGACCGTGACCTCCTGTGTGTTGGCTTGTGTTTTGTGACTAAACCAGATGTTTTTGTGTCGCTCAGCTGGTTCCTCCCGTGGGCATGTTGAACAACCCGATGAACGCCGTCACCACCAAGTTTGTCCGAACTTCCACCAACAAAGTCAAGTGTCCGGTGTTTGTGATCAGGGTGAGCCGTCCCGTTTACATCCTCAACAGCTCTGAGTCTGAAGATGATTGTTGTGAGATACTCTGCTGTAGAAATAAACCTTTGAGGAAGATGATGATGTTCTTTGAGAGACGTATTCCAGCGTTGACAGCAGCAGGCGGATGTTCATACATGTGAGAGGATGGCATCCCTGCCTGACTCACTGGTTTCCTATGTTTCCTGTTCATCTCCAGTGGACTCCTGAAGGTCGCCGTCTGGTCACGGGGGCCTCCAGTGGAGAGTTCACTCTGTGGAACGGACTCACCTTCAACTTTGAGACCATTTTACAGGTAAACATCCACCTGTACATTAGAGCTTATAGATAAACACACTGCAGTGTGGGGGTCTGGAGTCGGTCCAGCTGGTATTAGGTGAAGGTTGGTTAACCTGGACAGGTCTCCAGTCCATCACAGGACACATAGAGACAGACACCATTCACACCTACCGGACATTTAGAGTCATCAATTAACCAGCATGTCTTTGGACTGTGGGAGGAAGCTGGAGAACCCGGAGAAAACCCACACTGACATGGGAGAAGGTGTTGACTCCACACAGAAGGAGCTCTGAGCTGGATTATAGAATTATTTACTGTAATTAGAATACAGCATTTACTTAAACAGAGTTTTTCAGGTCTCTAAAATCAGTTTTTTCTGTTTCTCCCGGCCACTTTACCTCTCCACCCAGACCTTTCCTACTTTCTGGTTTTGGCTCGCTGAGGTTTGTTTTGGCTGAACGGCTATGACGTCACGTTACTCAGACTACCACAATAAAAGTCCTAACTTCCTTCTACCTCCACACAGACTCAGATGAAGCAGATATATGGATTCTGGTGTTAAAACATCTATTTCAAAGTTGTAACAACAAGAGAATCCCACCCGTGGTGTCCATGAGTTGTCGTGGCATCCTCTGTCCTGGTCCTTCCTCAGGCTGTAGACTGGGGGCTGGGACCTGGTCTGGAGCTCAGTATAACCGGAGCTGCACCAGCTAGCGAGTCGTTCATGCAGACCAGATTTTATGGCATATACACTGTGATGTGATGCAAAATGGCGCCACGGTGTCTCCTCTTTTGACCGTCCCGGTCCTCTCTGTCCTCTGCAGGCCCACGACAGTCCGGTCCGGGCCATGACCTGGTCTCATAACGATATGTGGATGCTGACGGCGGACCACGGCGGCTACGTGAAGTACTGGCAGTCCAACATGAACAACGTCAAGATGTTCCAGGCTCACAAGGAGGCCATTAGAGAAGCCAGGTTTATACCCAATCTACCATTTTCTGTAGTTAACTCCAGTCTCTTCCTGTCAGCGCTGCAGTACCCTGCTGCAGCCACGGGGGGGCGCCGTCGCTTCGCCTCGCGCCACATGTTGTTGTTGTTGTGGTTGATTCATGACAGATGTAAGTGTGTGCTGTTGCAACACTGCAGTTATCTGTTGTTGATGTTCTTCCTGATGTGGCTGATGAGCTGTTTATCTCTGTTCTGCTGAATAAAGTCATCAATCATTTATCTTTAACATCTGGTTTGGGTAGGCCCAGTGGTTCGGGTGGACACCAGCAATCAATAATAAAGTTTTAGCAGGTATCAATAAAGTTTTAAAATAAAGTGAATAAAGAGAAGCTCCTGCACACAGTCACGGTGCTGGTCTGAACCTCATCAAACAGGCAGCTGTAGATGTTTTAAATAAGGGTTTGAATTCAACACCTTAAACACAGCTTAGAAACTTAGCACAAAGACTGGAAGGAGGGGAAACTGTTAGCCTAGCTTAGCACAAAAGACTGGAAGGAGGGGGAAACTGTTAGCCTAGCTTAGCACAAAGACTGGAAGGAATGGAAACTGTTAGCCTAGCTTAGCACAAAGACTGGAAGGAAGGGAAACTGTTAGCCTAGCTTAGCACAAAGACTGGAAGGAGGGGGAATGGGGGGGGGGGTTACTTAGCTCATCACAAAGCCGGGAGGGGGGGGAGACTGTTAACCTTACCCCAACACAAAGACTGGGGGGGGGGGGAACTGTTAGCCTAGCTTAACACAAAAACTGGAAGGGAGGGAAACTGTTACCCTATCTTAGCACAAAGACTGAAAGGAGGGAAACTGTTAGCCTAGCTTAGCACAAAGACTGGAAGGAGGGAAACGTTTAGCCTAGCTTAGCACAAATTGGTTTAAGACTGGAAGGAGGGGGAAACTGTTAGCCTAGCTTAGCACAAAGACTGGAAGGAGGGGAAACTGTTAGCCTAGCTTAGCACAAAGACTGGAAGGAGGGGGAAACTGTTAGCCTAGCTTAGCACAAAGACTGGAAGGAGGGGGAAACTGTTAGCCTAGCTTAGCACAAAGACTGGAAGTAGAGGGAAACTGCTAGGCAAAATGTAATGTTATGTAAAAATTCAGAAAGTACTCAATTAACTGCTAGTTACCTAACTTGTACGGTTACTGTGTGTGGAGTGATGCGTTACTGATTGCACCACCTGATGTGGACAGAGATTGACTCTAATGCGATGAAGTGACAGTGGTGGAGTATTTATGACTGCAGACGTCGACTTTAAGGGATTTTTTTTTCTGGTGCTGTGGATGAATAAAAACAAGAATCTCTTCATTTTTGGTGGTAACATGTAACTTGACATAGCAAATGTAATAATATGACCTATCCCATTAGTAATGTGTTACACTACTTTGTTACAGCTAATGGTAATAGATTACTGTAGCCCGAACTCTGTTAGTGATTTAATACGTCAGGTTAGTACAGACTGAAGTTGGTGTGTAAATCTGTTGCTAGGAAACGTGTAGCGCTGTTCAATCGGGAGCAATCAGCTGTGTAAACAGGAAGTCACTATAGCACCAGGAGTACGCTGACCAGATCCTGACAAACCAAATGTCATTCCGTTAGAGTGGGACAGAGTGGGACAGTGTGGGACAGTGTGGGACGTTACCAAGGCTGAGAGGTCGTTTTTGTCTGTTTAACTTAATGATAAACGTCTGTATTCGGCCCCTTATCGGGTAACACCTCTGTGCTCTCATGCATCCATAGATCACATCTCCTTCTGAGCCCTTTCTGTTGAGACTCACATGTCTGCGTCTGTATGTCGTATTCCAATAACTGCATCTTTTCACTAAATACTCTCAGAATCTCTTTCCATCTGCTTATAAATCCTTAAGAGTAGTTTCACAGTCATCGTAGCTGCTCTACCTTTCACAAACAGTTGCGTCCACACACAGTTTTCGCCATTTGGGGGCAGCGAAGTGAAGAAGGTGAACTGTTAACCTGAACTTGACCTTCATGAGCTCAGTTTGGCAGCAAACGCAGCGCCATGACGGCAGCCTTCCTGTTTTATTACACAGCTGTCGGATAAAAGACAGATTTTAGAAAGCGTCTGTCCTGCAGTGGTTTGACTTTTGAAAAATAGAGCCAGTTAAAATGTGGGACATCATCTTAGTATGGGGACATGGACAAGGGATAAAGATGTAGAGTGGGACCCTGGTCGCCCTGAGTCAGGAGCTGGAATAAAAGCTACTTGAAGAAAACAGTAAATTTCAGCAGAGCAGCCCTCGTGGTACACTTCACGCAGATGTACAAGATTTGGTGGCACATGTATCATGTGTGGACTCTTGCACCATGCTCGAAACCCAACAGGAAGTTGGCCTTGTTGAACATTGTATGTTTTTTGTGTATTTTTGTCCATTTCCAGGCCTTGTACTTTAACAAACTCGTCTCACAAACTGAACCTGATCACATTCAGATTTGGTCAGAACAGTCTGAAGACTTTTGTGATGAAAAGTTGTTCAAATCCTAAGTTGTCATGAAGCAGCGTTAATGTGGCGGAGAATTAACACGATTCACCTGAAAGACAAACTGCTGTAACTCAACTGTCCTGAGACCAGTCTGCCCCAAACTAGACCTGCTTCATAAGAGTCCAGGTCTGAGGACGTCTGCAGGGCAACACTGACTCGTTGTCACAGTGCCACCTCCTGGCAACAGGAAGTCAGAGTTCTGTGACAAGCATCATGTAAGTCACGTTAAATTTACATTGTGCGATCCACACTAGATGATGAGAAACACGATGCATGCTTAGTGTGTGTTCTCTAGCACCACATAATGGACACAGGAAGTGGTGACAAAATTGCTATACGTCATTTCCTGTGCCGCTCAGTCCACGCAGGAAGTAATGTCCGATGGTCACTGAGATGTGTGCTGACCGGTTTACCACAGACGTATTTAATAATTGAAGCTTATTAGGCGGCGTTTTGGTGTGGACAGTATAATGGGGACTCCCTGGGGGCGGGGCCTGACCTGATCCTGAGGCATCGTCATCTCGTCACCTTATGAAGCTGATGTGATGATCTCCCACCTCGCTGTTTCTTCACACTGTCACGTTTTATTGTGTTTTTGTGATCATCAGTTTAGGAAGATTCACAGAGGTTTTTACTGCCTGTATCGTTGCTGCTGCACGGCTGCGACCGCCACCAGACTGTAACCTGGCTGCTGATGAAACAGCATCATAATGGAGTAATTCCCAAAGATTTTAGGATAGTATTTTTGCTTGAAATGCATATCCCTCGTGTTAATCTGTTGAATTTCACTCTCTGTGCAGTCTTGTGTTATCTTTTGACACTGGCAGTAAACAGTCAGCAGATGGCGCTCTCACCCTTTATCCTACAAAAATGGCCGACTTGCTGTTGGTGGCATCTCCTTCCCAGAGAGCCGAAGGCCCGGCCTTCCTGTCGCCACCTTGGGTCCATATCTCAGAAATAAGATGAATGGTTGTCTACGGAGACACAGATCTCTTTTTGCTCCCGTTTGAATTACTCCGTGAATCACACAGATGATGTTTGTCAGTTTAAGAGATCATTTTCAAGTCCAGATATAACTTTGGTTTGTGTTGTGTTTGTGGATTGTGTTGGAGTTTGTGTTGTAGTGGAGGCTGGTTGTTTGTTGGCGTAAGCAGACTGTCACTAGCTAACCCTGTAGCAGACCTGAGGAGAGTAGCCGCACTCCAGCGTGCAGGATGTCACATCCTCTGGGAAGCCTGACCTGAGTCCTTCACATTAAAAGCATGTCCAGGCTGATAGAGGAAACGCAGAAGGTCTCAAGGTCTCGTATTTAGGTTCCAACCTGTTGACACAGTGGTAACTAAAGACAGATTCATCCAGGTTACATACAGTCCCTCTAAAGGTGCTTTTCTGTTGCCTCCACACAGCTCTCAACATGGTGACAGCTGAGCCAGCAGCTCGAGGGTAGCAGAGCGAACAGTGTTAATCTGGGGTAAACGGGGTGGGCTCAATGCTACTGCAGCGGCGCCATCAGTCACGATGGCGTTATCAGCTGTAACCGCCATATGGGAGCAGCGCAGAGCGGCGGCCATGACTCACGCTTTCTCTAAACACCTTTGATTTCCTTTTTAATACTGACACTGACTGACTGCTGACTCACCTGGTGGGGGGGGGGGGTCCGGAGCTCTTGATAAAATCACATGATCTTCCTCCCCAGTCACCATGGTGACGCTATGCTTGTGTTCTCCAGTTTTTCTCCAACAGATAATAAATTTGCCACCTGCTCAGACGACGGCACCGTTCGGATCTGGGACTTCCTGCGCTGCCACGAGGAGAGGATCCTCCGAGGTACGCAACCAGCTCTTATCACCGTGTTATGTTAACCGGGCCTCAGCGGGCCTCAGCGGGCCTCAGCGGGCCTCAGCGGGCCTCACTGGGTCTTCACATGAAAATAGACAGAATGAACAGAAAAATAATAATTACTGTGACACAAGAGGGAAAGTAAAACCCACTTGATAAAATCAGAGAAGGATGAAAATAGATCACATCATGTAGAACAGGACATTACAGTAGTGATGTAAATACTGTAAATAATACCAGTGTTCCTTTGGGCTGAAGGAACCAATAAACCAGCAGAACATCACAGTGTTCGAACACTGACTGGGACTATCAGAAAGTGGGCATGTCTGTAAAGGGGAGACTGGTGGGGACCCAGAGAACCCATTTACATCCACACATCTGGAGG
>CAMQGK010000485.1:8877500-8885000 GCA_947000775.1 Pterois miles | reverse complement strand
TATAACTACTATAATATGATCACTTTTTGTATGATTAAACTATAATTAGTATCATTAAACTGTTTTAGCAGTATTGAACTATTTTAGTCGTATTAAACTATAGAACAGACCTTTATTAATCCCACAGTGGGGAAATTTGGTCGTTACAGCAGCACATTTACAAAAAAACACCAGAGAGTACATAAAAATATATGGAAAATACAGACAAATATACAGGCTATACAACATAAACAGATATACAGCAGTATATACAAATAAACAGAAATATAGACAAATATACAGGAAGATTTCCTATAAAAAAGGAAAAAAGAATAAAGTAAGTAGATTGATCAGAAAATCTTGGAAACTGTAGATTCAGCGGATGGAGTATATTCTTTTATGCGTATATATTATATATAAAGTATAGCTATAGATATTGCTCAGGTATTTCACAGAGGTGTGATGAGTTATTGTGAGTATTGATCAGAGGCCAGTTTTCCTCCCTCATGTGGTTTATTGATCCTGGGTACTGAGGAGTGTGATGCTGAGGGGATGAAGGCCTCTGCTAACAGAGCTGCTCAGAGCATCATGGAGGGGTGGGACATGTAGTCCATGAACATCCTCCTCAGTGAGGTCCAGAGGCTGGTCCAGGACCAGGACTCTCCTGACCAGCTTGTTGAGTCTCTTCCTGTCCCGCTCGGTGGTACCACACCCCCAGCAGACCACCATAAAACACTGCAGATGCCACTACAGGGTCAGAAAAGGTTTTTAACAGAGTCCTGCTCACTCTGAAAGACCTGAGTCTCCTCAACAGATGGAGGCCACTCTGGCCCTTCTTATACAGGGTGTTAGTGTTGGTGGACCAGTCCAGTTTATTCTTGAGGTGAACACCCAGGTACTTATACTCCTCTACAGTCTCAGGGTCCAGCCCTGGATGGTCACTGGTGGAGTCTGAGTGGGCTTCCTGTGGAAGTGGATCACCGTCTCCTTTGTCTTGGTGGTGTTGATGTGAAGCTTGTTGGTTTCACACCAGGTGACAAAGTCGTTGATGACCTCCCTGTAATTCAGGTCGGTCCCCTCAGATACGTAGCCTACGATGGCTGTATCGTCAGAGGACTTCTGATTGTGGCAGTAGTCTGAGTTGTGTTAAAGTCGAGGTGTAGGGGGGAAAAGTAAAGGGGATAGAACTGTACCCTGAGGGCCCCCATACTGCAGACCACCACATCAGACACAGTCATGAAGCCCACATACTGGTCTGTTGGTGAGCTAGTTGATGGTCCATGCAGCCAGCTGACAGTCCACACCAGCTCCTCCCAGCTTCCCCCTCAGCAGAGATAAGATAAGATAAGATATTCCTTTATTAGTCCCACAGTGGAGAAATTTACAATGGCTGCTTATTAAACTATTATTAGTAGTATTAAACTATGATTAGTAGTATTAAACTATTATAAGTAGTATTAAACTATGATTAGTAGTATTAAACTATTATAAGTAGTATTAAACTATGATTAGTAGTATTAAACTATTATAAGTAGTATTAAACTATTAGTAGTATTATTAAACTATTAGTAGTAGTATTAAACTATTATAAGTAGTATTAAACTATTAGTAGTATTATTAAACTATTATTAGTATTAAACTATGATTATTAGTATTAAACTATTAGTAGTATTATTAAACTATTAGTAGTATTATTAAACTATTAGTAGTATTATTAAACTATTAGTAGTAGTATTAAACTATAATTAGTAGTCTTAAACTATTAGTAGTATTAAACTATTAGTAGTATTAAACTGTTATTAGTAGTATTAAACTATTATAAGTAGTATTAAACTATTATTAGTTGTTTTAAACTATTAGTAGTATTATTAAACTATTATTAGTAGTATTAAACTATTATTAGTATTAAACTATTAGTAGTATTAAACTGTTATTAGTAGTATTATTAAACTATTATAAGTAGTATTAAACTATTATTAGTTGTTTTAAACTATTAGTAGTATTATTAAACTATTATTAGTATTAAACTATTAGTAGTATTATTAAACTATTATTAGTAGTCTTAAACTATTATTAGTATTAAACTATTATTACTAGTATTAAACTATTAGTAGTATTATTAAACTATGATTATTAGTATTAAACTATTAGTAGTATTATTAAACTATTAGTAGTATTATTAAACTATTAGTAGTATTATTAAACTATTAGTAGTAGTATTAAACTATAATTAGTAGTCTTAAACTATTAGTAGTATTAAACTATTATTAGTATTAAACTATTAGTAGTATTAAACTATTATTAGTAGTATTAAACTATTATAAGTAGTATTAAACTATTATTAGTATTAAACTATTAGTAGTATTATTAAACTATTATTAGTAGTCTTAAACTATTATTAGTATTAAACTATTATTAGTATTAAACTATTATTACTAGTATTAAACTATTAGTAGTATTATTAAACTATTAGTAGTATTAAACTATTATTAGTAGTGTTAAACTATTAGTAGTATTAATCTATTATGAGTAGTATTAAACTATTAGTAGTATTATTAAACTATTAGTAGTATTAATCTATTATTAGTAGTATTAAACTATTAGTAGTATTATTAAACTATTAGTAGTATTAAACTATGATTACTAGTATTAAACTATTAGTAGTATTAATCTATTATTAGTAGTATTAAACTATTAGTAGTATTATTAAACTATTAGTAGTATTAAACTATTATTACTAGTATTAAACTATTAGTAGTATTAATCTATTATGAGTAGTATTAAACTATTAGTACTGTAACTGTAGTATTAAACTATTATTAGTTGTTTTAAACTATTATTAGTCGTATTAAACTATTAGTAGTATTATTAAACTATTAGTAGTATTATTAAACTATTAGTAGTATTATTAAACTATTAGTAGTATTATTAAACTATTAGTAGTATTAAACTATTATTACTAGTATTAAACTATTAGTAGTATTAATCTATTATGAGTAGTATTAAACTATTAGTAGTATTATTAAACTATTAGTAGTATTAAACTATGATTACTAGTATTAAACTATTAGTAATATTAATCTATTATTAGTAGTATTAAACTATTAGTAGTATTATTAAACTATTAGTAGTATTAAACTAGTATTACTAGTATTAAACTATTAGTAGTATTAATCTATTATGAGTAGTATTAAACTATTAGTACTGTAACTGTAGTATTAAACTATTATTAGTTGTTTTAAACTATTATTAGTCGTATTAAACTATTAGTAGTATTATTAAACTATTAGTAGTATTATTAAACTATTAGTAGTATTAAACTATTATTACTAGTATTAAACTATTAGTAGTATTAATCTATTATGAGTAGTATTAAACTATTAGTAGTAGTATTAGCAGGAAGTGAGGTGTTTATTCTACAAACTGAAGAGTGTGTGTGTGTGTGTGTGTGTGTGTGTGTGTGTGTGTGTGTGTGTGTGTGTGTGTGTGTGTGTGTGTGTGTGTGTAGGTCATGGTGCTGATGTGAAATGTGTCGACTGGCATCCCACCAAAGGTCTGGTGGTCTCCGGCAGCAAAGACAGCCAGCAGCCCATCAAGTTCTGGGACCCGAAGACCGGACAGAGTCTGGCAACGCTGTGAGTTCACCGGGACACTAAATGTGTATATGTGTGTACATCTCATCTGGCCTAAGAACTGAAGGGACCCCTAATGGTCCCAGTTTAACACCAGTCAATTCCTCTTCAGGGACCCTTAATGGTCCCAGTTTAACACCAGTCAGTTCTTCTTCAGGGACCCTTAATGGTCCCAGTTTAACACCAGTCAATTCCTCTTCAGGGACCCTTAATGGTCCCAGTTTAACACCAGTCAATTCCTCTTCAGGGACCCTTAATTGTCCCAGTTTAACACCAGTCAGTTCCTCTTCAGGGACCCTTAATGGTCCCAGTTTAACACCAGTCAGTTCTTCTTCAGGGACCCTTAATGGTCCCAGTTTAACACCAGTCAATTCCTCTTCAGGGACCCTTAATGGTCCCAGTTTAACACCAGTCAGTTCTTCTTCAGGGACCCTTAATGGTCCCAGTTTAACACCAGTCAATTCCTCTTCAGGGACCCTTAATGGTCCCAGTTTAACACCAGTCAATTCCTCTTCAGGGACCCTTAATTGTCCCAGTTTAACACCAGTCAGTTCCTCTTCAGGGACCCTTAATGGTCCCAGTTTAACACCAGTCAGTTCTTCTTCAGGGACCCTTAATGGTCCCAGTTTAACACCAGTCAATTCCTCTTCAGGGACCCTTAATGGTCCCAGTTTAACACCAGTCAATTCCTCTTCAGGGACCCTTAATGGTCCCAGTTTAACACCAGTCAATTCCTCTTCAGGGACCCTTAATGGTCCCAGTTTAACACCAGTCAATTCCTCTTCAGGGACCCTCAATGGTCCCAGTTTAACACCAGTCAGTTCTTCTTCAGGGACCCTTAATGGTCCCAGTTTAACACCAGTCAATTCCTCTTCAGGGACCCTTAATGGTCCCAGTTTAACACCAGTCAATTCCTCTTCAGGGACCCTCAATGGTCCCAGTTTAACACCAGTCAGTTCCTCTTCAGGGACCCTTAATGGTCCCAGTTTAACACCAGTCAATTCCTCTTCAGGGACCCTTAATGGTCCCAGTTTAACACCAGTCAGTTCTTCTTCAGGGACCCTTAATGGTCCCAGTTTAACACCAGTCAATTCCTCTTCAGGGACCGTTAATGGTCCCAGTTTAACACCAGTCAATTCCTCTTCAGGGACCCTTAATGGTCCCAGTTTAACACCAGTCAATTCCTCTTCAGGGACCCTTAATGGTCCCAGTTTAACACCAGTCAGTTCCTCTTCAGGGACCTTTAATGGTCCCAGTTTAACACCAACAGGGAATGGTTTCACAGGTGGAGGCTCTACTGGTCCTTCCTGACTGGTTCTTCTTTAGTTCTGGTTCTGTGGAGCCAGATCCTTGGAGGGTCCCACAGACCTCCATGTCATAACCAACAGTACCCTGACCGCTGTTAGGTACCGAGATGATCAGACCTTACACTGGTTCACTGGGTCCTGGGTTCCTCCTGGTGCAGGACTATGGCCTCATGTGTCCAGAGTGTGTGGTTTGGAAAATGATCAGCAGGGAATTTAAATGTTATTTGTGTTTTGTGAGATAAAACCTTTAAATGTGGAAGTGAAGAACAAACTTTAAAATGTGCTGTTTAATCTCAACTGTCACTAGTTCTGTCAACAGAGTGAGCCCTCCCTTTCATTCCTCTCCATCTAAACTGTTTAACTATCAAAGAAGTAAACCCACATATATAATAACTTTCATCACACCAAAGAGCTTGAACTATATTTAGGACTTTAAATACTTTATCACTCAGATCATCATCTAATACCTTTGATTAAAACATGTCTTTTTTCCCTTCTTTTATCATGTGCAATAAAACAACGATCCAGTCGTACCGGCTCGGACGTCGCCCGGGTCAACAAGGTCCGCGTCAGATGCTAGGCATTCTCCCAGTTTGGGGGTCACCGCCCCGAGTGCTCCTACTACCACGGGGACCACGTTAGCCTTGATCCTCCACATCTGTTCCAGCTGTTCCTTCAACCCTTGATACTTCTCAACCTTTTCGTGCTCCTTCTTCCTGATGTTGGGGTCAGCTGGTATCTCCACATCCATCACCACCACCCTCTTCTGCTCTTTGTCCTCCACCACTATGTCCGGTTGGTTAGCCAGCAGCTGTTTCTCAGTCTGGAAGCTGAAGTCCCTCAGGATCTTAGCCCTGTTGTTCTCCACCACCTTCGGTGGTACATCCCATTGGAATCTGGGTCTTTCTAGTCCATACTGGGTGCAGATGTTCCTGTACACTATCCCAGCCACTTGGTTGTGCCTCTCCATGTATGCTAATCCTGCTAGCATCTTCCACCCTACTACTATGTGCTGGACTGTCTCCGGGGCATCTTTACCCAGCCTGCACCTTGGATCAGATCTACTCTGGTAGATTCTGGTCTCTATGGCCCTGGTACTGAGGGCTTGTTCTTGTGCTGCCATGATCAGTGCCACTGTGCTGTCTATCAGTCCAGCTTTGTCCAGCCATTGGTAGGTCGTTGTAATATCAGCCACGTCCTGTATCTGGCGGTGGTACATGCCGTGTAGGGGCTTGTTCCTCCATGTGGTCTCCTCAGCTTCCTCACTCTCTTCAGGTTTCTGCTGTCTGAGGCATTCACTGAGCAGTTCGTCTTTGGGGGCCATCTTCCTGATGTACTTTCGGAGTTTTGATGTTTCATCCTGGACAGTGGCTTTGATGCTCACTAGTCCTCGGCCTCCCTCTTTCCACTTAGTGTCCAGCTTCAGGGTGCTGGACTTGGGGTGAAACCCTCCGTGCATGGTGAGGAGCTTTCTTGTCCTGATATCTGTGGCTTCTATCTCCTCCTTTGGCCAGCTGATGATCCCAGCGGGGTATCTGATGACTGGTAGTGCGTACATGTTGATGGCTCAGACCTTGTTCTTACCATTCAGCTGACTTCTCAGGACTTGCCTTACTCTCTGGAGGTATTTGGCTGTGGTTGACTTCCTTGCAGCCTCCTCATGATTTCCATTCGCCTGTAGGATACCAAGGTATTTGTAGCTGTCTTGGATGTCTCCTATCCTGCCCTCTGGTAGGTCCAACCCCTCAGTTCTGATCATCTTGCCTTTCTTTGATACCATCCGGCCACATTTGTCCAACCTGAACGACATCCCTATGTCGTCGCTGTAGATCCTGGTGGTGTGGATCAGTGAGTCGATTTCTCGCTCATTCCTGGCGTACATCTTGATGTCATCCATGTAGAGCAGGTGGCTGATTGTTGCCCCACTTTGGAAACGGTATCCGTAACCAGTCTTTGTGATGATCTGGCTGAGGGGTTCAGGCCTATGCAGAACAGCAGTGGTGATAGTGCATCCCCTTGGTATATGCCGCACTTGATGTTAACTTGGGCGATTGGCTTGGAGTTGGCCTCTATGGTTGTCTTCCACATTCCCATTGAGTTCTTGATGAAGGCTCTTAGTGTCCTGTTGATCCTGTATAGTTCCAGACATCCCAGTATCCATGTGAGTGGCATTGAGTCGTAGGCTTTCTGGTTGTCAATCCAGGCAGTGCACAGGTTGGTCTGCCTGTTCTTCCAGTCTCTGTGGACTGCTCTGTCAACCAGTAGCTGGTGCTTGGCTCCTCTGGTGTTACTGCCAATTCCTTACTGTGCTATTGAACTATACAGTTGTGTTCAAAATTATTCAACCTCCACAGTAGAGAAGTGTTTTTGCAAGTTTGACATTTATTTTTCATCTTGTTTATAATCACATTAAATAATGACATGTCAAATAGAGAAATACAACTGAAATTACAACAAAAATATTTTTTGGAATATTCCAATTAATGGCCTTTCTGTGATTACCTCATTGACAAAATGATTCAACCCCCCTAGTCCACCACTCTGAAGAACAGAGGTTTCCATCAGGTGATGTCAAACAGCTG
>CAMQGK010000485.1:8847500-8872500 GCA_947000775.1 Pterois miles | reverse complement strand
GAAGGTTCTCATTCATCCAGGTCATATTCATTCTGGCAACAATTGAATCGAGGGCAACTGGACTTGTCTCTGAAGACGTTTCGCCCCTTATCCAAGTGGCTTCATCAGTTCCAACGCTACAGTCTGACTAGTCCCCACTAGTCTGACAAACAGTGGAGTTAGACCCAGGGTTTTAACCTCTGTAAAAGTGTCAGCCCCCTTATTCTCCGAAGACAATCTCAGTCACTAGTCCCACTAGTGAACGACAGTCGTTAAGGATTCGGTGGGGCTACAGGTGGACAACAGTCGTTAGGCATGATGTGGTTACCAGTGGACGACAGTCGTTGTGTTCGTTAGGGACACTTGAGGTTAGTTTCGGACTGTCTGTGATACTGAATTTTCTTGGTATTGCTGAAAGTGCAGCATTGTAGATGGGGGATAGGTGGTGTCTGAGACCCCCTCCTCTGTTTAAAGATGGTTTTTCCTCTTTAACATAGATGGCTTCCTTTACTCCTCTTTCAAACCATCTGTCCTCTCTGTCCAAGATTTTAACATTGCTGTCCTCAGAGCAGTGGGCCTTTTCCTTAAGATGTAAATAGACAGCTGAATCTGGACCTGAGGAGTTGGCCCTTCTATGTTGGGCCATGCGCTTGTTTAAGGGTTGTTTGGTTTCCCCAATGTAGAGGTCCTGGCATTCCTCGCTGCATTGGACAGCATAAACCAGGTTGCTTTTCTGTGAGTGTGGTAGCCTGTCTTTGGGGTGGACCAGTTTCTGTCTGAGGGTGTTGCCGGGTTTGAAACACACTGGGATTCGGTGTTTGTTAAAAACTCTTCTGAGTTTTTCTGATACCCCGGACACATAGGGAATGACTATGTTCCTGCGTTGGTTTCTGTCCTCGGCTCCCTCTGTGTTGGTGGTCTTCTTAGAGCGTGTTACTCTGTCGAAGGTCCAGTTTGGATAGCCACACGTTTTCAGAGCTCCCCTTAGATGTTTGTGCTCTTTCGCTTGGGCCTGTGTGGTGGTTGGTACATTATCAGCCCTGTTGTAGGGTTCTGATAACGCCTAGTTTGTGCTCCAGAGGGTGGTGTGAGTCAAAGAGAAGGTATTGGTCTGTGTGAGTGGGTTTCCTATACACCCCAATGTGGAGGCTCCTGTCCTCATCCAAGTGAACATCACAGTCCAAAAAAGGTAAGTGGTTGTCTTTAACATCTTCTCTAGTGAGGAGGTCCAGGCTTTCACAGAACACATCAACTCAGTGGACAAGAACATCAAGTTCACTAGAGAAGATGTAGCGTTCGAACTGATGAAGCCTCTTGGATAAGGGGCAAAACATCTTCAGAGACAAATCTAAGTCCAGTTGCCTTCGATTCAATTTTTGCCAGAATTTAGCAACCAACTACCATTACCTGTAGCAACCAACTAGCATTACCTGTACCAACCATACCTTACCAACCAGCTAGCATTACCTTAGAAACCAGCTAGCATTACCTTAGCAATTATGTAGTTACATCACAAGAATAACATGTAGACCAACCAAACTGATCAACTTTTGAGCCAGGTAACAACCAACACCACAACAACCACCCAGTAACAACAGCAGCCTCCCAACCAACCAGTAACCACCCAGTAACACCACAACAACACAGTAACGCCACAGTTACCACCCATTAACACCACAGCAACCAACCAATAACCACCCAGGAGCACCACAGTAACCAACCAATAACCACCCAGTAACACCACCGTAACCAACCAGTAACCACCCAGTAACACCACAGTAACCAACCAGTAACCACCCAGTAACACCACCGTAACCAACCAGTAACACCACAGTAACCAACCAATTACCACCCAGTAACACCACCGTAACCACCCAGTAACACCACCGCAACCACCCAGTAACCACCCAGTAACACCACCGTAACCAACCAGTAACCACCCAGTAACACCATCGTAACCAACCAGTAACCACCCAGTAACACCACAGTAACCAACCAGTAACCACCCAGTAACACCACAGTAACCAACCAATTACCACCCAGTAACACCACCGTAACCAACCAGTAACCACCCAGTAGCACCACAGCAACCAACCAGTAACCACCCAGTAGCACCACCGTAACCAACCAGTAACCACCCAGTAGCACCACAGCAACCAACCAGTAACCACCAGTAACACCACCGAAACCAACCAATAACCACCCAGTAGCACCACCGTAAGCAACCAATAACCACCCAGTAACACCACCGTAACCAACCAATAACCACCAGTAACACCACCGAAACCAACCAATAACCACCCAGTAGCACCATCGTAACCACCTAGTAACACCACAAGAACCTCGTCAACCCATCAGCTACCATATAATCTGATTTTAATCTTGTCTCTGTTCTCACTACAGCAAATGAAGATGAACCAGATGAACACAGACGGCAACATGGGGCCTCCACAGGGACAGGGCCCGATGCCTCCCTTTCCTGGCGCTGGAGGCCACGGAGGTCCTGGGGGTCCGATGCCTCCGGGCCAGCAGGGCTTTTCCTCAAACATGCCTCCTCAGCAGATGTCCAGCAACATGGGGCCTCCCATGGGCCCTGGAGGAATGCAGTCTCCTTTCATGCCCCCTGGACAGATGGGGCCACTCTCTGGACCCCAGCCTCACCAGGGGCCCCCTCAGGGCATGATGGGACCACCAGATATGCAAGGACCCCAAGGTATGCAGAGACATCCTGGACCGCCCAGAAGTATGGGCCCCCAAGGGCCTCATGGCATGGGACCCAGAGGGATGCAGGGGCCCCATGGTGGTATGATGGGCCCCCCTCCTCGAGGAATGGGTCCAAGGGATCCTCAGGGGCCTCCACCTCAGGGGGGCATGATGACACCTCAGGGGAACATGATGGGCCCGCAGGGTGGGATGATGGGGCCCCCACCCAGGACACATGGCAATGGGCCAAACAACTATGGGATGGGCAACATGCACGGGCCTCCGGGAAATATGCAGGGGCCCCCAGGTAACATGCAAGGACCCCATGGAAACATGCAGGGGCCCCCAGGTAACATGCAAGGACTACATGGAAACATGCAGGGGCCCCCAGGAAACATGCAAGGACAACATGGGAACATGCAGGGTCCCCCATACATGCAGCACCAGGTGAGCTCATGTGATTGTTGTCTGGCTGGTTTTATAGGTGCTGTATGAATGAGTACCATATAAATCTGATTTCTGATTTCTTTTCAGGGCCAGAACTCGGGGCCTATGATGCATGGGATGGGTCAGCAGGGGCCCAACAACAAAGGTACAACCACACAGGAAATGAATATTGACTTGAAACGTAAGACTTAATGAAATGAGGAGGTGTTTGGATGAGTTTCCGTTGGGTTGAGGTGACCTCACGTCCCCCAGGACTCAATGCTGGGCCCTGTACTGTTTACACTACGTGTCCCATGATGCACCTGATTCCTAAAGTAGTCAGCTGGGCTTAATTTAATATCTAAAATCTATGAAATGGCTGCTGTGTAAACAGTTTAATGATATGTCAAACTGTTCCTGGTTCACATCAGGACAGAACTCTGTTTGGATCCCGGTCCTGATAACCACTATTGGCTCTTCTCAGACCCTCGGGGGCCACCGCCCAACCACCACATGGGCCCTCCGGACCGGCAGGGTCCAGGGGGACCAGACCAGGGCTCAGGTTCTTACTGGGGGGACAACCAGCAGAGTCGACGTGGACCGCAGGACTTTGATGGAGGCCAGGACTTCCATGGCAGAGGAGAGGAGGGCTGGCGACCAGGACCTGGACCAGGATACCAGGGAGGAGGAGGGGGAGGACACAGGGGGGGAGGACACCGAGGAGGAGGGAATGGAGGGAGCTGGGGCCCCGATGAGAGGTTCACCGGAGGAGAGTTCAGAGGACGGAGAGACGATAGGTGAGCGGTGTGATATACTGGACCCTGCAGTCCCTCAGGGATCAGAACCAGGGATGCACCGATCCCACTAGTTCAGTCCTGATACCGATGTCAGTACCTGGCTGACACTGGATCAGAATGAATCAGCTGTAGTCTCACTGTGACCGGATCATCAGGCTGGACCTAAACATCACTTTACTAAACATCTACACAGAAACTTAGTGAATTTACTAAAATAATAAATCAGACAACGACAACAAAACTCACGAGAATCAGAAACATGTTGGTGAAAAGTTAACCAGGAATTCAAATTGCAGATAATAATGTACATAGAATAGATCAGATCCAGCTGTTGGAGTCGGTATCGGCCCGATGTCCGATCCAGCTGTTTGAGTCGGCATCGGCCCGATGTCCGACCCAGCTGTTTGAGTCGGCATCGGCCCGATGTCCGACCCAGCTGTTGGAGTCGGCATCGGCCCGATGTCCGACCCAGCTGTTGGAGTCGGCATCGGCCCGATGTCCGACCCAGCTGTTTGAGTCGGCATCGACCTGATGTCCAGTATCGGCACCGGTGCATCCCTGGTGATAACGGGTGTGAACTGGACTCTCTGGTGTTCCAGGTTCAGGGGAGGAGGCCCCGGCCGGCCCGGAGCTCGAGGTTACCCCGAGGACTACGGTGGCCAAGAGGACGGCTTCGACGGCCCTGAGGAGATGAGTCGAGGCTGGGACAACGGAGGCCGAGGGAGGCTGCCTCGGGGAGGAGGTCCACCCAGAGGAGGTGAGAGGGGTCTCCTGGTCCTTCAGGGTCCTGGTCTTCACTACAACAAACACTGTTCACACCTGGTATTAAATGTGCGTCTTCAGTGACCACTTGTGATTTGATCACTGAGGTAGCATTAACATGCTACACAACCACTACTGCTACTACTACTACTACTACTACTACTACTACTACATCCTGGTCTCATCTGAAACTAGAGAACCTGATGGATCCATCAGTACCAACCAGGTCAGACTACTACTACTACTACTACTACTACTACTACTACAACTGTAGAGGCAGATTATGCATCAGTTTATAGCAAAGGTGAAAGATAGAGTTGTTTAGGCAAGGTTGAGAAGGCAGCTGGCCAAGATATCAGTTTGACATCGACTGCGGTCATGGTGACCGAACATGGAGTGGGTGAGTTATGTTTGGCAACCAAAGATAACTGCTATTGCCAGATTTAAGAAGTTTTACGCAAGAAGACCCTTGTTCGGAACATAACAGGAAATCAGGGGAACATTGAATTCCTGGAAGACACACCACACACACACACACATAACACACACCCACATACCCACACACACACATGAACAGATGATGAGTATAAATACGCCCTGAAGTCTGAAGGAAGGGTTGGTTGTTTCCCAATGATTCGTAATGTAGGCTAGTATACTGTTCTATGCTACGATCTACGAATAAATTGATCCCGTTGGCTGTAACCTTTCTCCCTGGTTCTCCGAGTCTCTTCATTTCAGTGTTTACTGAAGTTGAGCATTTTCACTACACTACTACTACTACATCCTGGTCTCATCTGAAACTAGAGAACCTGATGGATCCATCAGTACCAACCAGGTCAGACTACTACTACTACTACATCCTGGTCTCATCTGAAACTAGAGAACCTGATGGATCCATCGGTACAACCAGGTCAGGCTACTACTACTACTACATCCTGGTCTCATCTGAAACTAGAGAACCTGATGGATCCATCGGTACAACCAGGTCAGACTACTACTACTACTACTACTACTACTACTACTACTACATCCTGGTCTCATCTGAAACTAGAGAACCTGATGGATCCATCGGTACAACCAGGTCAGACTACTACTACTACTACTACTACTACTACTACTACTACTACTACTACATCCTGGTCTCATCTGGAACTAGAGAACCTGATGGATCCATCAGTACCAACCAGGTCAGACTACTACTACTACTACTACTACTACTACTACTACTACTACATCCTGGTCTCATCTGAAACTAGAGAACCTGATGGATCCATCAGTACCAACCAGGTCAGACTACTACTACTACTACTACTACTACATCCTGGTCTCATCTGAAACTAGAGAACCTGATGGATCCATCGGTACCAACCAGGTCAGACTACTACTACTACTACTACTACTACTACTACTACTACATCCTGGTCTCATCTGAAACTGGAGAACCTGATGGATCCATCAGTACCAACCAGGTCAGACTACTACTACTGCTACTACTACTACTACTACTACTACTACTACTACTACTACATCCTTATCCTTCCATCCTTATAGTAGTAGTCTGACCTGGTTGGTACTGATGGATCCATCAGGTTCTCTAGTTTCAGATGAGACCAGGATGTAGTAGTAGTAGTAGTAGTAGTAGTAGTAGTCTGACCTGGTTGGTACCGATGGATCCATCAGGTTCTCTAGTTTCAGATGAGACCAGGATGTAGTAGTAGTAGTAGTAGTAGTAGTAGTAGTCTGACCTGGTTGGTACCGATGGATCCATCAGGTTCTCTAGTTTCAGATGAGACCAGGATCATAGTAGTAGTAGTAGTAGTAGTAGTAGTAGTAGTAGTAGTAGTAGTAGTAGTCTGACCTGGTTGGTACTGATGGATCCATCAGGTTCTCTAGTTTCAGATGAGACCAGGATGTAGTAGTAGTAGTAGTAGTAGTAGTAGTAGTAGTCTGACCTGGTTGGTACTGATGGATCCATCAGGTTCTCTAGTTTCAGATGAGACCAGGATGTAGTAGTAGTAGTAGTAGTAGTAGTAGTAGTAGTAGTAGTCTGACCTGGTTGGTACTGATGGATCCATCAGGTTCTCTAGTTTCAGATGAGACCAGGATGTAGTAGTAGTAGTAGTAGTAGTAGTAGTAGTAGTAGTAGTCTGACCTGGTTGGTACTACTACTGCTACTACTACTACTACTACATCCTGGTCTCATCTGAAACTAGAGAACCTGATGGATCCATCAGTACCAACCAGGTCAGACTAGCTGGTAGTGAAGGAGGTTAAATGAGGCTCCAGACTTGACCTCTGACCTCCAGATGTGTGGATGTAAATGGGGTCTCTGGGTCCCCACCAGTCTCCCCTTTACAGACATGCCCACTTTCTGATAGTCCCAGTCAGTCTGGATCAAGTCCTAGTCAAGTCAGCACTCTGACACACTGACAGCTGTTGTTGCCTGTTGGGCTGCAGTTTGTCATGTTCTGATTGGAGCAGATTGTTGATGCTAAAGTCAGAACCTGGGAGGGTTTCTGGACAATATCTGGTATTGATTAGTGGTGTTATTGATTTATAATAATAAATATATACATACATTTACATAAAGCAGCATATTAGTCCACTAACATGCTGATCAGAGGATTAAATACTGGACTGCTCTCCTTTAAGACTCTTTATGAACAGATCAATATGTTTATTAATTTGTGATCAGTTAAATGTTTTAGCTGACTGGCAGCTTGTTTACCATAACAAATACATCTCAGAATCATCTTTATTCTTATTGTCTTGCGTACAACGAAATCGGAGCGCAACTCCGTCGGTGCAGCGAACACAATACAAGAATAAATAATTACATTTGTACAGCGATGTAAAAAAATGTAAAACGTAGAAAACAGACATGTAAAAGAAGAAATGATGTAGAAGTTAAGTGAATATTGCACATAAAGGCTCAGTTATTGCACGTCGTGAGGTGAGCGGATTAATGGATCAGTTGGATGATCATTGGTTGTGATTGGTTGCTGCAGTAATGCTCTGGGGGAAGAAGCAGTCCCTGAACCTGCTGACCAGGTTTGCGAGGGTCGCGGGTCAGACGCTCTGCTGGGGTAGCGAGAGCTGGCCGTGTCCTCCAGGCCGGGCAGAGAGCAACCAGGTTGTGGTCCGGGTCGGTCACCTTCTGCTGCCGAGCCCCCCGCGGACCAGGCTGGGGTCCGGTACTCCAGGATGCTCTCTGGAGAACATCACCTGCAGCCTCTCCTCCACATTTTCTCCTGAGCATTTCTTTATCACTGAACGATCTCTCAAAGAACAGAATACTATCTCTATGCAGACTCTTATTGTGGCGGTTGTCTCCTTGGCTTCCTGTCTGTAGGTCACGACGGTTATCGGGACGGTCAGCAGATGCATGATGGGTCATCTCCAGCTGGTCGTGAGCGCTCCTCCTCCCTGCAGGGGATGGACATGGCGTCTCTGCCTCCCCGGAAGCGTCCGTGGCAGGACGGACCGGGAACCGGAGACCCCCGAGACCGCGAGTCCCCGGGAGCTGACGGAGGTCCGAGTCAGCTGCTTTCTGGTCACATTTAAACAGAGTTTACTGGTGTGCTCGTCTGTCAGTACAGCGCCACCACCAGGAAAAATACGATTTATCAAAGCAACGCCACCTGAACGTCTGACGGACCTGATCAACACCGCTCACAGACACTTCACAGGGCTTTCATTTTGAAAGTCCACATCAGGATATCCTGATATTTTGAAACTCTGAGGCGGTGTGCTTTTATTTTGAAGTCAGATTGGTCTTTGGAAATGTATTCTTTATTATTATTTTTTACTAATTATTCACTAAAAACTACATTTTTCTCAAATACAGTTTAGCATTCAGTTTATGTATTTAATATTTATGTCGTTTTATTTGTGTATTATTATTATTATTATTATTTTGCATTGAATATCTGCCACATCACAAACAATGATATTTGAGTATATCAGATATTTGTGTGAGTGAAATAAAAATGAAATTTGTTCCCTGCAGGTCGCCCCCCCCAGAGGGAGGACGGCGGTTACGGTCCACCTGGACGGGGTGGCCGAGGCGGATGGGGTCCTGGAGGAGGACCTGGACCAGGACCGGTCCTTAGGAGAGGAGGACCAGCACCCAGAGGACCACCAAGGGGGGGCGTTCGGGGCCGGTAGTCCTGAAAAAAGAACTCCTCTTGTCCCCCCACAGACAGAGTCCAGATCCAAGGAAACCCTTTTGGTCATGTGACACACGGAGATCTCTGCTGCCGTGAAGGAGGCTGTGATTGGTCCTTACCGACCGGTTTGTGATTGGCTGACAGGAAGCAGAGCAGTGATCATTTTAATGTAAAATACTGTAGAGAATCATCAGCTGTCTTTTATTTCAGTCACTTCGTCTTGTTCCTTTTTGTAAAAGATTTCTATGTTTGTGTTTTCACTGAGGTGGACAATAAAGATTCACACTTCAACGCTGTCGGCCAGCAGTCATTAATACCTAGTACTACCTCGCTGTTACTGCCTCGCTGTTACTGCCTCGCTGTTACTGCCTCGCTGTTACTACCTCGCTGTTACTACCTCGCTGTTACTACCTCGCTGTTACTACCTCGTTAACACCTAGTACTACCTCGCTGTTACTGCCTCGCTGTTACTACCTCGCTGTTACTACCTCGTTAACACCTAGTACTACCTCGCTGTTACTGCCTCGCTGTTACTGCCTCGCTGTTACTACCTCGTTAACACCTAGTACTACCTCGCTGTTACTGCCTCGCTGTTACTGCCTCGCTGTTACTGCCTCGCTGTTACTGCCTCGCTGTTACTACCTTGCTGTTACTACCTCGCTGTTACTGCCTCGTTAACACCTAGTACTACCTCGCTGTTACTGCCTCGCTGTTACTGCCTCGCTGTTACTACCTCGCTGTTACTACCTCGCTGTTACTGCCTCGTTAACACCTAGTACTACCTCGCTGTTACTGCCTCGCTGTTACTACCTCGCTGTTACTACCTCGCTGTTACTGCCTCGTTAACACCTAGTACTACCATGCTGTTACTGCCTCGTTAACACCTAGTACTACCTCGCTGTTACTGCCTCGTTAACACCTAGTACTACCTCGCTGTTACTGCCTCGTACCTACCTAATACTACCTTATTAATACCAAATAATGTCTAGTTAATACCTCATTAATACCCAATAACGTATTAACACCTAATATTAGCTCATTAATCCCTAATACCTTGTTACTACTACTAATACTACCTCATTAATCAGTCATATCAGCACATCCAGTTAACATCTGTCTAAAACTGGTGAATCCTCTCAGTTAATCGATGTTTCCTTTGAGTCATTGATCAGTTCCTACTATATAATACTCAGAGTACACACAGGCAGTACTCAGTCTAGTATTTACAGGTCAGGGGTCAGAGGTCACAGCTGATATATGAAACCATCTTGTTTTATTATTTCTTCAGTCCTTCAGAAACATGTTATTGATTAAAAGCACATGAGAGAAAATAAAGATGTTAAACTTGATCAGTTCCTCCGAGCAGCAGCAGTCTGACCTGCAAGTCAGCGTTCAGGGTTCGGTGTTCGGCATCTGTGAGCGGCCCGTAATCAATAGTCAGTAATAAGTGGTCAGTATGCTGATCGGCTCAGGCTGCAGGGGAATGTACCAACGGTGAGTTCCAGCTCCCAGTCCGTCTGGAGACGCCGGTCCCCGGTCAGATCGGCATGGTTTTCCCGGTTACGGTCCTTTTGATGGCAGACGCCGCCATCCCTCCCATGAAGCGGATCCCGGCGCTGCCGCCAGGTAGCAGCGAGACCACGTACCCGACGATGACGGCGACCTGCAAGGCGGCTCCCAGCGCGGTAAGCACGGTGCTGTGGAGGCTCAGCGCCGCGTACAGAGTCCCTCCGAGGGCGCACAGGTAGACCGCGGCTCCGGGAGAGGTGGGCAGGCCGGCGGCGAGTCTGCTTGGGCCGCGCAGCACCGCCGCCGCCGCGATGGCGAACAGCGAACCGAGCGACCAGAGCAGCGCGAACTTGCGGGCGTAAAGCAGCAGCAGCGGGGCATACAGCGCCGACAGACCGAAACACAGCGCGGAGAAAGACGCGCACACCCCGAAGGCCATGAGCCGCTGCCGGCGGCTCATGCCCGGCAGGCAGGGGTCCGGCTCGGCCGACCACGGCCACGAAAAGCCGCTGTTTCCGCTGGAGCTCTGGCCGGACGGACTGCCGCCGCGGCTCAAGGACCGTGGGCTCGACCACCGCCCGAACCAGCTCCCTGATACCGGCTCCGGCTCGTCCAAGTTCACCGTGGTGCTGGAGCTGGTCTGGGAGCTGGTCCTGGCGCCGCCACCTTTGGATTGCGCCAAATACTCCTGGAGCTGTCGGTTCAGTTCCGCCATAACGGAGGAAGCTAACAGGCTAACTGTTAGCATCCTGGACTTCTTCTTCTGCTGCTGATGTTTCCAAACTTCCGGTAGCCCTCCACCGCCTCCTACAGGTCCTCCACAGGTCCTGCTCAGGCCCTACAGGTCTTACAGGTCCTCTACGGGTGCTCAACAGGTCATACAGATAATCTACAGGTCCTCTACGGGTCCTACAGATCCTCTATAGGTCCTCTATAGGTCCTCTACACGTCCTAAAGGTCCTCTATAGGTCCTACAG
The DNA here is from genome assembly GCA_947000775.1 of Pterois miles. Classification (NCBI taxonomy): domain Eukaryota; kingdom Metazoa; phylum Chordata; class Actinopteri; order Perciformes; family Scorpaenidae; genus Pterois; species Pterois miles. The sequence goes on along the minus strand of CAMQGK010000485.1, from coordinate 8,861,178 downwards.
GTCCTCTACACGTCCTACAGGTCCTCTATAGGTCCTCTACACGTCCTAAAGGTCCTCTATAGGTCCTACAGGTCCTCTACACGTCCTACAGGTCCTCTATAGGTCCTCTACACGTCCTAAAGGTCCTCTATAGGTCCTACAGGTCCTCTACACGTCCTACAGATCCTCTATAGGTCCTCTACGGGTCCTACAGATCCTCTATAGGTCCTCTACAGGTCCTAAAGATAAGATAAGATAAGATGAACCTTTATTAATCCCCGGAGGGAAATTCGGGTGTCTTAGCAGCATCAACAGTACAGATAAATACAGTACAGTAAAAAGTTAACAAGAAGGTGCAATGAAGATAATTGACAGTAAAATAAATAACAGTAACAGTAATAAGTAAAGTGCAGCAGGTGGTGAGTATTGTATATGCACAGCATGTAATGATATAATTATATGTAATCATATACATTTGGAATAAATACGGAGCAGATGATCAGAGTCACATGGGGGTCAGACCTTGGTTCTGGTTCAGACCTTGGTTCTGGAGCCTGATGGCCACCAACAGAAAGGACCGACCCAGACGGTTTGTAGTGGGCCGAGGGGGGATCGGTCTCTGGCTGAATGGACTCCTCATCTGGACCAGTTGGTCATAGAGGGGGTGGGAGGGGTTCTCCTCCTGGTCCTCCCCTCTGCCACCACCTCCAGACTGTCCAGCTCACATCCAACCACAGACCCAGCCCTCCTCACCAGTTGGTTCAGTTTGGTGGCATCTCTGGTGCTGATGCCCCCCCCCCAACATACCACGGCGAAGACCAGGAAGCTGCTACTACAGACTGGTAGAACATCTGGAGTAGCCTGTTGCACATGTACTACTACTACTACTACTACTACTACTACTACTGCAGACTGGTAGAACATCTGGAGTAGCCTGTTGCACATGTACTACTACTACTACTACTACTACTACTACTACTACTACTGCTACTACTACAGACTGGTAAAACATCTGGAGTAGCCTGTTGCACATGTACTACTACTACTACTACTACTACTACTACTACTACTACTACTACTGCTGCTACTACAGACTGGTAGAACATCTGGAGTAGCCTGTTGAACACATTGAAGGTCCTCAGCCTTCTCAGGAAGAATAGTTTGCTCTGTCCCTTCCTGTAGAGGCCTCGGAGTTGTTGGACCAGTCCAGTTTACTACTACTACTACTACTACTACTCCCTTCCTGTAGAGGGTCTCAGAGTTGTTGGACCAGTCCAGTTTATTGTTTAAGTGAACTCCCAGGAACTTGTAGTTGTCCACCACCTCCACCTCCTCCCCACGGATGGTGATGGGAGTAGGGGAGCTCTTCCTCCTCCTCCAGAAATCCTCCACCAGCTCTTTGGTCTCACCAATATTGAGGTCCTCTATAGGTCCTACAGGTCCTCTACACGTCCTACAGGTCCTCTGCAGGTCTTCTACAGGTCCTCTACATGTCCTATAGGTCCTCTACAGGTCCTCTACACGTCCTACAGGTCCTCTACAGGTCCTACAGGTCCTCTATAGGTCCTCTACACGTCCTAAAGGTCCTCTATATGTGCTACAGGTCCTCTACACATCCTACAGGTCCTCTATAGGTCCTCTACACGTCCTAAAGGTCCTCTATATGTGCTACAGGTCCTCTACACATCCTACAGGTCCTCTATAGGTCCTCTACACGTCCTAAAGGTCCTCTATATGTGCTACAGGTCCTCTACACATCCTACAGGTCCTCTATAGGTCCTCTACACATCCTAAAGGTCCTCTATAGGTCCTCTACACGTCCTAAAGGTCCTCTACAGGTCCTCTACAGGTCCTCTACGGGTCCTCTACAGGTCCTACAGGTCCTCTACACGTCCTAAAGGTCCTCTACAGGTCCTCTACAGGTCCTACAGGTCCTCTACAGGTCCTACAGGTCCTCTATAGGTCCTCTACACGTCCTAAAGGTCCTCTACAGGTCCTACAGGTCCTCTACAGGTCCTACAGGTCCTCTATAGGTCCTCTACATGCCCTGCAGGTTCTCTACAGGTCCTTCAGGTCCTACAGGTCCTGGTCTTATGTTAGTTGTGTTCAGGGTGACAGCAGACGTTCTTAATGAAGCAGGATTAATTGGAATCAACAGCCGCATTAATGGATAAAAGTAAATATTAATACGAAGGAAACTAATAATCAGGTCACTGGTCTGAATGTTCCTGTTCAATAAATCTAATCTGGAAACATTCATTCAGTGTGTTTTTACAGAATAATCTGTTTTTATTTTCTAAGTCATTATTTATGTTGATGATAATAACCAGTAATAACTGATAATGCTTTTATCATTTATAACCAATAATAATCAGTATCAGAAGTGTTCCTATTGATCTTTACAGTCTCTGGTTTCAGACTCTTATTTTGGTAAAAGTCACATGACACTTTTTAAGAAGAAGAAGATCTACCTTTATTAGTCCCACAATGGGGAAATTCAATTTACACTCTGTTAAACTCATACATGGTACATGCAGACCTGAAACACACATACATGCATTAATGGAGAGATGTCAGAGTGAGGGGGCTGCTCCTGACAAGCGCCCCGAGCAGTTGGGGGTTTGGTGCCTTGCTCAGGGGCACCTCGGCAGTGCCCAAGAGGTAAACTGGCACCTCTCCAGCTACCAGTTCACACTCAGTTTTTGGTCCATGTCGGGACTTGAACCGGTGACCCTCCGGTTCCCAAGCCAACTCCCTACAGACTGAGCTACTGCCGCCCCCAGTTCAGCTGTCATACTAAAATTAACCCTTCAGCTGATTGGTCGGCTGACACACACACACACACACACCCTTCTACGGACACTGTGTGTGTGTTCATTCAGAGCAGCGATCAGACGAGGAAACAACAAACCAGACAGGTAACACACAGGTTAGCCTAGCTTAGCATAACACACTGGACCAGGTTAGCCTAGCTTAGCATAACACACTGGACCAGGTTAGCCTAGCTTAGCATAAAACACTGGACCAGGTTAGCCTAGCTTAGCATAAAATACTGGACCAGGTTAGCCTAGCGTAGCATAAAACACTGGACCAGGTTAGCCTAGCTTAGCATAAAAACACTGCTAGCACACAGTAGCTCCATCTACAGTACTACTATCATACTTATAGTACTAATCCTTCACCGCAAAAATGCTCTATCACAATATAAGTACTGATACCACATTGTGGAAATACTCTGTTACAGTATAAGTACTAATATCACACTGTGAAATACTGTTACAGTAAAAGTACTAATACCACACTAGAAATATTGTTACAGTAAAAGTACTAATACCACACTAGAAATATTGTTACAGTAAAAGTACTAATACCACACTGTAGAAACCGTAAAAGCACTAATACCACACTGTAGAAATACTCTGTTACAGTAAAAGTACTAATACAGGTACAGTGATCGTACTAGACAGATTTTAATGGTGTTTTCCTGCCGTTGACCCGTCACCGTGACGTGTGCAATAGAAAAGTGATGCATGATTATTCCACTAGATAGCAGTGTCGTACCATTAAGTAGTAGTAAAAGTATTAATACACAGTGTGTGTTCCAAGAGCCTTGACTACGGACCATCAAAACTTGGTGACCACCATTACATCCATTGTCACTGAAAACAAGGATGCAGACCTTGTTGTGGCTGAGGTGCATCCACTGAGAGCAGATGGGCTCAGTGGGCTACCCTGGAGTCCCCTGGGTGCGAACACTGTGCACTCAATCTCAGGTCAGTTCCACACTGTAGAAGTACTACAGTGTGGAACTGACCTGGTCCTTAAAGAAGCAGTAACACTTGTTGCACACAAATCTCCTGTTCTCCAGCTGTTGAAAATGTAGTTTTGTAGCCTACCTCCGCTCCTATTGGAGTTCCCTCAGCTTGCTTAGGAGCTGCTGCACCTATGGGTGTGATTTTCCAGGAGGAAGTTCGTAGAGTAACTGATGGCAAGCTTCCAGTTCAGATGTTTTTCCCTTGGCTTCAGGATGAAAAAGATCCTCTGGTGTATTTACAAAGATGCAGTGACTTCCTTTCTCTGAAACCACTTTCCCATGGTGAGATCCTCATGACCATGACAAGTGTGTTGATGTTCTGCATGTGATTGGTGGGAGACTGTCAGGGAGAAAATCCATTCATGGGATGAATTTCAAGGTGCTTTTCCCTCATCTTCTCCTCCCGAAGACTATGGTGATGATCTTGAAGAACAGATTTGAAACAGGTGCAAGAAAGAAAAGAGTCACTTCAGGAATTTGCTTTCTCCTTTCAAGCACTTATCAAATGTTGGCACTCTTTGGCCACAGATGATGAGATTTTAAAGAGAATATTGAAGCTGTGAATCCCTTTCTGTCACATCAGTTCTGTGGTTGAGGTTAATGATCCACATTGGGAGTCAAAGAGAAGGAGACTGAAGAAGAAAACCAGCAAAGGTACAGGGGACTCTGAACAAATCTTACAAAGCTAATTGTACAACTGAAAAGAAGGTTATAAAGAGATCTGAAACTGTTTTGTGTTGGCGTTACCATGGGGACCATGCACCAGAGTCCTACCCTCAGTTTCATGCCTTCCCAGTTAGTTCAAAATACAGTAGACAGCAAACATCAGAGTCAAGACAGACTACAGAGTCCAGTAAAAAAGGTTCCATGGCTACTGTTGTAGTCAGCCTACACCCAAGAACCGCCAGAAGCAAAAGTGTACTAGTGTAGTGGGGTAAGTCTGTGGAGGTCCTCATTCATCCAAGTCATATTCATTCTGGCAAAAACTGAATCGAAGGCAACTGGACTTAGATTAGTCTCTGAAGACGTTTCGCCCCTTATCCAAGTGGCTTCATCAGTTCGAGCGCTACAGTCTGACTAGTCCCCACTAGTGTAGTGGGGTCTCCATCTTCATCACCCACCAGTCTAAAACAGTTGGTTGTCCCCATCACAGTAGCGTCATGGGAAAGTGCTCCTGGACATGGTGCTACTTACACTTTACTGCACATGAATCTGTGGAATAAGATCAGAGGCCCAAATGAGTCCAGGGTGGACCAATGTATCTTGCGAATGGCCAGCAAGCAAATCCTATTGGATGTAAATTGCTGGAGTTCAGCATGCATGGTAACAGTTGGTCCACACCTACCGCAGTACTGGATGCAAATGTGTTGATGTATCCATTATTTCTTGGTTTAGGTTTTATGAAAGTGAGTGGTCTCCAGGTCAACGTCTCGGACAAAGTATACTCTTTTGCTGGTGATGACACCACCAGGGTTTTCCCTCTCCAGCCTGTCCCGTGCTGGTGAAAGTTGGGGTGTTCTGAGTGTGAGTACTGTTTCTTTGTATACTTCCTTTCCACCTACATTACCACTCTTGCCTGCCTTTGGTGATAATTTGTGTGACATAGTTTGTACACCTAAAGCTGATGACTTAGTCTGCCCGACACTGCTGTTGCAGACAATGGTTTAACAGGTAGGGAGGCTGAGAAATTGTACCAACTCTTGTGAAAATCCACGGGTTTACATCACCACTTTACTGCTTCTGTGCTGACACATAAGATCAAATCAAAGAGTGATGTCATGGATACAGTACCCCTATCGATTACCCTTGCAAAAGCAAAAAGCGAAAAGAGATGCTCCAGCAGGGTGTCATTGTGCCTTCCCATTTACCATGGGCATCCCTGATTATGGTGGTGCTGTGCTAGTCATAGGCTGTCCATAACAGCATGTTTGGACACAAGGATGCTCATAAGTGTACTAGGTACCAGAGCACCCTAGGCCGAAGGTTGCTGATTGATTTTGTGAAGAAGAGAGAGCTGAGCTGGAAGACAAAGCTCTCGATCTACCGGTCAGTCTTTGTTCCTACACTCACCTGTGGTCATGAGGGCTGGTCAGGACCCAAAGAACTAGATCACGGGTACAAGTGGCACAAATGGGTTTTCTCAGGAGGGAGGCTGGTGTCTTCCTTAGAGATAAGGTGAGAAGCTCAGTCATCTGTGAGGAGTAGAGACGCTGCTGCTTTGCGTTGCCGGTTGAGGTGGTTCGGGCATCTGGTAAGGATGCCTCCTGGGCGCCTCCCTAGGGAGGTGTTCCAGGCACGACCAGCTGGGAGGAGGCCCCGGGGAAGACCCAGGACTAGGTGGAGAGATCATATCTCCACATTGGCCTGGGAACGCCTCGGGATCCCCCAGTCAGAGCTGGTTAATGTGGCTCGGGAAAGGGAAGTTTGGGGTCCCTGCTGGAGCTGCTGGAGCTGCTGGCCCTGCGACCTGACCCCAGATAAGAGGTTGAAGATGAGTGAGTGAGTGTACCCAGTCAATGAAACCACTGGCTTTTCTCCAGCTGAGCTGCTGCTTAGGGAGTCTTTCAAGGGACCTTTCACCAGATGAATGGATGAAAGCCCATCCCCTGTCCAAGGCTTCTAAAAACTACAAAGCTAAACTGGTCCCATGATGGACTGGTCCATACCGTGTTGTTGAGCAGGTAGGCCTTGTGAATCACAGGATGGTGCATGAGGATACCAGACAGGATCTAAGGGTGGCTACTGTGTGTGATCTGAAGGGTCACACAACCTCTGTTGAGGTGGAGGTTCAGGAGAGGAGGTCATGTGCATGTCCATGGACAGTGACACCAGTGATGAGGATGAGTTTATGTTAAATAACTGTGAGGGGTGATTGTGGTTGATTTACTGAGTGTTTGGAGGGTTGTTCAGTCCAGCTGTTGTTCAGGGTGTGGGGACTGATGGCTCCTAACTGATAGTTGAGAGCAGCTCGGTTCATTCCCCTCATAGCCGATCAGGGTGTGACGGTGGGTGGGGTTTGAGAGAAATTCCCTCCTTGACTAACTGCAGCATATATAGTATTACCAGCCAAGCCAGAAACTCTGGTCTGTTTGAGGCCTGACATTCTTGAGCTCTTTTGTGTTTTGCTGGTTGAGTGTCGACATTCTGGTTGGGGTGTAACCTGGGTTAAGGTGGATCAGTTACTGCCTCATGATAGTCCAGCACTGGCCCTTTCCTTATGTGTTTATTATCAAAGAGGGATTTATTATTATTATTATTATTATTATTAGGATTTTTTCGGGACTTCTTCCTGATCAGCTGAAGTCTGGGGAATCAGTACCACCACAACACTGTAGAAATAAAAAAGTACTAATGCTGCACTGTAGAAATACTCTTATAGTAAAAGGTAATAAGCTGAGAAATTGTACCAACTCTTGTGAAAATCCACAGGTTTGCACCCCCATTTTACGGCTTCTGTGCTGAAACATAAGATCAAATCAAGGAGTGATGTCATGGTTACAGCGCCCCTATCGATTAACCCTACAAAAGCAGAAGATTGTTAAGGAGCAGATCCAAGAGATGCTCCAACAGGGTATCATTGTACCTTCCCATTTACCATCGGCATCCCTGATTGTGGTGGTGTCTAGAGAAGACAGTGGGACCTCCGGTTTGGTGTTGATCTCTGCCGTGTTAACGAATGTAGCGAGGGAGAAGCCTATTCTCTACCAACTATTTCTGAGATACTTGAATATCTGACAGGTTCAGCTGTGTTCACCACCTTAGATCTCGACAGTGGTTACTGGCAGGTTGAAATGGACCCTGAAAACCAGGACCTCACAGCATTGGTTTGTTTTGGATTATGGAAGCTCCAGCTACCTTCCTAAGGTTGATGACTCAAGTGCTGAAGAGCTGCCTAGGACAGTGCAGTATGATATACTTGGATGGCATTATAATCTATTCCAAAGACCTCCAGACTCACTTTCATGACACCCAGCAAGGGCTTGATTGCCTCCAGCAGACTGGCCTTACACTTAAGAAATGACAATTCTGTGTCCCCAAGCTAACATTCCTGGGTCATGCAGTAAGCAGGGAGGGAGTGAGAGCAGATCCAGCAAAGACAGAAGCACTTTGTGACTCCCCTGTGCCAAGAAATCTCAAGGAGGTCCAAAGGTTTTTGGGTCTGGCTGGATGGCGCCACCGTTACGCCCCTAACTTTTCAATGACTGCAGAGCCGCTGAAAAAGAAAGGAACCATGTTTCAGTGATCAGATGAATGTCAGAAGGCCATCTGACCTCTCCCCCTGTGCTTGGTCACCCTGGTATGTGTGTTATACAGGTCTAGGGGCAATTTTGGCTCAGAGATCAAACAATCAAACTTCCTCTAGATAAGAGGTCATCGCTTATGGCAGCTGCTCTCTGACAAGGTCAGAACAAAATTACTCGACCACTCTTCTTTGCTGTGGGACTTCAACACCACAAAAGCAAGTTCCAGATTTGTACACTGGGCGCTGTGACTGCAGGAATGTTTTTTACGATTGAATATTGTAAGGGTAAGTTGAACAACGCACCAGGTGCTCCATCGGCTTCCCTGTCATTGTACACTCTTTCCTTGACACGTGATGAGAAGTTTATACCTTTTCCTCTGACTGATGAGGATATCTGGTTGTCCCAAATGAGTGATCCAGAAATCCAGAAAATACACCAGGCACTGCTCATTGGTAACAAACCTGCCAGTGAAACAGACTCTGGTTTCCTCATTTTGGAGGATATGGTTTATAGGAAAATCAAATGTCCTGACCGTGGTGACCTATACCAGGTATATGTACCACAGTCTCTTTGTCCAGTTGTCTTGCATGGGCACCACGATAATCCTTTGGTCAGATATAAGGTCCAGCAAAGGATTCGTGAAGTCAATAGGTTGAGTTGTTTCCTTTACATAATGCTACTGCTTCCACAATTGGCAAGTATCTGCAGAAGCATGTGTTGTCAGACTGGAGGACCTCAGTCCATGTCTGAGGTTTTCAAACAGATAGCTGGAGAGTTGTTCATGAACTCACAACCGCCTGGCATCCATAGCGACATGTTAGTACATGTCTGAGCACATTGACAGCTTCTTATGTTAGAGGGAAGTATGAGAGTGAGTATCGTTTCTTACTGGAGTTCCATTGTACACTGTAGAAATACTCTGTTACAGTAAAAGTATTAATACTGCACTATAGAAATACTCTTACAGTAAATGTACTAATAAGATAAGATAAGATATTCCTTTATTAGTCTCACAGTGGAGAAATTCACACTATGCCACACTGTAGAAATACTCTGTTCCAGTAAATGTACTTTTAATACTTCCTCCAGGTCCTCAGTAGTAGTAGTAGTAGTAGTAGTTGGTGTATAATGTGTGTTTCCTGACAGATGATGGCGCTGTCTCAGATCACGCCCACCCTGTTCCTCAGCGGAGCCGACGCCCCCCTCAACGCCACGCTGATGTCACAGAAGGGAATCACGCTAATCGTCAACGCCACGCTCAGCCACGCCTGCCCTGTCTACCCGGGGGTGGAGTGTATGCGGGTTCCCGTCTCCGACCTGCCCAGCGCCCGCCTCGGAGACCACTTTGACCGAGTGGCCGAGCGTATCCATGGCAACCGTGGGCGGGGCACTCTCGTGCACTGCGCCGTTGGTATGAGCCGCTCGCCAGCGTTGGTGATGGCATATCTGATGCGATACAGAGGGGTGACGCTCCGCCAGGCGCACCGCTGGGTGCAGGACAGCCGACCCTTCGTCAGGCTGAACGCCGGTTTCTGGGAGCAGCTGCTGCAGTACGAGAGGAGGCTGTACGGGAAGAACACAGTCAGAGTGGCCCCGGTCCAGGAGACGCCGCCGCTGGCACCCAGGTTGGTGCTACCGCAGCCGCAGCCGCAGCCGCAGGCCAACCGATTAATGCTGGTTCCCAGGTCACCTCTGATGACCCGGATATCACTGATGTCACCGATCCAGGTGAGGACGCCAGCAAACAAGCGAAGAAGAGGAACCAAATCCAGCAGCATCAAAGTCTGACTGTCAACGGACTGCCGAGGGACCGCAAACACACACACAAAAAACCTGTTCTTAAACCTGTAAAAACCTATATTACCCACAATGCAACTGGACCAGTGACAGCAGAGGTCAGGGCGATGGCAATCTGCAACCAGACTTCATTCTTCTCTTCATGCTTTGTTGTAACGATGTTCCACATTTATTTGGTTCCACTGATCTCATGATGTAAATCTAAATGTTTCTGTTTCAGATGAAAACATTAAATCTCAAATCGCTTTTTTGTCCAGTAAAGGACGATAACATGGACGTATGAACACTGGTGACGGCGACGCTCAGCTAAATACTGACTGTTCTGCTCTGAACAGAAGTGAGACCACAACATGACGCAGTGAGGAGGCGTCCTGGTTCAGGTCCAGATACCTACCGTTGATGACGACAGACGGTGGACGGGTTTACTCCGAGGCCTTCCATCAACCTTTTAACAGCTAACTTCATCAACAATATCAGCCAGCGTGTTGGCAACAGACTTGGCCATGCAGACCAGTTCACGAGTGCTGAACATGAAATTCAAACTGTTCCAACGTCTAAATGGTTGTTACATGTTGGGTTGTCAGCATTAATATATAACAATAATAATATATAATAACAATAATAATAACAGTGGTTAGCTGTTAGATGTTGCCTCACAGCTAGAGGGTCACAGGTTTGAATCCAGCTTGGGGTCCTTCTGGTGGACTCTACATGATCTGCTAAGCCGCAGGCTAACTGATGACTGAATGTTTTGTCGGTGTGAGTAATGAGTGTGAGTGGTTGTCTGTCTGGAGACCAGTCCCAGGGTGAACCCCCTTCACCTAATGTCTGGGATCAGCTCCAGATCCCCGGTTACTGATGACTGGACAGTAACAATGATGATAACAATAATAACAACAACAACAATAATAAAAATTATAATAACAATAAGAATATAGTAATAGTAATAACAACAATAATAACAGTGTTAGAATCGATTCTTTGATTGGAAGCTCCAAGAAGGAGCAGAGAGGTTTCAGGCCTCAGATGAACATTTTATTATGATCACAGGTAAAGTGGCCGGAGCGCCGGGTTCGAGTGCCGGAGCGCCAGGTTCGAGTGCCGGAGCGCCGGGTTTGAGCGCCGGGTTAGAGCGCCGGAGCGCCGGAGCTCCATTTAGTGTGTGTGTGTGTGTGTGTGTGTGAAACATAACATGTGTGAGTGTTGTCTGAGGGTGTGTGTCTACTGCAAAAGACACAACATCATAAAAGACATAACACAGATTAAAGAGGAGCTTTGAGTTCATGTTTATCAGAGTTAACTGTTCTGAGTTCGGTGGGAAAAATATCAGGCTCAGGCTGTGGAAAAATACTGAGTCCTTCAGTGGTTCAGTAAGATCAGCTTCTAATAATTATAACAACAGTCACAATAATAATAACAGCAACAACAATAATAAACCGTTAATAAACTGATGATAAATCTGTTGAAGTATTTATTGTTATATTATATGTATTTACATGTTCTGTGTGGATATCACTATATAAAACAGTTTGAAAACATATTTAAAAGTGTATATTTACAAGATGCCTAAAGAAAGAAATATTTTGTCATTTTGCATAACTGAACCTCTACTTAACATTTATCTCTACATTAATATCGCTGTGAAGATGTGACTGTTGGATGAGTGATGTGTTAAAACCATGAAGTTCTGTTTTAAAGCTGTTAACTCTGCTTGTGTGTGGATGGATGGGAGGTAACAGACGTGAACTGTGATTGGTGGAGCAGACCTGATGCTGTGTGTCACCAGACACTAGACCAGCCCCGTCAGACGAGTCCCCGTCAGACGAGTCCTCGTCCCCCGTAGACTCAGCTCGCTCTGCTGCTGCTCCTTTTCTCACAACTTCACTTTGACTCTTTGTGGATCTGAACAAGCAGAAAGGTGAGTTGTGTTTTTCTTCTGCTTCACAGACCCAGATTATAATCCTGGTGCTCTGAATGGTTACCCTGATCCTCCTATAGACTTTCCTAGAGATCCTCCTATAGACCCTCCTAGAGATCCTCCTATAGACTTTCCTAGAGATCCTCCTGTAGACCCTCCTAGAGATCCTCCTATAGACTTTCCTAGAGATCCTCCTATAGACTTTCCTAGAGATCCTCCTATAGACTTTCCTAGAGATCCTCCTATAGACTTTCCTAGAGATCCTCCTATAGACTTTCCTAGAGATCCTCCTATAGACTTTCCTAGAGATCCTCCTATAGACTTTCCTAGAGATCCTCCTGTAGACCCTCCTAGAGATCCTCCTGTAGACCCTCCTAGAGATCCTCCTGTAGACCCTCCTAGAGATCCTCCTATAGACTTTAATAATAATAGTAATGATAATAATAACTTTATTTGTATAGCACTTTTCAAACAAAAGAAAATGTAGCACAAAGTACTTTACAATCAGCACTCACACAATCAACAATCATGTTACATCATCACAAAACCAAACCCTGAGGAAGTACTCAGGAAGTACTGAGGACGTACTGAGAAAGTACTGAGGACGTACTGAGGACGTACTGAGAAAGTACGAAGGACGTACTGAGGACGTACTGAGGACGTACTGAGGAAGTACTGAGGACGTACTGAAAAAAGTACTGAGGACGTACTGAGGACATACTGAGGAAGTACTGAGGACGTACTGAGAAAGTACTGAGGACGTACTGAGGACGTACTGAGGAAGTACTGAGGACGTACTGAGAAAGTACTGAGGACGCACTGAGAAAGTACTGAGAAAGTACTGAGGACGTACTGAGAAAGTACTGAGGACGTACTGAGAAAGTACTGAGGACAACTGAGTAGTAGTAGTGGTAGTAGTAGTAGTAGTGGTAGTAGTGGTAGTAGTAGTGGTAGTAGTAGTAGTGGTAGTGGTAGTAGTAGTGGTAGTAGTAGTGGTAGTAGTGGTAGTGGTAGTAGTAGTAGTAGTAGTAGTGGTAGTAGTAGTGGTAGTGGTAGTAGTAGTAGTAGTAGTAGTGGTAGTAGTAGTAGTGGTAGTGGTAGTAGTAGTGGTAGTAGTAGTAGTGGTAGTGGTAGTAGTAGTGGTAGTAGTAGTGGTAGTAGTGGTAGTGGTAGTAGTAGTAGTAGTAGTAGTGGTAGTAGTAGTGGTAGTGGTAGTAGTAGTAGTAGTAGTAGTGGTAGTAGTAGTAGTGGTAGTGGTAGTAGTAGTGGTAGTAGTAGTGGTAGTAGTGGTAGTGGTAGTAGTAGTAGTGGTAGTAGTAGTGGTAGTAGTGGTAGTAGTAGTGGTAGTAGTAGTAGTAGTAGTGGTAGTAGCAGTAGCAGTCGTAGTAGTGGTAGTAGTAGTAGTAGAAGCGGTAGTAGTAGTGGTAGTAGTAGTAGTAGTAGTAGTGGTAGTAGTAGTAGTAGTGGTAGTAGTAGTAGTAGTAGTGGTAGTAGTGGTAGTGGTAGTAGTAGTAGTAGTGGTGGTAGTAGTAGTGGTAGTAGTAGTAGTAGTGGTAGTAGCAGTAGCAGTCGTAGTAGTGGTAGTAATAGTAGTAGCGGTAGTAGTAGTGGTAGTAGTAGTAGTGGTAGTAGTAGTGGTAGTAGTAGTAGTAGTAGTAGTGGTAGTAGTAGTAGTTGTGGTAGTAGTAGTAGTAGTAGTGGTAGTAGTAGTGGTGGTAGTAGTAGTGGTAGTAGTAGTACTAGTGGTAGTAGTGGTAGTTATAGTGGTATTAGTAGTAGTAGTAGTAGTAGTGGTAGTAGCAGTAGCAGTCGTAGTAGTAGTAGTGGTAGTAGTAGTGGTAGTAGTATTAGTAGTAGTAATGGTAGTAGTAGTAGTAGTAGTAGTAGTGGTAGTAGTAGTAGTAGTAGTAGTAGTAGTGGTAGTAG